>JASPKZ010009371.1:1450000-1922500 GCA_030220185.1 Diploptera punctata | reverse complement strand
GAATCGCCAATTTAAAGGTTAATCGAATTTTCCTACTTCTAACATCAAGTAGCCACTTAGTTGTTCTCAAGAAGCTGAGTGGACTCCTTGCTGTCCCTAAATTGAAAGAAAAATGTGCGTGATTGACCGGGATTCTAACCCGTATTCCTGAGTTGCCAGTCAGACGCGCAAAGCATATTATATAATTTCAGTATTTTATTTTTAGATTGCTACTCTATGATATTTTGATAAAGAATGTAGGAAAGAGACTGCTTGAAGATATCAACTATCTTCCCTAATCTTTCCAATGCTCAAATTCTACTTCAACTATTTTTTTCAAATAACTGAGATACCTAACAGTTTTAATATCCTGTAGTAAAGTATTTATGCATTTAACGAATAACTTCTTTTGTAAAATTTACAGTTGACCAATTACTAATGATTGACATAAAGAAACAGATACTTTGTTCTTGAATGTACTGAGAAAACATAACATATAGTGTTGTCCCAAGTTACTCCCCCAGGTGGCGTTACTTTGGACATAAGAAAAGACATTCACGAATTAACGTTCAATAATTAGCCTAAATTAGCGTGGAGGCATTAGCTATAGCTTTCTTTAGTACAATTGTATGCAGCTCGAAAACAATAATGAATATTACTAATAACTTAAACAATTATAATTATCACATCGTAGCACAGGACATGCCTATACTCTCAATCTTACACAATATATGACTATAGAAAGGAACTCGCTTTCCAGTCATGACGGGTATTATCAATCGCTATCATTACTTAAATCCAAATTAACTGATATCTTAAGTTCCACACAATGAAAATAGATTTAGATTTATTTATTTAGCCTGGTGGAGTTAAGGCCATGTGGCCTTCTCTTCCACTCACCAGGGCAAACATATATTACATCAGAATATAACAATCACAATGAACTCTAATATTAAATACTAAATAAAAATTTGATCAAAAAGATAATATCTATTATATTACGATCTATAATGCAACTAGTTAATGTTAGTTAAAATTAAGACTAAAACTAATAATAAAATGTATACAATCAAGACATATTAAATTGTCCCTGTCTAATGTATATATAAAACAAAGAAAAATAATGAGATATAGAAAACTAATTTTACGTTTGTACAATATTTAAAACAAAACAAAAGAAAATATTTGTTAATCTTAATATTATTTTCATACATAATTAAATTTATTAATTGTTAAAAGAGGTGTATAAGTTAGTTTGTTATTAAATAATTCTTTAATTTGTTTTTGAAGGATGTTATAGTTTGACAGTCTCTGACATAGGGTGGAAGGGAATTCCATGTTTTGGTAAGTGACACCGTAAAAGATAATGAATAATATACAGTGTGATGAGGAGGGATATAAAGGACAATGTGCTGATGGGATCGACTGTCAAGATTATGTGTGTCGGATAGTCTGATGAAGCGGTGTGATAAATAATTAGGCGATGATGTGTGAAGGATTTTATAGAGAAGGGATAGTGAATGGACAGTTCTACGATCTCTTAGACGAAGCCACGATAATTGTTCCAGGGACGGTGTAACATGGTCAAATTTGCGAATATCACAAATAAAACGTGCGCAAGAATTATGAACACGTTGAAGTCTTTGAGTGGAAATAATATTTAAGTCTGTAAAAAGAGTGTCACAATAATCAAAATGGGGCATTGCAAGTGTTTCAACTAACATTTTCCTTAGAGCGAATGGCAGACAATTTCTTACGCGATTTAATGAATGTATTATTGAGAAGACTGTTTTGCATGTATGGTTTATTTGTGTATTCCAATTTAAGTTGTTGTCAATAAATACTCCTAGAATTTTTACTGTCTCACTATAAGGGATTTGAACTCCATTTAGTGACACATGCGAGACTGTGTTTAGGTTAATTGTAGATAATAGTCTCTGGTGACCCATAATGATTGATTGTGACTTTCTAGGATTTAATTGCAGTCCATATTTAACTGTCCAAGTCATTAGTGAGTCAATATCCTCGTTAATTTTGGCAACAGCGTCATTTAGAGAATATTTGTCTATGTGGATGTAGATGTGCATGTCGTCTGCAAGTAAATTATGTTTGCAATGCTTTAGGGAGTTAGATATGTCATTTATGTAGATTGAAAAAAGTAAAGGTCCAAGCACCGAACCCTGTGGAACCCCAACTTTACAGAAGGACCAAGAAGAACATAATGCATGATTTCCTACAACAGATTGCTGGCGCTCCTGAAGGTAGGAATTGAACCATTGCGTGGCACTATCAGAGAGTAAGAGGTTTTTAAGTTTATGCAACAATAAGTCCAAGTCTACCGTGTCGAATGCTTTACTAAAGTCCAGTAATGTAAGAATGGTAAGTTTTCGATTATCAGCAGCTTCGCGTATGTCTTCGCAAATATTTAGTAGAACAGTATTTGTATTGTGTCCTGTCCTGAAGCCTGACTGAAATTTATCTAGAAGGTTGTGTTCATTTAGGTAGTCAGTCAGTTGTTTATGGACTAATCGTTCCAGAGCTTTTGAAAGGGTAGGTAAAATGCTAATGGGTCGAAAGTCGTTCGGAGTTAAGGGCATTTTAACTTTAGGCAGTGGGTGTATGAGGGCTTGTTTCCACAATGAGGGATATGTAAAAGTTTGTAGTGAGGAGTTAAAAATATGAGTTGTAGTAGGTAGTATAGGTAAAACGTTATTTTATTCAGTAAAGTAATATTTATACGGTCAGTTCCTTCTGCTTTGGTTTTTATTCGCATGATGGCTTTCTTTACGTCGTAATCTGTAACATATGAGAAGTGGAAATGTTCTCTGTCGGGTTGATTTGTCAGTGATAATTCATTTATTGTTTGTTCTTTATCCTTTGGAGTAGTAGTTATACCTGTGAAGTGATTATTGAGTGTGTCCAGAGAAACAGGTAATTTGTCTACCTGCGTGTCTTTTCTCCCTATTCCCATTCTATTCAAGTTTTTCCAGATTTCTGAAGTATTGGTATCTGTTAGGCTGTATAAATGTCTAAGTTTGACGTTTCTTATAGCTTGATTTGTCTTGTTACGTAACTGTTTATATTGATTGAGATTTGTATCTGTTTTGTCGAGTCTATATTTCTTATGTGCTGCGTCTCTATCAGCCATCAAGTTACGAATTGAAAGAGTCATCCAGGGCGCAGGGCGTCGTTTCACGAGTTTAGCTTTAGTGGGGCGTGTCTGTTGTATTATTGTAGTATAAAGTAATTTAGTGCTTCAACTTTTTCATCTACAGAATGCAGCGTCCATATTGAATGCCACGGCATCTGCATAGCTTCTTCAATTAAATTAACTGCATAAGAACTATATTTAACATTTTGTAAATATCCATAAATATTCACCTAGGAAGCTTTACTTACTTTATATTATTTTATTTTATTCCCTGTTTTGTTGGTGTTAGCTAATATTAAACCATATCCGCATTGTCTTTTGTTTAGCCTATATGCTAATAATATTTAAAATTGTAATAAGTATGTAATTTTTGTATGATTTTATTATTCGATGGCCCTTATGGCCTTAACTCTGCCAGCTTAAATAAAGCATCATCATTATTAATATTATTACTCTTTTATAAGGAATATTCCACAATACAGTGGTTCTCCTTCAACCCAAACTGATTTGTCGACTCAGATTTCCGTATAAAAGCATCTTCTTCCCTCAAATCTCTAGCTTCCATACTTCTCCTCAATCCATCTATCCAACGTTCTCTAGGTCTGCCTCTTCGACTTCTTCAATTAGGTTTCCAATCAATTATCTTCTTTGATATTCTATCTTCTTCCATTCTTATGAGGTGTCTATACAATTTCAAAAGATTTTCTTCAATTTTTTTTCTTCTTTTTTAACTAGCATAATTTCCCTCATTGTTCGTTTCTGAATTATCCCGTCTTGAAATTCTTGACGATCACCTCGAAGAAATTAACTTTTTTATTATTTTTTTATTATTATTATTATTATTATTATATAATTTTATTAATATTTGTATTATTATTATTATTATTATTTTTGTTATTTTTATTTTTATTTCATTATTATTTTTTATTGTTATTATTATTATTATTATTATTATTATTATTATTATTATTATTATTATTATTATTGTTATTATTACTATTATTATTACTACTATTATTATTACTACTACTATAATTATTACTATTATTATTATTGTTTTTGTTTATATTATTGTTGTTTTATTGTTGTTGTTATTATTGTAGTTATTATTATTGTTATTATTGTTATTTTTATTATTATTGTTACTATTATTGTTGTTATTCTTGTTGTTATTATTATTATTATTATTATTATTATTATTAATTAACTAACTAATGGCACTATCAAACCAGTAGGTTCATGGCCGCACGGACATAAGCTCTCCATAAATCCCTATCCTGAGCTAATGTGATCTCCGGAAAATTTTACCCCAGTAAAACCCATATCCGCATTTCTTGACTTGTATTTTTACGGTCAGTCTTTCAACCAAGGTACTTTTTTCATCTGGCTTATCACCCTCGACCAGTCCGGCAGCAATGCTACCGCCGGCATAGCTCTCGGGATAATTTAAGCATGCAAGCCATTCCACCACGAGAAGGTAAAGATACCATGGAGGGATTATTATTATTATTATTATTATTATTATTATTATTATTATAATCACCATCACCACCATTATTATTATTATTAGTATTATTATTACCATTATTATTATTATTATTATTATTATTACCATTATTATTATTATTACCATTATTATTATTATTACCATTATTATTATTACCATTATTATTATTATTATTATTATTATTATTATTATTATTATTATTATTATTATTATTATTATTATTATTACCATTATTATTATTATTATTATTATTATTATTATTATTATTATTATTATTACTATTATTATTATTATTATTATTACCATTATTATTATTATTATTATTATTATTATTATTATTATTATTATTATTATTATTATTATTATTATTATTATTATTATTATTACATGTACAATATATTTTGTTATGATTAAGCATTAACAAGTTTAAAAGGTTAATAAAAAAAGGTTCTACAAGTATTAACAACAAATTACACTTTTCTTCAGTTATGGCCACTTTAAATATATTTATGTTCAGCCATTTTTTTCCATGTATACAGATTAAACATTAAAATTACAGAGTAAGGCATGTATAGAGCGGCCAAAAGTAATGCCTCTATCCTATGTCTAAATCGTTTAAAAAACCTTGACATTAGACTAAGTTTTTTTGTAATTTGAGCTTCAGGAACTTTCTGCTCATTCATTAACTTCAGAAAAATCATAAACGGGAGGTGTTCCTTGGGGGACCAAATGGGCAAATATGTGTTGTGTATTATTGATTCATCCAAATACTATAAATGTTAATCATAGAGGTAGAGCTAATATTTCCTTACTCCATGTTCTCTTTTATGTCGCCTTCTCGTATTTGGACGAGTTGGAAAAATCAAAACTGTTAAAATAATCACAATAAACATTACAGTAATATTGATTCTTGTAACTTGGGACACCCAATTTACAGTCATGCTACGTTTTGGAACAAACCTAAATAATTCTGAGGAAAGTTGAATTATCTTCCTGATAAAGGTGGCTGTGATACATCACAAGTGAAGTTAGAAAGCGATACATACATTTGTCTCGTGACTTCAATATTGAACGACTACCAATCAAATACTTTTAGATTTATTAAGGCAGAAATTATCTTACATATTATTACGGATACTTACTCGTACCTCTCTCTAGAACACTTGATTATTGTCTTCGTTATCACAAGTGAATTCTACTGTACTGCTAGAAACAAAATGCAATCAGACAATCACCAATTCCTTTAACAGTGGTGCCAATTACGAAATCAGAATGTACTAATTTTGTCTCAAGTTGTCCCTGCTGTCCCAAGTATACCTGAATGACGGTAAAGATTGAAGGAAAGAGAAGTTTCTTCTTTATTTCTTATTATTTCCAATTCTCAAATTCTGCTTGAGTTATTTTTGTAAATGTTGAATAAATAGCAGAAAGATAAAATTCACTTTAAAACAAATAATAGAGAAGCGAAGAGAATTCAACTTAGAGACGCACATCCTCTTTATAGATTATAAGAAGGTCTTTGATATAGTGTCTAGACCAACATTATGGAACATATTAAGTGAAAAAGGAATTCCACTACACTTGATAGCAGTAATTAAGAAAATGTATGAGAAAACAAAAATAAAAATAAATCAAAGGGAACCAGTACATATAACAGGAGGAGTTAGACAAGGTTGTCCACTATCAACCACGCTTTTTAACATTTATTTCGACGACATGATAAGATAATGGAAGCAAATGACGACTGGGGGAATTAACTTAGGAAATATAGTAATAAAAACAGTAGCTTTGCAGATAGCCAGGTTCTAATATCAAAAACAGAAGACGAACTACAAAGAATGCTATATAAACTAAATGAAATATCAAAAAAATACAACACGGAAATATCTTCACAAAAATAAAAAACAATGGCCTTCAAGGGTGCTCATCCAGTTCGGACAAAGATAATATTAGAAAATAAACCGATAGAACAAGTAGTAAGATATAACTTCCTAGGCTGCGAAATATCATACACAGCAGAAACAGATATAAATAACAAACTAAATAAGTTTAATTATATAACAGGTACACTAAAAAGAACTTTGAAAAATAAAGCCAGGAAAGACTCTATAATGAAATTATACAAGACAATGGCAGTGCCTATTATTACTTATGGATCCGAAACATGGACAGTGACAACACAACAATCTGCCAGGATACAAGCTGCTGAAATGAAATTCCTCATACCAATAGCAGGATATCAAAGAACAGACAAAAACATAACACAGAAATAAGACAACTAAAAATAGAAGAACTAGACTCAACAATAGATAAATACAGAACAAACTGGAAAGAACACTTGGCAAGGATGACTGAGAATACAATACCAAAAGCAGCATACAACTATTCACCATGAGGAAGAAGAAGTTTGGGAAGACGAAGGAAAAGATGGAAAGAGCAGCAATTTGGAGCCGGAACAGGCTAGTAAATAAGTCTAAACCGTGAAGAAGAAAAAGAAGAAGATAAAATGAAATACCGATTTCTTCGACAAGAGCTAGCGGCCTGGATGCAATTTCTGCCCAATTTCGTGTTACATGTTTGTAATTTCTTTTACTCAATTGCAACAAAATTTAAGAAATTTGAGATTACTTTTTCTGTCATATTCAGACTTACACTCCTTCCACATACTAGTATATGCTGAGCTGAACAAAGCGCTGTAGCGGTAATATTGCAATGACGTCAGATGTCGGGTGAGCGTGTCGAAGTACTGTACATTTTCAAAACATACTGAACAATAAAACAACACAGTAAGGATCAATTTCACCAACAGAGGTAATTGTATTACGCCAGTTTTGCCCGTGTGTAATGCATAGCTTAAACTGGCGTAATACAGTCTGTTGGTGAAACCGACCCTAAGACTGGAGGTGACGCTTGAAGGTCAACGTTTCTGGATTAATGCATACGATTTTTCCCTGCAGTTGCATTAGCTCCTCACCTGGTTTGTTTTCGTTCCTTCCCACCTTTACAACGAGTTGTTAAATGCATCATATAACAGTAATTTTGTATTATTCTATTGGTAAACTGTTTATTTCATTGCTCCGTTGACTGAAGATAATGCGAAAGTGGCCGAAAAAGTTATTTTCATCACTGCTCAGATAATCAAACAGCATGCTAAATAAACTCAAGAATGTTCTTCAAGCTTAAAACGATTTAGAAATTGTATACAAAATAGGCGGTTCCGTGGCGCAAGCGGTTAGACGCTCGTCTCTCAGGGCTGGGGTCCCGAGATTGAGTCTCGGTCACTTCATGTGGGTTTCGTGATGGACGATGCGGAGATTGGGGAGGTTTTTCTCGGGGTTTCTCTCTGTTTCCCCTGCCACAAATTTCATTCCACCATTTCTTTATATTCACCTCATCCATTTCGTTTAATTCCGTTCATCCGTCCCTGTGGCGGTGCCTCAGAGATGGTCGACCGGCACCCTTGTAGTTCACAGACATATATAGTATAGGTGCTTCATCTCATCTCATTCCTCGACCCAACGCGAGTTGAGGATATTTTTAATATTCACATTTATACAAAAATAACGCATAATTAGCTTCTTGAGGTTCAACCACAGATTTATAGCAGATCCATACGATATTTAATAGGTTGTGCCAATAAATTAGGCATGACAGCAATTAATTAATTCCGTATTAAGCGAATTCCAAAGAATATATATGGGGCACGCCGTAGCGTAGTGGTTAAGGCACTTCGCTACAAGCCGGAAGGTCGAGGGTTCGAGTCTCGGTGGGGTCAGGATTTTAAACTGACCCAAACCTTCTGGCGGCACTATGGCCCTGGGGTCGACTCAGCCTCGAACGGAAATGAGTACCATACGCTTGCTCTGGGTGTAAAGACGGCCGTCACGCTGGGCTGACAACCCGGCTGACATCTAAGTGCGGATTGTACACAAAAGTGGGAGCCTTAACCTTTCACTACCCTAAGGGCCTCCTGAGGCCTGTAGTGGGATACCGTTACCTTTTTACCTTATATATATATATATATATATATATATATATATATAATACATCTATATTTTACATAATATTATATTATAATATAATATATAGGTAATATGAAATTGTAGTGCCTTAAGATGAATATACAATAATTATTATCATATGCTTAAATCTCCAAAAACTAACCAAATTGAATGAGGGCAATAATTATCATAGGAGAAAAAAATAGTTCTATAACATACTTCATTAAACTTACTTTAATTCGATTACTTTTAGAAACAAAGAATTAAGGTAGCCATATTGACAGAAGTATATTTAACGCAAATAAAACTCCATTGTCCGACAGACCTAGAATGCTCTTGGCCTACCATCCGGCTGCTGATCTCTACAATTTACAGAGGTTAACGATCATATAGCCAGATAGGTGTGACGTGTGATCAGCATGTCGAGTCCCCCAGCCGTTACAGCTGCTTTTCTCAATCTGAATCCGTTACTTATTGTAGCTACCCAAATTCCTCATGATGCTGGGTGAGTATCGGTCCCATACTAGTCGAAATTCCATGAGAAAATTTCTACCGCCATGGGGACTCTAATCAGCGAAAGTGCTGTAACTCTGAACCAAGGCGTACCTTAACGGAAATATTTTTTTATGAAATCAGGTATTTCACATTTTTGTGCTTTATACTTTTATAATGAAAATGTAACGACAAAATATATTTATCTACAATAATAACAACCATAAAATAAATGTGCCTTATTAAAAATCAAACACTTTGTAGCATTATCTTGTTGATTAAAAAAATATTTATCCAATGAAGTGATGAAGCTAATTGGTGTTAATAACCTGTGCTTTGATGTATGGCGCCAGACTGATTTGATTCAATATGAACTATGAACACTAACCACCACATGAACCATCAGCGAACTGTCAAGCAAATAAGGATATACAGTAAAAACGTGTTTAATCCGGAACGTGAATAATGCGGAAATATGTCCAATGTGAACAAATGTATTGGTCCCGGCGAAATAATAGTAATTTTACGTGTATTTATGTTGTATAAAACGGAATCTGTCCAACGCGGAAACGGAAGGATATTTATACACATTTCATGCAAAAAATGTTTATAAGGCGGAAAGACAGAGAGAAATAAATTAGTTTCGATTTCATTGAATTCCCGTTAGGCGAAATAACAATAAGAGATGATTTCTGCCGGGTGAAGTAGATTTTCTACCTGTATCTGAAATTTTCTTTCGGCCTCACTGCTCACCCGTTATGCGAAATACAGGTTCGTTTAACAAATATTTGGCGTATTACATCTGTCTTACAAATAACCAGTGCACTGTAAAATCCTAAATTAGTTTAAGATCGGAGACCGATTGCGTACATATCTTTCACAGGTAGCGTTCTGAATTTCCGGAATAAAGATGGCTAAATCGTATGTATCATTGTCATTAAATGAAAAAGTGAAAGTGATTGAAGATAAAGTAAAACAAACTCTCAGCACGTGAAATAATGACTAAATGTAGGCTAAATGTGGAAAAACCCAAGCTTATGATATTCTAAAACACAAAGAAAAAATAATTAATTAATGGATGCAAAGAAATGATCAAACGAAGAGGAAAGCTAAATACTCCAAATCTCCGGACCGATGCTCCAAAGTCAAGCTCTAGCTGTCGCTATATCCCTTAGAGAATAACGATTTCAAGGCATCTTCAGGTTGGCTGTGCAGTTTTACAAGACGACACAATGTAGTGTGGGATAAATTTTGAGGGGAATCAAAGAATGTGGACGAAAATATAGTTAGTGAGTGGAAACCGAAACTGCATACTTTAATTTCAGGATACGCGCTTTAAGAGACATTTTTAACGCTGGCGAAAAGGGCAGTTTTTTTTTTTTTCTTCGCGCGTTGCCGTCGAAATCGCTCGTACATACTATAGTTCACTTTTCAACGGCATCGGAACTACAATTAATCCATGGTACGTAAAAATACATATATAGTACTCTATAATCTAAGATTGGTTAATATTTTTATAATGCGGAATTCTGTCTAATATGGGAAAAATGGACCCATGCGATTCCGCTTTGAACACATTTTACTGTATATTTAGTCAACATTTCCCCTCAACTCCTCGCCGAGTGCTCTCTTGCCCCGAAATTACTAGGGAATTATTCTCCGAATCGACTGGCTCACTGGGCTACATCAAGTGTTTTGCCTCAAAACTTCAGCATCAACTCCAGCCATTTCACAGAAATAAATAAATCCAACAAAGCAAAGAACTAAACAATTTTTTAAAATAGTGGAATGCAGGCTTTCACGGACGGTAATCATGGTTATAAAAGATTCCGGGCTATGTGGCCGTGGTCTATAACTGGCGTTTCTTCCAGACGTTTCTCCCTCAACTGCGGAGGGCATCTTCAGTGGCGAGCGCTTACAGCTGTTGTTTCCCTGTCGTAGACTCGACTGCGAATGAGTCGCAGTCGAGTCTACGACAGGGAAACAACAGCTGTAAGCGCTCGCCACTGAAGATGCCCTCCGCAGTTGAGGGAGAAACGTCTGGAAGAAACGCCAGTTATAGACCACGGCCACATAACCCGGAATCTTTTATAACCAATTTTTTAAAATATTTAGATATGCCTTAAAATTAAATATCTTGCGCGTCATCTTCTCGACAGCTGTCATACCTCAATACAGCTCACTATGGATGTTCAACCTCTGCCAGTGGAGACTTCTGTAAAATATGTAGGCCTAATTTTGGACAAAAAGCTAACATTTAGAGCCCATATTGATTACATTTCAAACAGAGCTCAACAGGGTATAGCTACACTATATCCGTTTTTCAAGTCGCCATCATTGTCCCAAAGATCAAGGTCACATTATATGTGGTGTGATCCATAGTACACTATTGTACGACTGCTAATCTATAAGTATTCTTGCGAAATGTCACAAAAATAATCTGCAGATAATGCAATATAAATGCTTAAAAATCATTCTTTCGACCCCACGTTACACAAGGATAACAGAGATACTTGAGGCCACGAAAGTGTCATATATTGATACCATCATAAGAGAACGGGTTACAAACATGTTTAAAAAAATAATTGAACATGAAAACTCAACGGTACTCAATATAGCACGCAATGGTGTACAATACATAGAAACATATTCGACGAAATAAATCAACCGTAGCGCACAGCATGGAGAAATCAAGGAAAGAGAGGTGAGCACAGAGCTGAATGGCTCATACTAGTCCTGAATCGAGCCTAGCTCTTCAGTGACAATTTCCGATGCCCCAATCAAGCGGGACCTACTCGCCTTGATTACAAAATTTCCAATGAACATTAAAACCCCATAAAACCGCCGTATAGGCTAGGGCAAACGGGGGAGTATTTTGGAATCATTCAATTGAATTACTAGTCTGCGTTGAAAAAAGAAGTTGGCGGTTAGTAACCATTCTTTCTCACATAATAAAGATAAATATTACTACTCCAATAAAAGAGATTATTGATGAGACATTTCATGCTGTGTAAGCGTCTGAATAGTCTGAATACCGTTGAGGTATACCTGCACCAGCAAAGCCCAATACTGATTAGTGATTACACACATGAATTAGTCGACAAGGGACAAAAACCAGATCCCGGAATACGGCACACTGGACAGCGCAAATAGCTGTCACCAAGGGAGCGAGCTGCCATACGACAAAAAACCGTCCAACATGAAAGCATGTATTTAATCATCTATGTTACTAAGCCTATGGGATGGCACGGCTGTCGTTGATTCTAGTGCACACGGCACGGAAACAGCACCATTATCAAACTCTGGTTCTCTATTGTCTTATAATATGAAGGTGAAATGCAGTAGTTTAAAACCTTACTAAGTGAAAGGTGCGAAACTCTTCATTTCACTAACAGAATGTGGACGTACGATATTTTGCCGGTTTTTAAAAAATCATCCAATGTAGGAATGAGCGTTATGGAGCGGGATGACTCACGACTCCGATGAGGTTAGTCACGATTCGACTATATGTCAGTCGGTGCATTCAAGCGACACCTTACTGCTATCAATATAAACAGATCACATAAGCAATAATAACAGTGCCTTTGCAGATAGAACATATAGACTAGGACAGGGGTCACCATTGGCGGACCGCGATCCGCATCCGGACCCTGGGACCTTGGTTTCCGGAATGGTTAAATATCGAACTAATACAATTTTTTAAAACCGGTTAAACACCGAATAAAATCAGTTTACTAAACATCGTGTTATAATAGTATTATTGTTGGCTCGGTGGCAGTACAGCTTATGGTCGGAGATTTCACTGAAGATGAACGAGATTCCGTTTGAAACTTGGTATCGTGAAAAACAAGAAATGTGTGAGGTGAGATATTTAAATATTACTGTGACCATATGTTAAGTTTATCAAAAACTTGTTAATAATTATTAGAATTAATAACTGTGTACTGCTGTGTTGTATCCTTTTAGTATTTACCATGTGTTTTGTTTAATTGGTGCAATTCATACCCATAACGTAATTTAAATAACTTCCTTATAATATTAATTAATTAATAAAAGTTGCGTATGTTTCATCAACTGTGGTTCCGGATCTCGACTATATTTACTTCCTTGAAAATGGACCTCCATGAAATCTAATTTGTGACCCCTGGACTAGGAAATAGAGCCGGTCGAGTAAACACTCACTCCCGCTTTTATTTAGAATTTACATCTTCCCCCCCCCATGTGAAATTATTAAAAAAATTATAAATTATGAGATTTTACTTCCATCTACCGATAAATAAAAATACCATACACTAAATTGATCAGTGCAGAATAACCTCTTATATATTTATATAAAATTGTTAACTGGTCAATTGTACATTAATTAAATGTACACCGATTAGAAAAATGTGAATATCAACGTACTCATTTTCAAGCGATGGTGCAAAACATTATATATAATGTGGTTATCTCTTTTAAGTTCAGGGAGTAGTTACACTGTCAGAAATTTATTCCAAACAAAAGGCTTCTTTTTACACGCTTTATATTAGTTTGACCTGTATCTATGTAACGAAATTTTTTCAACACAATTTTCACCCACTTAAAACATTGGATCTACTTGAAACTTTGTTTACTTGTAAAGGACCAGTGACAATACAATAATTTCATAATTGTTTTCTAAGATCCAGTCCAGGATCATCAAAACATCAAAAAAAATAAAGACCGGAATAATAGGTTGCGGATTTATCGACGTTTTAGTCCATCGTTGTAAGAAATTAATATTATATCCATATTTGGTTCGTCTTCCGGGCTTATAGGCCGTGGTCTGGTTGTCTTCTTACTCGACGTTTCGTCTACTGCTGCGGTAGACCTCATCAGGAGATACTGCGTGCTCTCTGTGAACTCCTCAACAGTCGGCTGCAGACTGGCTGGTGGTTCTATCTATCTATGTGTTGGCAGCGCGTAGCGCCGCCCAGTGTGCCGCGTTTGGAACCAGTTGTAGCTCCCTGGCGGCTAATACCTTTGTGGCTATCGTTACGTGGTTTTTCGTCTATTGTCACTAGTTAGTGGCGTTGGTGTTCTATTGTTTTGAATGGTGTTTTGTAAATTTATTTTATATGTTTGTGGAAATGGAATTCTATAGATGAAATGAGATGTTTCCTCTCTAGAGCAGGGCATCGGAAACCACTGGCGAGGCAAGCAGAGAGTCCGAAAGCCGACCGAGTGGAATGAGCCACTCTACTCTAGCTGTAGCACAGTTCTCATTTCTGTTATCTGGACCATCATGGGGGTCTGGTAAATATGTTTTTTGTGGACAGCACGCCGCTGTAGCCCGTGTCCTATATTGCGAACAATAGGGTTCGAATGAGTTTGAATAGTTTGGAACATGTGTTCCACTCTGTCATTAATTTGGGTCGCAATATATGGCATATTGGCTAGGTTGTGCAACTCTGCGATCCTCGTGTATAGCGGGGCCGAAAATATGATTTTTAAACATTTGTTTTGAATTATTTGAACTTTCTTTTGTGGCAAGCAGCGAGGATGCTCCAGGCTTCACAACCGTATAGCAGCATGCTACGGATCACAGCTGTATATAAGGTTAGCTTGATCCGAGATGGCAGTGTAGGAGACTTGAAAAATGGATATAGTATGGCAATTGCCGCATTTGACTGGTGAAGAAGATGTCTAATGTGAATTTTGAAAGTTAGCTTGGAATCCAGGTGAATTCCAAGATACTTGACTGAAGTCTCCAGGGCCAATTGATGGGCTCCCAAGGTGAGTTGGATAGGGCTTCGTCTACTGGATTTTGTAAATAAAACAGCTTTTGTTTTATTAACGTTAAGTTTGATGTTCCAGAGACGAAGCCAGGAGTGGATGGTATTTAGTGCCGATTGGAGCACTAGGATGCGGCGTTCAAGTAGTCGGAAAGGTGTTTGATGATACACACAGGTGTCATCAGCAAAGGAAGCTATTTGGATACGGTTCGGAGTTGGAATATCAGACACATAAAGTGTGTACAAGATGGGTGAAAGTACTGCACCTTGGGGAACTCCTGCCAAGAAGGGCTTGCAGTTAGAGTGACACCCACTAATAGACACATAGAATTGTCGATTAGTTAGGTACGTAGCAAGTAATTTGATCAAGTCTGCCGAAATTTGAAATTTGATTAATTTATATAGTAATCCATTTATCCAAGTCGTGTCGAAAGCTTTCTCAATGTCTAAGAATACTGCTAGTGTGCTTTTCTTGTTGTTGAAGCCCGTAACGACCTCGTCAATCAGTCTAGCAAGCTGTAGCGGAGTGCTGTGAGTTTTCCGAAAGCCGAATTGATGGTTTGGAATTAGGTCTAGAGTTGAGACCTCGCGTTTTAGTTTCGAAAGAATTACATTCTCCATTACTTTGCCCAGCACTGGTAGAAGACTGATTGGTCGTAGGTTGTCAGGATTAGAAGGGTCTTTTCCAGGTTTAGGAATAGCGATTACTTTGGCTTTTTTCCATACTTCTGGGAAGTATTGGAATTTAAAGCAAAGCTTCACTATTTGGAGAAATAGGACTAAGGCTTTTAGCGGCAAGTGTTTGACCGCAAGGCATGGTATTCGGTCGTGTCCAGGGGAACGGTTTGATGGAAGTTTTTTGATTACGTTTGTCAATTCCGACATCCGTATATCTGGAAGAGTGAGAGGGATGGGTCTCTCAAGAAAAGCACTTACTGTATGGTGTACTTCAGCTTCGTGAGCAGGTGTAGTGAGCTCATGTGGACGAAACCTTGATGCCAAATGTTCCGAGAGGATCTGGGCTTTATCTCGAGGGAGATAGGCCCAGTTGCCATTGTGATGGATGGCAGATGGAGGAGGCTGTGCTCGACTCCTTTTAATACGTTTTAGAATCTCCCATGGAGGAGTTTTAGATTCAGAGAAACGCTGCATGGAAGATTCCCAATCGCCGTTTCTCATTTCTGTTAGGCGGTTTCGTACCAGATGAGCGTATCTGTTTGTATAGCTGTTTGTGATGGGGTGCTCCGAAAGTTCGATACAGTTTGAGATATCGTCGTTTTTCATTTAAATAATTTTGCAGTGTAGGGTCGTGTGGTTTTGTTTCTGCAGTGTTATCTGTTCGTGTAGTTGCTAGTGTAATGGCCGTTTTTATAGTGGCCTGTAGGCTAAGGACTTCGTGTTCTAGTTGTTCTGTAGACTGGACAGAGAGTGTAGGTTTAATCCATTGATTAAGCATGTGTGTGTAATTCTGCCAGTCTGTGTTATCATGATGCTTGTGTATGGGAGAGGACATTAAAAATGTAGGACTGATTTTAAATAGTATCGGACAGTGGTCCGAGTTGAGTATGTCTGTAATTGTAGTTATGTGTGGAGAGATAGGGACATTCTTAGAGAGTGCGATATCAATAATATCTGTTCTGAGTCCGAATCGGGAGTTTCTAAAGAATGTGTGATCCCTTGGAGCAGAGATTTCTATATTATGAAGTTGGCAGTGTGGTTGGAAACTGTCTCTCTTTTTATAGCTAAACCCTGGGTGGTGGGGGGGTTTTCTGCGTTTGCTGTTGTGCCGATTGCAGAAGTCATAGGCTTCGTTGTCGTGTTATGCAGTGCTGGGATCCAAATTTTGTTTATCTTCATGGTTTCTTCTTTTTTGTTGAAGGAATTTTTATGTTTATATAATTCCTTCAACAAAAAAGAAGAAACCATGAAGATAAACAAAATTTGGATCCCAGCACTGCATAACACGACAACGAAGCCTATGACTTCTGCAATCGGCACAACAGCAAACGCAGAAAACCCCCCACCACCCAGGGTTTAGCTATAAAAAGAGAGACAGTTTCCAACCACCAGCCAGTCTGCAGCCGATTGTTGAGGAGTTCACAGAGAGCACGCAGTATCTCCTGATGAGGTCTACCGCAGCAGTAGACGAAACGTCGAGTAAGAAGACAACCAGACCACGGCCTATAAGCCCGGAAGACGAACCAAATATGGATCAAGACGCCGGCCGTGAAAGCCTACAATAATATTATATCCTCTGGTAGCTCAGTTGGTAGAGCGGTGGACTATAGTGATATATAATTTGAGTAATCCATAGGTCGCTGGTTCCAATCCGGCCCGGAGGGTTTTTTTAGAAGAGTATTACTTTTAGCTCATACTACAATAGTATAGAATTTAAAGAATTTACATTTTCATCTTATTCTGTAAAATATTAATGACAATTTTGTAAACTTACCACATTGTAATTTATCCAAAAAATATGAGAATGATAAGTTAACTGTAACTATTTATCTGTATTAAAATATTCAAAAATATTATAATAATATTAGATGATAATAATTTTAAAAATATATAATTATATTCGTGCCTAGACACTAAAAATATCGTAAGCAATTAATTTTTCATGGGATTCCGGTTTATGACAATCAATTAAACTAAAAACTAAAAATAAAAATAATGGTTTTAAAAAACTACACGCTTTATTAGAAAACCAAACTAAAAAATAAAAAATAAATAATGGTTTTAAAAAAAACTAAAACAACAAGCTCTATTAGAAAACTGAACTAAATAATGAAAAATAATTTTAATTTTCAACACGCTTGGGATAAAATTAAAGTGGTCAACAAAATAATCATCTCCAACACAACTAGAATTAAACTAGAGTTATCTACAAAAGAATAATTTTACCATCAAAAGTGTGGGGTGCTTTTTATGGTTTTTACATTTTCTTCTTAGAGACTTTACTTTTACCAATATATGTTTATTATCAAACTTATTGATATAGAGTACCCCACGCTTTTGATGGTATTTTTTTTGTAGATAACTCTAGTTTTATTCTAGATGATTTTTTTGTTGGCCACTTTAATTTTACCCAAAGCGTGATGGAAATTTAATTTTTTTAATTCGGTTTTCTAATAAAGCGTGTTGTTTTAGTTTTTAAACTATTATTTATTATTTATTTAAAATATGATAATAAATCTATTATTCTTTAATTACAGTATATAAAAACTGAGACCTGAATTTCAGTTCAGATGTTCATTGCACCTTAAAGTTTTACTATAAAATAATTGTACTTTTTTAAGACACAGCTTCAGTTTAATATATATATGCCGATTTCAGAATAAATGATCTTTAAATGGTTATGGATTTCTATTTCAGTAATACCTATTAAAGAAATGTAATTTATTACTACTATTATTATAATTATTATTATTATTGTTATTATTATTATTATTGTTGTTATTATTATTATTATTTTATTTTTATTATTATTATTATTACTAATTATTATTATTATTGTTATTATTATTATTATTATTATTGTTATTATTATTATTATTTATTATTATTATTCTTATTATTATTCTTCTTATTATTATTATTCTTATTATTATTATTCTTTTATTATTCTTCTTCTTTTCTTATCTTCTTCTTCTTCTTATTCTTCTTATTTTATTATTATTATTATTCTATTATTATTATTATTATTATTATATATTATTATTATTATTATTATTATTATTATTATTATTATTGATAATAAAAATAATAAAATTTTATTCGTAAGAGAAGGAATTCCTTTTGCTATTGAGAAACGAACTGCTTCGTACATGCAGTAAACATTTCTTATGTGGCACGAAAATTGCATGACTTCATCTTTCGTACTCACTGAGAGAATCCGGGGCGACTCACTCTCGAGCTTTTGTTACGACACACGAGACTCTCGTGGCCGCACTCCCTTTCAGCCGCTCTTGCTTACGAGAGCGAGCGGACGTAAGACATAGTTTGGCCGCCTTTACTAGGAAAGTTAGCGAAAAAGTTTGAAAAAGGAGGGATCGGTTTTTAGCTTTCAGCTGAAAAAAACGGCAAATGTGCTGAAATGCGTTTTTTTTTTTTTCGATGTAAAATAATTTATCGAAAAATAGCTTGTAATAGCACTCAAAAAGACGAAAAAATAATATATGATCATTTGAAACCGGTTTAACTTCTTTAATAAAAAATAATAATAACCTCAAAAATGTATATTTTTCAGCAATTAATTTCCATTCCCGTGAACATCGTACAGAATTCCTCCGGGGTTTAAATTATAGCCTTTTATAGTTTTTTTAATTGCATATAGTAGAATTCACAACTTTTAACAGAATTCGCGAAAGTATAAAATCGGGTGTCTCGGGAAAATAGCTCCCATTTGGCCAAGAAGGTCCCATAGCAAATGTTCGAAGTGTCTTTTGTTCTTGAAGGAATGCTCTACAAACTACGTGATTAAAAGTACGTAAAATACAATTAAATATCTAAAAAATAAGCCTTAAAATCGGGCTATTTCAGTCTGACGCGCCGTCGAAGAGAAGGACCAACGTGTGGAGGAACTCTCTCGATTCTCCGACTACTCCCAGCCATGGTTGATGCTCCGAGCGCTGAAAAGCGATCTCGCGCGTTCACTCACCGTGTCAGAACTTCTCGTCCGATGGCGCGGCAGACCGAAATAGCCTATTTTTTGGAGGCGCTTTAGGTGTTTAATTGTACCTCACATACTTTTGATTAAACCTATAGGGGAGGGGAGTGGGAGTGTGGAGCAAACCACCAAAAACTAAAAGCATTTCGAATATTTACAGTGGAGTCATTATTGGCCAGTTTATATTATTATAATTATACAGTAATCTCACTACAGGTTTTGATTTATCTAAAGAAAATCAAAACTCGAGTGGGATTTAATTTACAATTTCACGATTAGATGAAAGTATATGAAAATTGAAAGAAATAAATTACTAGAAAACAATAAAATTTACTTACTAAAATACTAAACTGTCTTGAAAATGACCACCTCATATTTACAATTATTACACTAGATGGCAATAGTGTATTACCACGAGTAATTATTTTATTAACAGTTGCGCCAACTGTACAATCTTCACTGAACTATATGGACGATTACACTCAATATATAATAATAATTGATCACGCTGATTCCATATAGGCCTACTGTTTCTGTTCCTTTTGGTGTTGCTTGATGCCATACTGTCACTCATTTAACCTATTTTGCTACTATTACTTCACCACAATGTTTGGATAAAGCCGCCATTTACAGTTGATTATCTGGTGTGAATGAGGGGAACAAATTACGAACAAAATGAGCGTTTTAAAGTAACGTAACAACTTTTTCAGTTTGAAATGTTGACAAACAAAAGAAAAATAATGTTAAGGAGGTATCAAAAATAAACAAATGCTAGGGAGTTGATAAAACATTTTGGGATAAACTACCATGATTGTTTGAAACATGATTTATTGCGCGATAGTGAGTTTTGTCGTACTTACAGCAATGGCAACCATGATTGAAAGTTCAACTTCCTACATTTCGGCGCTGTCAACCTAAATAACTATACTATAATATTACATATTACAAAACGCGTGTGGGAAGTGAAAACACTGCCCTCTATGTATACAATATACAATATATACAAAAAATATCCAAAAGGTAGTGTTGATATACATTATACGAAATAAATCACTGCATTTTAAATTAACTGAACTTTATTTGAAACAATATAAAACAATAGTCCACCGCTGTGACCTCGAGGTAGCGTGCTGCCTTGTCACGCAGCGGGCCCGGGTTCGATTCCCGGTCGGGACAGGCTCCTGGGTGAGTTTTTTTCGGGGTTTTTCCTCACCTGTAAGACAAATGTCAGGAAGCTTAGGGCCCAACGGTCCCCGAAAATCATCCGGCCATCACCATCATCATCATCCTTATCATTATCATCATCATCGTTCATCGGTGTGGAAAGCAACGGGAAGGTACCACACCTATAATTTCCTAGTAAAGCTGCAAAGCATAGCATGAAAAATGCTATGATTGCAGTGAAAGACCTGCCTTTGGGCAGAATTACTATAGATGGATAAAACAATAAATACGTACTTGCGCAATTTTATTATTAATTGGTCTCACGGCCTCCTGTAGTTTCAACTAATAAACATTACCCACACTGTTAACGTTAGTCAATTTTTTATAATGGACGCAAATATTTCCAACAAATATGTTATTATTTTAGTATTATTTATTATTTTGAAAACACCATCGCGCAAAAAAAAGTAATGTACAACATACGTTTGTGAAGTGTTTAACCTCGCATCGTAATATACTATTATTGTATAGTTTATTGGTCAAAAGTAGTATGATGCAGTAAAAGTGAAATAGTAAAATTAAAACACATGCGATATCTATACAAATTACTGGTGCACTACGTTGTATTGTAATTGTGCACTTACCAATAGACGGGAATCCATCCCTGGTTTCTATCCTTGATTTGGAGAGTGTACTGAGTTCGTAAACTTTCGTCGGTGCAATTTTCAGTACTCTTTTCATCCTGAGAATTTTTCCAAGACAGAGTTATGGAAGACCGAGTTGAACTCAACACGTTAGGTTTACGAGCCTCTATGTCCATTGTAACCTGTACATAAGGAAGAGTGATATGCTGTGATAGCAATATTTGTTACTCATTAATACAACACATATTACGATAATATAACTATTGTAACATTATAGACAATCTTTGCATGAATTAAATAAAATATGTGCATTATACGATCTAAAGATATCAGTAAGAAAAACGTGGATCATGGCTTTTAGAGGAAAAGATATAGTGAGTTTCAAAATTATTTTAGAAAAGCAAGTATAGAACAGGTCTCTAGTTTCAAATATTTGGGCTGCGAAATTAGCTTTAATATGGAAACAGATATTGATTCCAAAATAAATAAATTTCAGACGGTATGTGGAACAATGCAGAGAAAGTTAAAAAATAAAATTTAAAAAAATAAGTTTTTATTTGATTTTCATATTTATTATATAATTCAGTGACAGCTGTTTCGGTACACTGTACCTTCTTCAGACATGTTAACAAATTATGAATTGTGTTCCAACTGATCTAAGCAACAATACAACAATATTTATTTAATTTTTTTAATTTAACAAAGGGGATTCATTCAAATCAAGTTGAGAATTTAACAGTTTTTTACTACTTTTAAATTTATTAATTTCTACAGCCTCCAAAAGATCTAACTTCTTACCCTTATCACAAATATGTAAAATTTCAAAATTTAGATCGAAACAATGATTAAATTGGAATAGGTGGTTAGCACATTTTGAATTTTCTAAATTTCTGTTATATGATCTCATGTGTTCCTTTATCCGAGAGATAAAAGGTCTACCAGTTTGTCCTATATAGACATTTTCACATGTGCCACACTTAAATTTATATACACCTGATAATTTTTCTTTTTTTGTTTTGGTTTTATTGTTTTTCATTATATTTTGTAGAGTTTTATTAGTTTTAAATGCCACATTAATGTTCAACTTTTTAAAGTGTTTAGATATTTTATTTGAAAGTGGGCCTATGTATGACATTACGACATATTTCTTTATGTTTTCTTTGGGTAAAGGAAAAACTTTGTTAATTGCTTTTTTGTAATGAACCTTCTTAATTAAATATTCTGTAATTTCAGGGTCGTAGCCATTATTAACAGCCAATTGTTTAATAATATTCAATTCATTATTATATTCCAAGGGTGAAAGAGGGATATTTAAAAGTCTATGAATGTAACTATTAAAGGCTGCCATCTTATGAGTATATGGGTGAAGAGAAGAACTATGGATAGTGGTATCAGAATGAGATGGTTTGTGAAAGATACCAAACTCAAACTTATTATCAATGTGTTTTATTGATAAATCCAAGAAATTTATACTATTATTTGTTTCTAATTCCATTGTGAAATTAATACTTCTGTGAATGTTATTAATAAAATTTAAAAAGGAATTCATAACGATATCGTTATGTAGATGATGTCATAGCAGGCTTCACAGGAACCAAAAGACAATTGAATTCCTTTTTAAATTTTATTAATAACATTCACAGAAGTATTAATTTCACAATGGAATTAGAAACAAATAATAGTATAAATTTCTTGGATTTATCAATATAACACATTGATAATAAGTTTGAGTTTGGTATCTTTCACAAACCATCTCATACTGATACCACTATCCATAGTTCTTCTCTTCGCCCATATACTCATAAGATGGCAGCCTTTAATAGTTACATTCATAGACTTTTAAATATCCCTCTTTCACCCTTGGAATATAATAATGAATTGAATATTATTAAACAATTGGCTGTTAATAATGGCTACGACCCTGAAATTACAGAATATTTAATTAAGAAGGTTCATTACAAAAAAGCAATTAACAAAGTTTTTCCTTTACCCAAAGAAAACATAAAGAAATATGTCGTAATGTCATACATAGGCCCACTTTCAAATAAAATATCTAAACACTTTAAAAAGTTGAACATTAATGTGGCATTTAAAACTAATAAAACTCTACAAAATATAATGAAAAACAATAAAACCAAAACAAAAAAAGAAAAATTATCAGGTGTATATAAATTTAAGTGTGGCACATGTGAAAATGTCTATATAGGACAAACTGGTAGACCTTTTATCTCTCGGATAAAGGAACACATGAGATCATATAACAGAAATTTAGAAAATTCAAAATATGCTAACCACCTATTCCAATTTAATCATTGTTTCGATCTAAATTTTGAAATTTTACATATTTGTGATAAGGGTAAGAAGTTAGATCTTTTGGAGGCTGTAGAAATTAATAAATTTAAAAGTAGTAAAAAACTGTTAAATTCTCAACTTGATTTGAACGAATCCCCTTTGTTAAATTTAAAAATTTAAATAAATATTGTTGTATTGTTGCTTAGATCAGTTGGAACACAATTCATAATTTGTTAACATGTCTGAAGAAGGTACAGTGTACCGAAACAGCTGTCACTGAATTATATAATAAATATGAAAATCAAATAAAACTACGTTTTATTTTTATTTAATTAATAAATATCGATCTTCATCAAGTAAACACCAACTCGATTGATTATTTAAAAAAAAGAAACAAAAATAAAAATGTATAAAGTTATGGCAATTCCCACAATATGGTATGCAAGCGAAACTTGGGCTCCAACGAAAAAACAGAAAGATAGAATATAGACGGCGGGCGGGGATGATGTTCCTCAGATAAGTTGAAGGATGCACAAAACTTGATAGAATTAAAATGAGGATATAAGAGAACAATTGAAAGTGCAGCCTCTACTGGATAAGATCACGAATTACAGAAAAAGTGGATTGATCACATTAATGGAATGAGTAAGGGGAGATATTTATTGCTAGCAAGAATTTATCAAGCAAGAGGAAGACGTGATGTTGGAAGACCTTGAAAACGCTGGGCTGATGCATTATGAAGGGGCAATTGCCTAATCTTGGAGTGACGATGATGATTATCAATATAGACTAAAATTATTAGGCCTATAATATAATTCTGTGATGATATTAACAATAATGAATAATTATATAATTATTACTATACAATAATAATAATTTGTTAACATGTCTGAAGAAGGTACAGTATACCGAAACAGCTGTCACTGAATTATATCTAATAAATATGAAAATCAAATAAAACTAAGTTTTATTTTTATTTAATTAATGATAATAATAATACTATTCATATAATAATCAATAACATTTAATCCGGTTGGTAAATCTTATACTATTATTATTATTATTATTATTATTATTATTATTATTATTATTATTATTATTATTATTATTATTATTATTATTATTATTATTATAACTAAGTTAGACTCGGGGTAGCGTCGCTCCTCGTACGTAGGAGGCCCGGGTTCGATCCCGGTAGAGACAAGTTTCCTGAGTGGTGGTTTTCCTCACCTCTTGGATAAATGTCAGGAAACTTGATAACCCAAACGGTTCCAGAACATAATTTGACCATGATAATCATAATATTATATTCGCCATGTTTAGGGTCTAGTGTGAATGCGTATGTGAATCGTGTGTTTTATCTTAATGTTGTGTTGTCTGGAGGAGACCCTTCGGGTAGGCCCTCTATGTCCTTATGTGGTCAAAAATGTATGTGTGTGATCCACAGTTTAAAATCCCTCTTCCGACAGGTCACGCTACTGTAAGGTCCGAGTGACGTGTGGCATATAAAAATATCTACCAGGTGAGAGGTTAAACTGAGATGAAGAATAAGACGAAGAAGTATAACTGTGAATTGTAAATAACAGAATAAATCAGATATCGTTAGATTTATAAGAATTAAAAGGTTGAAATGGACTGGAGATTTAGTGAGAATGAGTGATAAAGGAAATGTAAAGGAGGTTTTTAAACCAAGCACAGAAGAAAGAAGAAAAATTGGTAGACGGGTAGACCAAGACGCAGATGGGAGGATCGTATGTTAAATGACAGGATAATGGATATTATAATGATATTGTGAAAAGAAAAATTAATGTCTGAACCAAGAATCGAACCGTGGACCTCTAGTTCCCCAGACCAGTGTGCAACCCACTACACCATTCGAGACCTGGCACAAACATTAACAATTTTTTCCACGTATACAACTCTATAATTCTCGTTTCTTTCGCTGCCAATTATAGAATTGTATATGTGGAAAGAATTGTTAATGTTTGTGCCAGGTCTCGAATGGTGTAGTGGGCTGCACACTGGTCTTCGAGAACTACAGGTCCATGGTTCGATTCCTGGTTCAGACATTAATTTTTCTTTTCACAATAGCATAATAATATTATAATATGATCCATTATTGGAACTGTGTTAAAATAACAGTAATGGAAACGGATAATGGGTGTTAAGAACTGGATAAATGTGACTTAGAATAGGGAAAATTTACTATAGACTTCTGAAAAAAGACAAGGTCCATGTAAATCTCTCGTATCAGTGGTGATGTTACTGTAGATATGTAATGTAATTTCAAGTAATTTTATTGTGCAACGATACGATAAAGAAACTCCATTTAATTCCATTAACTCCTCTCACCTTATATGTGACACGCCACAAGGGTCTGACAGTGGCACGACCTGTCAGGGGAGGGATTTTAAACTGAGGGCCACACACATATGTTTTGATCATAGAATGATATGGAGGGCCTCCCCGAATGAGTGGTCAGCCTCCTCTCCGAGACAATATAACATTAAGATAAAACATACATTCACATACATTCATACTAAACTAGCGAATATGATAACAGTGATTACACTGAGTAACAAAAAAAAATCTTTTTTTTTTGTCTCAGAAAGAAAAAATATGTGATTATGTTAGTATTTTTTCTCCTGAAATCAAATATGATATCGGTTTTTCTCCATCATGCAAGGTTTCCGATAGACGGGCATTTATAATTTCAAACACTTTAATATTTTCTACATTCGTAACTACACAATATTCGAACATTCAGACTCGCCTAGAAAGTAAGAAATGACAATTTTCTGCTATATTTAGCCTGTGGAGCATCCCTCTTGATAGTCCAACAATAATCGGCCAGCATATTAGGATTCCATTTACCTTGATATCTCTTTTCCATAGCTGAAATCTCCTGATGAAAGTGTTCCCCGTGCTCATCGTTCACTGCGCCAAGATTTTCCGGAAAGAAATGTAGGTTTATTAAAAAAATTATTATTTAAATCCATTAATTGAAATTGAAATAAAAAACTGTGGGTGATGAAGAAATTCCGAATACATATCTGAAAACACGATAAAAATCTCCATTAAGTACAACTATTGGTAGCCTACTCATGAGACAAAAATCATGTTGACCAGTGTTATGAAAGCCAGATGATGTCGGGGAACGTTTGGGCCTTTAAATTTCCTGATAGCTGTCTTATAAGTGATGAAAAATCCCGAAAGGAAACCATCACCCAAGAAACATGCCCCGACCGAGATCGAACCCGGCCCCATTGCATACGAGGTGACGACGCTAACCCGAGACCACAGAGCTGGACGACAATAATACTCAATATTTAAAAAAAAAATGATATGTAGTTTGTAAAATCATGATAGAGTATCTTCACAATAAGCACAAATATTTTAAATTTTTAGATTACGAAATGCAATGTAATAATAAAGTAAGATCCAAGTTCGATCAATACTCACAAAAGCAACAGCTTGGCTGAGATAAAAATTATCCAAACCGAACAGAAATTTCTTGACATCTGGCCATGTAATTCACATTAAATGAACATGGCGTCTCGTTTGCTGATTGTTGCTATGGTTACTGCACTGTGCGGAAACAAAAGAAAAATAAATAATAGTTTTAAAAAACTATACCAACAGCTTTATTAGAAAACCAAACTAAAAAAATGAAAAATAATTTTAATTTCCAACACGCTTGGGATAAATAATTTTACCATCAAAAGCGTGGGGTGCTCTTTATCAATTAATATATTTGATAATAAACAGATATTGGTAAAAGTAAAGTCTCTAAGAAGAAAATGTAAAAATCATAAAAAGCACCCCATGCTTTTGATGGTAAAATTATTTATCCCAAGCGTGTTGGAAATTAAAATTATTTTTCATTTTTTTAGTTCGGTTTTCTAATAAAGCGTGTTGGTATAGTTTTTTAAAACTATTATTTATTTTTTTATTTTTTAGTTTTAATATTTTACAGAATAAGATAAAAATGTAGGCTAAATATCTTTAAATTCGATACTATTGTAGTATGAACTAAAAGTAATACTCTTCTAAAAAAAACTCTCAGCCGGATTTGAACCTGCCACCTATGGATTACTGAAATTATGTACAACTAGAGTTCACCGCTCTACCAACAGAGCTCTTACAACGATTGACTAAAAAGTCGACAAGTCCGCAACCTATTATACCAGTTTTCATTTTTTTGATTTTCTGATGATTCTGGCCAGGATTTTAGAAACAAAATATGAAATTATTGTATTGTCACGGGTCCTTTACAAGTATACAAAGTTTCAAGTCGATCCAATGTTTCTAAGTGGGTGAAAATCGTGTTCAAAGATTCCGTTACATAGATACAAAGACACTTTTTTTTATTTTCTGACGATTGTGGCCAGGACTTTAGAAACGAATATGAAAATATTGTATTGTCAAGGGTCCTTTATAAGTATACAAAGTTTCAAGTCGATCCAATGTTTCTAAGTGGGTGAAAATCGTATTCAAACATTCCGTTACATAGATACAAATGCACTTTTTTTTATTTTCTGATGATTCTGGCCATGATTTTAGAAACAAAATATGAAATTATTGTATTGTCAAGGGTATTTTACAAGTATACAAAGGTTCGAGACGATCCAATGATTTTAAGTGGGTGAAAATCGCGTTGAAAGAGTCCGTTACGTAGATAGATAGATAGATAGATAGATAGATAGATAGATAGATAGATAGATAGATAGATAGATAGATAGATAGATAGATAGATAGATAGATAGATAGATAGATAGATAGATAGATAGATAGATAGATAGATAGATAGATAGATAGATAGATAGATAGATAGATAGATAGATAGATAGATAGATAGATAGATAGATAGATAGATAGATAGATAGATAGATAGATAGATAGATAGATAGATAGATAGACAGATACAGGTCAAGCGTGTAATATATAACTACCTGTGAAATTACCTGAATAAAAATACTTCTGTGCAAAATTGAACCTACCTTCATCCATCCAAGTAATAGGGTAAGCTCGGGTGAATCGGGACAAAAAATAAGAACATTTGTAATATCGGTTTCATTATCAGTAACACATAAGCCTATATGTTTTGTACTTCATTATTAATAAAATATTGTATTAACATTTTGCATCAATTACAGTTTTATCAGTCAAATTCATATGGGATAAATCACTATTATTCATTATTAAAGTCCACCGCTGTGGTCTCGAGGTAGCCTGCTGCCTTGTCACGCAGCGGGCCCGGGTTCGATCCCCGGTCGGGGCAGTTTTTCTGGGTGAGGTTTTTATCGGGGTTTTTCCTCACCTGTAAGACAAATGTCAGGAAAATTTTAAGGCCCAAACGGTCCCCGAAATCATATGGCCATCATCATCATCATCATCCTTCACCGGTGTGGAAAGCAACGGGAAGCTACCACACCTACAATTCCCTAGTAAATCTGCAAGCATAGCATTAAAATGCTATGATTGCAGTGAAGGACCTGCCTTCGGGCAGAATTAGATGGATTATTACAATAGCTCCACCGTAGCCCATACGGTTCGTAAGTAGAGACCATAATGTGCACTCAGTGCTCAATTATACTTAATACATTAGCCAATGAAAATATTCATAAAATTAATGTTAATTAAGTCAAGTTATACACAGGGGTACAGCTGGGCCATCTAATCCCGGGGAAAATAAAAACGGGAGCTCGTCCTCCAGGTGGGGATGTGTGGCTGACAACCCACGCCGTAAAAACACAATAGTTACGAAATCAACATGGCCCCGGAAAGGAAGTCTTAACCGGATACCAACAACAGAAAGTGATAACGATAAGAGATTTGAATACTGCGACGTTCCCTATATAAACCTGGGGCAATGAAGCAAATAATAGAATGTTAGATTCATAAAGTTTATGCAATACACAATACAGGAATTGAGATGACCTGGTGAAGGAATTTTACAGGAAAATGTTATATAATGTATAACGGAAATAAGGATGGAAGACATGAATTTGGTACTGGATTGATATTAAAAATAGATTAAGATCCAAAGGGTTGCCCGAGATCAAGATGGTAGGAATGTATGTGGCGGGATCTGCAGAGGGAAAAATGGTGAATTGGACTATTGGACACAGCTGCCGAGGGACAGGGATGAATGGAGGAGAGCCTTAGAGAAAACGAGGCCCAAACTGGGCTGTTGTGTTAATTAAGAAGAAGATTTTACTATTCATTAAAATGTAACCTAGTTTCCATACATGACACTAAAGTTCTTCAAATAGAACCAAGGCAGACCAGTATAATATAACGGCATATGATACTGTAATTGCTTCATAAAAATTATATATAAAACTTTAAATTCATATATAATGCGAATCATATATAATGCGAATGGAGAAATTTAACTAAAGCATGGTTTGCAGGAAAGTAAGAAATTTTAAATAATCGAGTCAATTAGCATTATAATTCATTTAATGCAATCTTCTATTGCGTAACTTAGTTTGTACTGTATCATAGTGTTTACCGCAACACGTAAATGACCTGACAAAATGGCAGACAGTAAAGAATATGGTCGACGCGTTAGTGCAACAAAAGGAATGCGGAGGAAAGGTAGTGACTCATTATACTGCAGAATACATATCACGCATATTCTTTTGTCAGAAAATAAATTAATATTCCTGAATTGACGCGGTATTCGCAAATGGACAACTGGTATATTTTTTTCTGTCGGACATTTAATTGTATTATGAATATTAATCTGTACTAATGTAAAATGTTTGTTTTTATATCTTGCACGGTGGGGTCAGGAGAGTTTATTGACCTCTAAAACATATTTTTTTTTTGTTAATAATGAAAACAATAAGTAGTTCATTATCTTTAAATTAGTTTCTATACAGATATATCACATAAAGTTAAATTCCTAAAAGAGACTTCAGAAAGAATGAAGCTTCAAAATAAAATATATATTTCTGTATAAATTCCTTTGTTCTGTGGGAAAAGCGCCTATAGATTTTTCCTAAAAATACATTTAAAAAAAGTTCAAGACCCGATAAGCCTAGAAGGCCTTGTCTTACCAGCGGGCTGCTGACCTCACATTAATATGTGTCAATTATAGAGAGTAAGGGTGGCACGTGATCTGTTTATCGGGTGCCCCAGCCTTTATAACCGAGTTTCTCAACCTGGACACGATATTTATTGTAACTATCGGGTAACTAAAACTAACTCACTGGCACTATCGAACCCATACGTTCGTAGCCACGCGGACATAAGCTCTCCACAAATCCTTATCCTGAGCTAATGTTCTCCAATGATATCCTGTATAATCTACTTCCCTCAAATAATGGTTAATGCTATTACCCCACCTCATTCTTGGTCTACCAACTGGACGTTATCCTACAAGAACCTTCCATGTCCCTCTTTCAATCCCCATTTGTGCCACATGTCATGTCCATCACAGTATACGAGACTTAACTGTTCTTATTATATCTGGTTTCCTATAAAGATCATGCAGCCCACTGTTATGTAGTCTTCTCCATTCGCCTATCCGTTCATCTCTCTTTGGTCCAAAATTTGTTCTAAGAACTTTATTCAGCTAACCAAATTCCTCACGGGTTGGCCACCGATTCCATACACTGACCGAAATTCTATAAAAAATATTTATTCTCTAAGGGGGACATAAATCAACGCCCTTCCTGTATCAGGCATATGTTTTAAATCGCCATTAATATAGTTTTATTTGTGTATGTTAATGTAACATAGATTTATATTTGCTATAAAAGTAATTTCTGGTCGGAATGGGATAAAAATAAAATATCAGAATATTCTCAAATCGCAGCTTTTACAGAGGCGCTTTGACCGACAACAGCCTAAATTGCACTCTGGTGTAAATTATTTTAATCGATGTACAACGGGGGTAGAGGTAGTAATATTGTTTTATTTAGCAATTGCTTTTTTAATCTCAGGTTATAAGCATTGGAATTCAAATTTTAGCGTGAATGGGTCGACAAATATTGCTCAGAAATCTCTTACTACAGGCTTAAGTTTCTCTCGCGTGTCATAAATATGTAAATCTACAACATAGGACCAACGGCTTTACTTTCATTCCGAAGGAAGTCATATTCAGGATTTTTTACGCCTTGAAAAAAAAATCCATGGACTGTCACTAGTCCACCGGAACCGTCTTTTTGTAAATACATTTCTATACAAACAAACGTATGTGAATAAATCCCATTAATTTTAAAAATAATCTTGCAACTAAATTTAACACAAAACAATCAGTGTATAAGTAGTATATTTGCTTCTGATCATCGGGAATTAGCTCGATTCCAGGTTTGATCAATTTTCTAGTTGAGTATTACTTAATTGCACGACAAATGTGTTGGCGAGTTATCACTGACAATACAACAATCCAATAAAAACTCATCTATCACATATCAGGAATGTCTCTCGTCTTAAACGCTGTAAAATACTGATAAATGTAATGATATAATTTAACTGAAACTTCATCTGCAGTTTTAAATACCTAGCTGAGATGTAAAACTAATATACAGTCCATTTCACCGGATATCAAAACTCCGACAACCTCGACTATCAGGGTTACATGTTCCATATAAATATACAATAAAATAAATGTGACATCTGTGGGTTATTTATTACATATTAAATTAAGTATGAAAATGCTAAACTCCTTAAATAAGATGCGACTGATTTAAAAAATCACAATACATTAAAATGATTTACGAAGGTTGACCAAAATGATCGTAAACCCGTTTATATTGAACTAATGCCTTAATTGAACTTCCTCTTAAGGTTTGACGTCATTCATTTGTTGTAAGCTTATATATGTTATGCAATCTTCTGAAAGTTACTGTTCATGATATTATGTGTGTGTTTTTCAATGACACCCACTATATATATATATATATATATATATATATATTATATATATATATATATATATCATCATCATCATCATAGTACATTCACGAATTTAGGCCATTTGTTGACCTGTTTCGGCCTCAAGAGAAACACCATCCAGAAGTCTTTTGAGTGGACGTCCTGGTCTTCTTCTTCCTGCAGGTTGATATCTTAACATTTGTTTGGGTATTCTGTGATCTTCCATTCGATGAACATGTTGCATCCATCTTGACTTATAATCAGAAATTTTGTTTTTCTAAAGATTCCATGTGTAATTCTTCTAAGATGTCTTCATTTTTTTTTTTGTGATCTAGTAGTGTGTATCCTGCAGTCCTCCGAAGATATCTCATTTCAGCAGATCTAAGTCTCTGTATATCCTTCTGTTTCAACGTCCATACTTCGCTACCATACAAAAGAGTTGGAAGAGCCAGTGTTTTATACACTTTCAGTCTTGAATGCTTTTGGACTAACTGTGGCTTGAAGATAGAATTTATTAACCCTAAAATTCTTAAAAATTTAGATATTTTTGCATTTACATCCTTTTCTTCTTCATATGAGATATTGCATCCTAGATATGTAAAATTATTCACCTGCTCCAAAATTGTATTGTCCATACATATATATATATATATATATATATATATATATATATATTTGTGATTCGGGTTCCACGCTGGGCGGATAGATGGAAATAGTGTTGTCTATTTTCAATTTGCCCAACACTGTGGTCTCCAGGTAGCTGCCTTGTCACGCAGCGGGTCCGGGTTCGATTCCCGGTCGGGATAGGCTCCTGGGTGAGGTTTTTTTCGGGGTTTTTCCTCACCTGTATGACAAATGTCAGGAAGCTTAAGGCCCAACGGTCCCCGAAAATCATCCGGCCATCATGATCATCCTTATCATTATCATCATCATCCTTCGCCGTTGTTGAAAGCAACGGGAAGCTACCACACCTATAATTCCCTAGTAAAGCTGCAAAGCATAGCATGAAAATGCTATGATTGCAGTGAAAGACCTGCCCTCGGGCAGAATTACTAGGGATGGATGGATGAATTTTCAATTTATGTACCGCTTCAACAGACTACTTTACATAAATGACATGTACTTAAATTGTGTATAGAGAGGAAAGTACAATGAGTGTATATTCAGGCTAAGTGTATTGTATTGTATAAGTGTATTGAATGATGAAAAAAATAATGGAGGATGTGAAACCCGGTGCCGGCACATAGCCTACTCCTGTCGAAAAGCACCAAGGAAATGTCAGGCTTAACGTCCCAGTGCGACATACGAATCGCTTAATACTACATTTCTTCTTGTCATATGTACTGCGGATATGTTTGGAACATAATTCAGGTATCTAGCTGTTTAAAATTCAATTTTACACCACTAACCCTCGTGAAGCGATACTGAAAATAATTTTACAATTAAAATTTCCAACCAACAAGATTAGATAAAATACCAAACAAATAAAAGAAAAAAACTGTTGGAATAGATAGATATATTTGATGAAATACAGGAGTTATAGTTAAACCGGTATGGAAACCCAGTTAGGATGGATAAACAATAAGGCGAAGAAGATCTTAGGAAGGATACCATCATGGATAAAGAGATTGGAACAACCTAAACATATTTGGAAAAATCATATCCATAATCCATGAAAGGAAAGTGTTTGGAATAAAACAATTGCTTAGATAGAAGGAAATGTAAATTCGAACAGAGATACACCGCCAGTGCTAACAATCTGTAAAATATTTACATATAAAAATGAGTATGAATTTATCTGCCTGTTTGTCTGTCTGTCTCTCTGTCTGTCTGTCCTTTACGGACTCAATAACTACTTAACCGATTTGAATGGGGGTTTTACCAACATTTAGAGATTTTTTCTGGTACGATTAACGTAGCCTATATAACATATGTATTATAGGGCCTGAGCAAAAAAAAAAGTTCATCGGTGCGACTAAAAAATTCGCTTTTTTGGTCGCTTAAGTGGTTTACGCTGCCTAAACCATAACAAATATACCAAATTAATGTACGCAGAATTGAATATCTCAAAAAATACTTCAAAAAAGTCCGCGGACAGCATATATCTACCTTTTGCGGATAATTCACAATAACCATTTTTGTCTTTAGCTCATTGATGTCAAGAAGATCGAGATAAGTAGATTCCCGGGCAACATCAGATAATCACGATATAAATTTATATATACGGTATATCCACCGCTGTGGTCTCGAAGTAGCATGCTGCTTTGTCACGCAGTGGGCCCGGGTTTGATTCCCGGTCGGGACAGGCTCCTGGGCGTGGTTTTTTCAGGGTTTTTCCTCAGCTGTAAGACAAATGTCAGGAAGATTAGGGCCCAACGGTCCCCGAAAATCATCCGGCCATCATCATCAGCATTATCGTTATCATCCTTCACCGGTGTGGAAAGCAACGGGAAGCTACCACATCTATAATTCCCTAGTAAAGCTGCAAAGCATAGCATGAAAATGCTATGATTACAGTGAAAGACCTGCCCTCGGGCAGAATTACTATGGATATATATATAATATATATATATATATATATATATATATATTTATTTATTTATTTATATATTTACTTATTCAACTGAACATAAAAACATATTTAATTTATTTAGGTGTAGCACCACACGCCGGGTATTAGCTAGTAATAAATAAATTTCTAACTCCGTCAGGTATCGGAACCAGATTCAGTAACTAGGAACCAGGCTTGTACCACCTGGCGAATGTATATGATTCTGCACTTCTATAGAAATGCTAGGAGAAACATTACTTGTATGATACTATCCTTTCCGTGTAACTGCTTAATATTTTACACTAAATTAAATGTCTATCGCTGTGGTCTGTGGTCTCGAGGTAGCGTGCTGTCTTGTCACGCAGCGGGCCTGGGTTCGATCCCCGGTCGGGGCAAGTTTCCTACGTGTTTTTTTCGGGGGTTTTCCTCACCTGTAAGACAATTGTCAGGAAACTTTAAGGCCCAAACGAACCCCGAACATCATATGGCCATCATAATCATCATCATTCACATTAAATTTAGGATTAAGGACTCTCCTGGCGCACCATTATCATCATCATCACCCATTATATCACCGGGGCAGCCGTAATCTCACCTTCTAGGCGCTCCAACCTCAGAAGTGAGTTACAATTATGCCAATGCCAGGAGAGAACACCAGAAATGTCGAAATTACAACCTGGGGCATTGAATAAAAAAAATGTAATTGTTACTGTGTGAAGTACGAAGGGAGTGTTGCTTTGGAAGTATAGTCTGTTATGACCTTGACCTTTACAAATTACGGACTAGTAACAAGCACTTCTACGCTCTATAATGCTACATACATATGCTATTTCATTAGTATGCCTATTAAGTTTGCACCAATTTTAATAAAGGTCATGGTTATATTTCAAAATCATAGCGTGTTTTTATCTTCTGAGTATAAGGACGTCAAATTTAAAAATCGCCAGAAAATTTGTTTATTCATTTAATATAACCTTTCACATGGAGGACATTTCTAGCTTATCTTAGAACAGTCATTACATTCCAGGGTAATCTTCTTTCATTTAAAGGACCATATGTTTCTACCAAAAAATTATTAATAAAATCGATTTATTACATTCATAACTCAAATATGTCTAACCATTTTCGGTGTAGGACATGTTGTTATTAAGTTATCAAAAAAAAGGCCACCAATCAGTTACATTCATATGTTAAAGGACACTATCAAATCCAGGCGTCTTCCGTTATCAAAGTATACTTTTTAAAAACGTGCATTAATGAATAATATTGGAATGAAAATCTTACATTCTAAATCCAAGTTCTCGCCAAGCAAATATACATACCACAAATTTAAATCTATGTTGGGGTTATAAACTTTTTTTTATTTTCGCGTAAGGAAATGATACTGAATGTATTTTAATATTCATGTATTTAAAATAAGCTGCAGTATTTTTAACAGTTACGCTTTGTCCCTTCATTTAATACTTAACGATGTTCATTTTATGAAATATTAGACCAAAGAAATTCATTTGCTTATAGAGAAGTTGCAGACAAGTAATTGGCATTTGAGTTAGGTCGCAGAAAAAATGGATTACCAGTTAAAATTGTTTGATTCCATACTAATCATCTTAAATAGAAGTATAGGATGAAGTGGGATGGCCTCAGACCTTAATTAGGATCTGGATGAAACACACCTATTTAGATCTAATCAACTGTATTTTCAAAATCAAGCTTTTCAAGGATGACACATATTTGCTGACAATTTTTCAGATTCTGCAATATATATATATATATATATATATATATATATATATATATATAGGCATATATAACATAATTGATTAGTCCCTAGTAGTTAGTGTCATCCAATCCCTAGCGCCTAATTAAGGTGCGAAACCAGCTCATACCATTTATTGCTCATATATTAATTTGATGCTGGATAATGAGAAGAGGCTCTTATAAATGAATGGAAAGAATCAAATATATCTATCTATAAGAAAGGGAATAAAACTGAATGCAATATTAGGACCAATTCATTATTTTCGACTTCTTACAAAATTCTATCAAATAAATTAGTAACCAGATTTACCCCTATATTTACGATGTAGTGGATGATTATCAATGTGGATTTAAAAGAAATAGGTCTACAATTAAATAACTCACTGGCACAATCGAACCCATAGATTCATGGCCGCGCGGATATAGGCTCTTCGTACATCCCTATCCTAAGCCAATGCTTTCCAATCATCTACTGTATAATCTACTTCACTCAAATCATGGTTAATGTTATTAATAGTTCTACAATAGATCTTACTTTTATCATAAAGTAGTTTTAAGAAATTAAATGAAAATATTACGGCACTGTACATTAACTACATATAAACTTCGAAAATACATACAATTAATTTAAGAGGGAGAAGTTAATTAGTATCCTGGGGAAAATTCGTAAAAAAATTAGTTAGACTTATCCAATGTGCTTAAATGACACAAACAGTAAAGTTCGAGTAGGCGAACTGTTTTCTGATTCTTTCGAAATTCATAAAGCAAGAATCACTATTCCCTCTACTATTCAATTTTGTACTAGAGCATGCCATCAAATGTGTAGATGTGTACAAATCATTGGTATTAATAAGTTGTTGATATATGCTAAAGATGTAGGCGATTGAAAGGAGATACTAAGGGCCAACATCACATTCCATTGAGCAACACTAAGAAATTGGGGCTGAAAGAAAAATTCAATAAAACTAAATATATGGTCACACATACAATATATTAGGCCTATGTAAAGGAAATGGATAGTTAATGACAAATGAGGGAAATTTGGAAGAAGTGACTGAATTCATATACCAAGAAATTAAAATTACAAACAGGAATGAGATACCGAAAGAAATTAAATATAGGTATTACATGGATTCTTGCCATCCCAACTTTCCTCAAAAAAGTTAAAAATATATAAAACGGTAATTCTCCCAGTTATATTATATGGTTGCGAAACATATTCAGTAGGTAGGACAATAGTAAGGTGGAAGAATGGGATTAACCATGATATGAGGGAGATGAATTGCACAGCGGATGATTGAGAAACATTAGCTCAGGATAGGGATGTAGAAGAGCTTATGTCCGTCCGACCATGAATCTCCAGGTTCGATAACACCAGTTTAGCTAGTTAGTTTACTGGATTATGAATATAAAATGCAAACAAATTTAATAACCGATAATTCAGACATATTTTCTCTTAGTCTCTGGATTCCCCATCTCAAATTATTTGTCTGCAACCCCTCTTTAACCAGGTAAATTTCTTCCGTTTAATTAATTTAGGGCACTCGCTCTTTATAAGAATCAAACCTGTCTCACTTATAATTAGCTACGTGTTATTTAATTTATAATTAAAATAGACTATGTATTGACCATTTTATACATTCATCTGAAATAAACCTCACTGCTCGTAAGTGTTAAATGGTTAAATGGAGTAAATGATCATTTACTATTCCCATATCAGTAAACCATATAATTTACTACCGATTATACGGTATTATTATTTATAATAATAATAGGCTTTTAATGTGTAATACTTCTTCCGATTGTTATTTTCCATTTTCTTCTGTTGTAACATAATTCCTACCCCAAATCTATTTTACTCATTGTTGTTAGCGCATTGTTTTTCCACTCTTGATTTTTTTTAAATGTTAACCTCTCCCTTTGTAAATACTAATAAAACTCATATCAAATTCCGTTGAGGTGAATAGTCATAAGATAAAAACTTTAAATATGTACCTTTTTGGTAGGTACCGTCATCCTCAACTGTGTTAAAATATTTTGACATAGTTGGGGACGACGGCACCTGCCAAAAAGGTACATATTTTAAAGTGTTTATCTCCCTTTGTAAATCCTTCTACGTACCATATTCCTCTTGTATCTTGCAAGGTCACGACCTACCAGAAGATAATTTTTTCAATTCTGGATCACACACATACTTTCTTAGCCATACAAAAATACAGAGAACCTTTTTAGATGAGTGATAAGCTCACTTCCAGCGCCATCACACAAACAATTAAATCAAGACACACAAATCACTTCTACATTAATGCTAAAGAAGGTGGTTCGAGGACTATTTTGACCTTAATATTTCTCCACATTGTCTTATAGGTGAAGAACAATCCGATAAAAAAATTCATCCAGGAATCTTATCTGGACGGAGATCGAACTCGAACCCGCTGCATTCGAGGCAACAATGTCATATGAGATCACAGTAGTGGGCTTCCCTCCTTTCTTCTTCTTCTTCTTTTTATTATTATTATTATTATTATTATTACTATTAATGTTATCTTTTGGATACAGGAGATACAAGGTATACGAATAATGACCAGGAAAGGTCTGGGGCAATATGACAGAAAATATAAAATACTAGAGGCGAAAAAGCTGTTTAATTTTGGGAACAGGAAGATGTAGCCTATATGTATATTTTATACATGGAAATATAAATAAAATAATAATTTTAATAATCCATTAATAATTTTAAATTATGTGTTTACAACAATTACAAAGAAAATCATATTAATATTTTCGTGTATTATTCTAATACCAAATATAATTTTATGCTAAACATGTTTTAAAAAAGTCTACATATTTCTTCATAAAATGTTTCTGCAGTAGAATAACACCACGTCTCTGCAGTGGCTAGCTTTGTCAGTCAAAGACTTGTGTTAGAAGAGAACAGCTGGAAGAATTTCGGCCACAGGAAGAAATGTATTTCTCCAGTTATTTCTTAAAAACATGACATTCAAACTGTTTAGGACTATATTGTGTGTATTAAGTGTATTTATTGTAGGTAAGAGAATTAATTTCAAGTGAAAAATCCTTAAATTTCTCTTGAAGTGGATGTAAAATGGTGTCAAGGTGACATTACTGTACTTACTGTTAGCTGGAAGTATTATAATTAATGTAGTATGTAGTTTGTGTAATTTAGAAGTAGTTTGATGAAAAGTGGAAGTTAAGTTGCAAGATAAATAAGCCGAGGAAGAGGACGTATCGGCTGAGGTCCTGTATTTGTCGGTCACGAATTTCCATACAACATTCTTATGCCACTGTAGCACTAAATTCCGATGGGACAAATTAGTGAACATAACATTGATTTATAGTTTATAAAATAATATGCATGAAATTTGTTTTGTTAGATTAGGAAATGGGAAGTTGATTTACGTCCATTTTTTTAATAAACGTTTGAGAATTTATTCCGAAAGTAGGTAATTCTGATTTGAAAGCCATCTAATGGAAGCTATATTAACCATTAGAGCAACTCGCACATCCGCACTGCAATTCTGTAAACTTAGAAGAATTCATGGCCGACAAATAGTGGACTTTTTCCGTAACATATCAATGACGACTCATTGTTTTTAAATTCCACTTAAAGTAATCGCAGACACATTAATTTAGGTTATAAAGATATTTATCGAGTATCAGATTTATGTGGTATAAGAACACTTTTACAGCGATTATTATATGGAGACATCGATGAGTGTACAGCACATTACTCTGAGGACGCGTCACTACAGTAAAAATAAATTTTGCACGCGTTGAAACGATAAAATTTGGTACCATAATACGAAAATGAGAACAAAATTACAAGGATTTGTTGGCATGCAATAAGAGATTGAAGGTCTTCCTCCAGACAATTGCACGTTAGGGACTCGTGTCAACCTTCTCGTCTATGAAAGGAAAACAAAAATTGACAAACACGCATGAAAACCTTCTATAAATTTCCTTTTAAAAAATATGTTTAAAATATTTCATTTCATTTTACGCCAATATCAACTAAGAATTAAATAATGATATATTAATATGAAGTAGTTAGAAAATTGCATTAATAACAGGGGGTTTGTATCCGGTCATTCAATGTAATTACATCATCTAAATACTTCTTACATGCGTCAGTTCTGTCTACAGAGCCATACATATTTTAGGTGGAACTTTTTTTTTTATTAGCAGGGTCTTCTTTACAATACCTTACTTATTGGAAATACAATCCTGTGGTAAGATTGAGAAGCTTATAATCACGAATACTATATACCATTGAGCATAGAAAATACTCTGGTCGGCACGGCACCAACGATTATATTAGTGATCCCGCTGCCATCTATATGCTAACCTAACTTCGTAGTAAACGTAGTAAAACTCTCAAACATAGATGGCAGTGAGATCAGATAATATTACTAACAGAGTTACTGATAGATTTATAGTAAAAATAAATAAATAATAGTTTTAAAAATCTAAAACAAAATGCTTTATTAGAAAACCGAACTAAAAAAATTAAAAATAATTTTAATTTCCAACATGCTTGGGATAAAATTAAAGTGGTCAATAAAAAAATCACCTCCAACACATATAGAATAAAATAGAGTTATCAACAAAAAGAAAATTATTTTACTATTGGCAGCATGGGGTGCTCTATATCAATTAATATATTTGATAATAAACAGATATTGGTAAAAGTAAAGTCTCTAAGAAGAAAATGTAAAATCATAAAAAGCACCCCATGCTTTTGATGGTAAAATTATTTTCTTTTTGTTGATAACTCTAGTTTTATTCTATATGTGTTGGAGATGATTTTTTTGTTGACCACTTTAATTTTATCCCAAGCGTGTTAGAAATTAAAATTATTTTTCATTTTTTTAGTTCGGTTTTCTAATAAAGCATGTTGTTTTAGTTTTTTACAGAATAAGATAGAAATGTAAATACCAGTATCTTTAAATTCGATACTATTGTCGTATGAGCTAAAAGCAATACTCTTATAAAAAAAACCTCCAAGCCGGATTTGAACCAGCGACCTATGGATTACTGAAATTATATACCACTAGAGTTCACCGCTCTACCAACTGAGCTCTTACAACGATTGACTAAAAAGTCGACAAGTCTGCAACCTATTATACCAGTTTTCATTTTTTTGATTTTCTGATGATTCTGATCAGATTTTAGAAAAACAAAATATGAAATTATTGTATTGTCATGGGTCCTTTACAAGTATACAAAGTTTCAAGTCGATCCAATGTTTCTAAGTGGGTGAAAATCGTGTTCAAAGATTCCTTTACATAGATACAAAGACACTTTTTTTTTTCTGACGATTCTGGCCAGGATTAGAAACAAATATGAAAATACTGTATTGTCACAGGTCCTTTACAAGTATACAAAGTTTCAAGTCGATCCAATGATTTTAAGTGGGTAAATATCGTGTTGAAATATTCCGTTACATAGATAGATAGATACAGGTCAAGCTAATATAAAGCATGTAATAAAATGTACATATACACTAATTTATCATGAATGTCTTGTTCATAATATTTTGTTTGAATAGTGAGAGTACAACACTTGAATTTGATACCACAGTATTTATTACATGAACATTTAGAAGTAATATTCCAGCCGTTCTTTTTAGTTGCCATATTGTAACGTCATTCATAGGGTATATTGTCATGCTTTTGTGCGACTCACCTCATAAATAATAAGAGTTAGAATTAATTTTTGGACTCAGTTTTAGGTTTATATCTTAAAACCGATAATTATCTTAATTGTGCGTTACACAAAATTTCGTAGTTTTTATTTAGGGTGTGGTCTGAACTCTGTAGTTATATTCACAAATATGTTAACTTCATCTGTATTAGATAATAATCCTAAGTTATGATTTTCCGATTCAGTTTTTATGTTTATGCTTAAAATTGTTAAGGCTTCGGTTACCTATGATATATAATGATCATATAGTAAGAGCTTAACACTTACTTACTTACTTACTCACTGGCACTATCGAACCCGTAGGTTCATGGCCGCACGACATAAGCTCTCCATACATCCCTATCCTCATCTAATGCTTTCCAATCATTCCCTGTATAATCTACTTCCCTCAAATCATAGTTAATGTTGTTCTCCCACCTCATTCTTGGTCTACCAACTGGGCGTTTTCCTTCTGGCTTTCCTACAAGAAGTTTCCATGCACGTCTTTCATTCCCCATACGCACAACATGTCTTGCCCATCGCAGTCTATGGGACTTAACTGTTCTTATTATATTTGGCTTCCTATAAAGACCATGTAGTTCATTGTTATGTAGTCTTCTCCATTCACCTGTCTGTTCATCTCTCTTTGGTCCAAAAATTTTCCTAAGAACTTTATTCTCAAATACTCATAATCTCCTTTCCTCCCTTAAAGTAAGAGTCCATGTTTCGCACCCATATAATATAACTGGTAGAATAATAGTTTTATATATTTTCAGCTTAACGTTTTTTGAAAGGAGTTGGGACATCAAAAGTCTCTGCAATGCATAATAGCATGCATTTCCAGAATTGAGCCTATGTTTAATTTCTTTGTGCATCTCATTCCTATTTGTGATTATTGTTCCTAGGTATTTGAATTCAGCCAATTCCTCAAAATTTCCCTCATTTGTCATTAGCTGTCCATTTCCATTATATAATGTATTTCTACGTGTGACCATATATTTAGTTTTACTGATATTTACTTCCAGTCCTAATTTCTTAGTAAGAGCTTAACACTAGTCCGTTAATTTATCATGTTATTCTAGAACCTCTAACTAATTTATTGGCACAATCAAACCCATGGGTTCATGGCTGCTCGGACATAAGCTCAGGATTGCCAATTTGGCCACTTAGTGGCTAGATCTGGCCATTTTGAAAACATAACTAGCTACAAATTTGTGAAAAAGCCACTAATGGCTCCTCTGGCTATTTGTCACCTTTTCGTAAGTCACTTCTAGGCATTTTTATTTAAATTTGTTTTTCTTATATAAATTCTGTAATGATAATGGATGGAGGTTGATAGACTTTGCCACCACCATAAAAAAAAAGCATCCAATGAGTCCTTTCTTTCCATGGAAGAACATACGGTAAACATAGAACTTTCTACTAATTAAATAGATCACGTGTTAACACAGAACAGGGACAAGTGTACCTTTCACATAAACATATGAGGGAAGTTATTCAGAACATCACTTAGTAGAGTAAGATATAAGTAAAGAATATCCATAAAAATAGAATTTCTAGTGAGAAAAGAATAAAAATTTTACTCAGATAAAATTAAAGAGAATGAAATTAAAGAATTTATTTTTTAAACCCACAATTACAGAGTCTTCTTTTGTAAGAATATATATTTCTTAAAATAGACTTTATATTCATAATTTGAATCAATGTGTTATAATAATAGCCCCGTACTTTAGCGCTCCTATGATAATCCCATTCTTCAGCACTCCTAAATGCCAAGTAGAAGAAAAAGTATTGACAAAATTGTACTTCATAGGTACACATTTGTAAGTCCAAGTTGTAAGTTTTAAAATAGAGCTTTCTCCATGAATACAACTTGCATTTTAGCTATTTCTAGCCATTTTTTGGAGTCAGTTTAGTCACTTTTTCTCATTGGGTATTGGCAACCTTCCTGCCAAAAATTAAATCATTTATAACCCTATACTGTATTACCTAGAATCCTTCAGTTCAAATTCAAACCTCCAAATTCAAGAATATATTTGGAAATATATTATTTCTATAGAGTGTGATCATTATCAGAGTTTTGAAACCAGCACTGGTACAGAAATCAACCTATATTCTTTTATATAGGATGACAAGACCAATCCTGTGTTATGGAAACAAAGCACGGACTCATCAAAAGAAATATGAAACAGCTTGCAAAAGAGAATCATATGCTAAACATCTGGCTATGCCAAATGGGATCAAAAGAAAAATTTAGATGTTACATGAAATCAACATGATGTTAGTCCCCGGCTATATCTCCAAGAATCAGCAGAACTGGAAAGAACATGCCATTAAAATGGACTTGTGCAGGTACTCTATGACAATATTGAAATATTGTCCAAATAGTGTTCACCGGGTCGTCCCATGAAAGATGAAATGAAAATCTCTTTCTCAAGCCATAACAGTTCTTTTAAGACTAATACAACAGGATGATGATGATGAAAAGGAAAATGGAAGAATTATTTAAAAGAAGTATTGGTTTTGCTAAATTAAACTCCTCTCCTCCTGGCACGACAGGCCTAGAAGGCCCTTAGCCTTTGCTAAATTAAGATAATTTTTTTTTTTCCATTTTCTGTTAATGCAATATATTGTGAAATGAATGATAAATGATTTTGTTCTCTTAGACATAGTGAGATTTTCTGACACTCTATTAATTTTAAGTCTAAGAAACTAATATTCCTGATAAACAATATATTGACTACTAACTAATGTACTGACACTACCAAATTTGGAGATTCTAGAGTGTGCAGAAATTAGCTCTCCATACATCCCTATCCAACCAGTATGTCCAATATTTTCCTGTATAATTCATCTCTTTCAAATCATATTAATGTTATTCTCCCATTTCATTCTTGTCCTACCAACTCAGAATTTTTGCTCTATAAAAGTTTGTTTCCCACTCATCATAGTCTATGAGATTTAATTGTTCTTATTACAGTACATAAAGTTTCCCATAAAGACCTCATATTGCCAAATCTAAAGCTTATTTTGAAAAACTATAATAATAATAATTTAATAAACTAATGATCTTCTTGGTGATAAAATCGTAAAACATGTAGTCAATGTACCTATTCCACCATAATTTTTAATTGGTGAAATGGGTACATTGACTATGTGTTTTAATAATAATATTAATAATAATAATTTATTTAAACGGGCTTGCTGGGCACTCAATGATAGATTAGAAGATCTAGACTACGCAGATGATATCTGTCTTTTAAAGACATGACAGCGAAATTCCGACAATTGGAAAAGGAACCAAAGAATTGCATATAGGAGCCACTCAAGCTAACCCTTTAACTCTATGTAGCGGCATAATTGAAAGTGTGAAAGAATTCACATTCCTAGGCAGCATTGTCTCCCAGCAAGGTGGTACAGATAGCGATGTGAGAGTAAGAATAAAAAAGGCAAGATATACCTTTGGACTGCTAAGTTTATATGGAAGAGTGCTGCTTATACAAACTAAATTAATAATGTTTAACACTAATGTCAATTCTGTGCTCTTATATGGCTGTGAAACCTGGAAAATAACTAAAACCATTATCAATCAACTATGAGTTTTCATTAATAGATATTTAATTTTAGGAAGTTATATTTTGAGGTTATTTTAATTATATTATTTTTGGTCTGGACATCTTACCTCAATATTAATGTTGATGTCCAGACCAAAAATAATATAATTCTTTAATAGATGTTTGCAAAACAATAAAAATATCTGACCAGCCCCAATATCTAATGAAAAACCTATGGTTAAAAACCAAACAAAAACCAGTTGAACTTAAAATTAGGCATAGGAAGTGGGGATGGCTAGGACATGAACTTTGCCAACCTCCAGATGACCCTGCCAGGATGGCATTAAATTGGAACCCACAGGGCAGCAGGGTACTGGCAGACCCAAGGTAACATGGAAATGAACTGTTCTCACAGAAGATAAAAAGATGGAGAATACTGGCCAGGAATAGAGTCAGATGGAGAAGTTTTCTGAGAGCCAAATGTTACATGATTGATTGATTTAAACTGGCTAAGTCAAGGCCATAAGGCCTTCTCTTTCACTCAGAGAGAAATATTAAATGCAAAAAATATTTACACAAGAACATAACATATGCAATTACATGATTAAATATTTACACAAATTAAACTAAAATTATGATGAATCAAGTCAATATTGTCCACCGCTGTGGTCTCGAGGTAGCATGCTGCCTTGTCATGCAGTGGGCCCAGGTTCAATCCCTGGTCAGGACAGACTCCTGGGTGAGGTTTTATTCCGTGTTTTTCCTCACCTGAAAGACAAATGTCAGGATGGAATGAAAATGCTATGATTGCAATGAAAGGCCTGCCCTTGGGCAGAATTACTATGGATGGATGGATGGAAGTCAATATTATTAGAGAAGCAAAAAATCAAAAACCATAATTTAATCCACTGAAAGACCATTACAAAAGAGAGAGATTTAAATTTCTTGTAAAAGAAATTAATATCTGGCAGCCCCTGATTTCAGAGTTTAGCACTAGGTACAGTATAGGAATTAGAATAATGGGAGGTTCTGTGTTGTGGGACATGAGGTAGGAAGTTCTGGTGTGTTTGTGTACCCAAATTGTGTATTGGAGGCTAGGGGATGGAAGCAAGAGGACTATAGCAAAATGCAGGAACGAAGGTGGTTATGTTTATGTGAGTTCTGGGCATCTACATCACAATCCTTTCAGAGAGCCAATCACTTGCATTCAACTATTACACCTTAAATGAGGTGGAATTTATACGAGTGTTGTGATTCGAATGATCAAAATCTTTTGTGTACTTCTGTGACTTGCCTGACCTGCCTTCATTTGTGCTGAAAACTACAGTAAAACTATGATGATCTTGCAGAAGATTTCCGGGCTGTTGGCAGTGGTCTTGAGGCTTGTAGTTCCCCAACGTTTAGCTAGAGACTGCGTCCAGCATCCTCAAGGGTTGTCTTGAAACTGGCAATTTTGTTGACTACCTGCTGTATTTATACATTTATCCACGACGTGTTCTCTGCACGGTCCGTTACTTTGTAAATTGTATCTGCCTTCTGATTGGTTAGCATTAGGGGTTAAACCCCTATGAGAACAATCTACTAGAACATCAGACAGCAATCTCATTGGTGCAATGGAAGACCCTAATGCTAACCAACCAGAAGGCAGATACAATTTACGAAGTAACGGACCTTGCAGAGAACATGTCCCAGATAAATGTATAAATACAGCAGGTAGTCGACAAAATTGCCAGTCTCAAGACAACCCTTGAGGATGCCGGATGCAGTCTCTGGCGAAACGTTGGGGAACTACAAGCCTCAAGACCATGGCCAACAGCCCGGAAATCTTCTGCAAGATCTTCATAGTAACTCCGGCCATGAAAGCCTAAGTCAGTATATAGTAAAACTGCATGTAATATATTATATATTTGGATTAAAATTAATTATATGGATATCTGACATTAAATACCATGTTATTTACTTATTTTAGGAATTCTCACTATGAGGTATATTCATTAAGGTAGAATATTTTTATCACTCACCTCATATTGTTCTTCTTATTTGATTATAAACTAGTTTCGGAACATAGTTTCTGTTCCATCCTCAGTATCGTCACGACCGTTGTTCTGTCGTCTTGAAGAGCTGTCCTTCTCTCCTTCCATTGGCTGACTGAAAAACCTCGAAACCAGGTCATTCTCACCGGGAATGACCTGGTTTCGAGGTTTTTCAGTCAGCCAATGGAAGGAGAGAAGGACAGCTCTCTAAGACGACAGAACAACAGTCGTGACGATACTCAGGATGGAACAGAAACTATGTTCCGAAACTAGTTTATAATCAAATAAGAAGAACAATATGAGGTGAGTGATAAAAATATTCTACCTTAACCATGTTATTTGTTATTTCAGTGGTTAATCATGTTGATGGTGAGGATAAAGAGACATACCAAGGAAAGTATCTTGGGAAAATTAATTCCTATCACCACCAGGTGTCAGGTGACATATATGCAGTAGATGAATATACCTTTCTACTAAAAAGTTTCAACTATGATGGAAACGGAGCTGATACATTTTTCTGGGCAGGTGCAGCAAACCGACCAGGTCCCCAAGGATTTATAGTGCCTGATGAGTATGGGAAGTAAGTACTAATTTTTTATACAATTTTATTTCTTGCTTCTCTTACTCTTTCTATTTTTGACATACTGACTCAAGTGTAAATAAGTCTAATATTAAGAGATTCCGGTCTATGTGGCCGTAGTCCATGACTGATGTTTCTTCCAGACGTTTCTTCCTCAACTGCAGACGGCATCTTCAGTGGTGAGTACTTCTAGGCAGTGTTTCCTGGTCGAAGCCTCATATACTCAGAATGATCATCTAAATAATTTTTTTTGTAAAAAAATTTTTAAGTTAATTCATTAAAAAGAATAATTATTTTATTCTAATCTTACAGGACAAATGTGTTGGAACGTTATTTTAATAAAGACTTCACACTGACACTACCTGATAATAAGAAAATTACTGAGATCAAGTGGCTTGCTATCTATGATCTCGCCAGTCAAAATGCATTTGGTGATGTTTACATACCAGAGGAGTTTGAACCTCCGACTGCTCAGAAGATCTCAACACTCACTGGACATTCTCATGATGTTGAGTGTGAATCCATTGAAATTGTTGATGCAAAAACAATCAGAATAACTCAATTCACATATAATGGAGAGGGAAAAGGTAAGATTATAATGTGGTCTATGCTAGTCTTGCAATAGACTACAGTGGAATTTTAATACCTTTAATTATGTTTATTTATAATTCCTTTAACTTCTAATGATGATTAAATTATACTTTTATTAATCATTAGGAATGTGATTATTTTTATGCATTCAATTTATTAATCTAAGCTGAATTTAAATTCAAGTTCATTGATGAACATTAGGGTTATCATATATCCATTTTTTTACAACATGCCCTCTTTTCAGGGTTACTTTTTTGTATGGATAGATATTTTTAATTTGGCAAAATTTCAGGAAACAATAATTATTATTTTTCAACACTTTTGAAATTCACATTAAAACACCATTGAGGTTATGTAATAAGATGTTAATTATATCATTTTTACCTGGTAAGTCAGTCGTCCTCAACTAAATTATTAAACTTCTTCAAGTTATTCTAATATGGAGGCCTTTCGAAAACATTGTTTCATCTTCTGCATTTTAACTGGAACTGATGGTGTTATATAAATTGTATAATGGATTTATGTCTGTGGTTATGTTCTCGTTGAGTAGGTCTTTATTCCTTGCTTCTTTTAGAATCTCTATGTCTTCAAGGATGCTGATCAATATAATAACAACAGGATCAGCATCCTTGAAGACATAGAGATTCTAAAAGAAGCAAGGAATAAAGACCTACTCAACGAGAACATAACCACAGACATAAATCCATTATACAATCTATATAACACCATCAGTTCCAGTTAAAATGCAGAAGATGAAACATTGTTTTCGAAAGGCCTCCATATTAGAATAACTTGAAGAAGTTTAATAATTTAGTTGAGGACGACTGACTTACCAGGTAAAAATCATATAATTAACATATTCATAGTTAAATATGGGAAATAACATTATGAGGTTCTTAATTCGTAAATTAATGAGTCATTTTTTATCATCTTACCTCATATTTTATGTTTCTTCAAACACGGGAACTAGTTTTCGAGAGAAGGATCTCTCTCATTTTCAACCGACATTATGACTACCGGATTATCCTTCTCTCGAAAACTAGTTCCCGTGTTTTAAGAAACATAAAATATGAGGTAAGATAATAAAAATGACTCATTAATTTATGAATTAACATATTATTTTTCATAACAGAAAATAGCAATAAATTCCTTAGTAATCATTTTCACTCAGATTTAAATTCAATTTCTCATTATGTCAGAAAAGTAAATAGGTTTACTGGATTATTTACATTGTAACAAATGGCAGACACTACTGCACTATTCACTTGACTACATTTACTATAATCATAAATTAATAATTTTCTTATAGTAGCTCCACTGTCAGGCTGATTACTTAACTTATTACTGTTTCTAATGTCTGAACAGTCCATTCATATATGTTTTTTTTTAATTACAGACTCTAATAGTGGATTGCACAATCAAAGTCTAAAACCATGATTCCAATTTTCCAATGTTTTATTATTTCCATAACAACTATAAAAATGCTGAAAATTCACAAAAATTGTTATGAAACCATGGTCATGATTCAGACATTTGTTTTTGCAATTAACAGTTGTGGATTTTCATTTTTTTTATGGAAACATTAAAAGATTGGAAAATGGGGTTGGGGTTTGGTTGTACAATCCACTCTTAACATTCTTAATTTTATTTACATCAATAATCAGAGTTCGAGAACTTTCTTAATTGCTGTCTCCAGAAAATTTTTGACTTCAGCTTATGCAATAATGCATCTTGGCAATGTCAACTGCAAATCCTAGTATAAAAAATCTGTCTATGTCACAATAAAGGTATTTCAGAAAAAGTATTGAAAAAATGTATTAATAATTTATTTTACCTACATTTACATGGTACGGTAAAATGAAACATTATGATCAATGCTCCCATTTTTTTTTTAGTTTAAATTTTACATAGATAAAACAATTTAATGGTCTTGTAATTGTTTATATGAGTTTAGTATAGACAAAAAAAATCAATATCATAATTTATTAAATATTAGCACATTTATTTTGGATTTATAGTAGAAATAAATTTAATTGGAACTTACATAATGAAACCGTATATCAAGAAATAATTTATGAAGACTAGTGAAAATAATCATTAACATTTTATCATTTGTCTGGTTGTTGCTCAACCTGAATCATTTCTACAGTCCTCCCTCATTTAACTTATGGAACATCAGATTTGTTTCCTTATTTGTGCCCTTCTTCAGAGCTGATCAGTAAATTAATTGTTTGTCAAGACAGAAATGTAAGATATTTTATTTAGTTAGCTTATTCACACTTCATTCTCATACAATTAGATATAATATTGATTTTTTAGGAAGTTATACTGTGAGGGTTTATTTAATAATCATTAAATGATAAAGTATATTTATTACAAGATCAAAGTATTAGACAACATTATGAAAGCAGAATGAATAAATATATATCAGAGTTAGCGACGTCAGAAGATATAAATATTGAATGGGAAAATATATCAAATGTAATACATAAAACAGCAAATGAAATATTAGGAAAGAAAAATAGAATAAGAAATAGGAAGGGCTTGAGAACTTAGAATGCGGATATACAAAATGCAGTGAATGAAAAACAAAAAGCGTATCATACATACTTATGACTGAAAACAGAAGAATCTTATGAAGAATATAAAATGAAAAGGAGAATTGCTAAAAGCATTATAAGAAAAGCCCATCAGGAGTCATGGGATAAATTTATAAGCTCAGTAGAACATGATATGTATGGAAGACAAGAAAAAGGTTATAAATTAGTGAAATATCTAAATCAGACTGAGAAAGATTCTGCCAGATTGAATATAATCCCAGAACAAGAATGGATCCAACATTATGAAAAACTTCGGAAAAAGGAGGAAATTGAAGGAATAGAGAACAATGAGGAAGAAATAAAAGTGGAAAATATTGATGTAATAGACATAAATGAATTAGAAATGGCTTTGAAAACCACTAAGAATAGGAAAGCAACAGGATTAGATAATATAAATATGGAGTTAGTCAAATATAGTGGAATATTGTGTAAACTACGAATACTTCATCTAATTAATATATGTTGGCAGACCTATGGGATTCCAACCACTTGGAAAACAGCAATTGTGAAGAATATATTCAAAAGAGGAGACCGGAGAAATTGCGAGAATTACAGAGGGATTAGCTTAATGAATACTGGCTACAAGATATATACGAAAATAATAAATAATAGATTGAGAAACATAACAGAAGTAATAATAAATGAAAATCAAAGTGGATTCAGAAAGGGAAGGTCATGTATAGACAATGTCTTTACATTGAAACAACTCATAGAAAAGAGAAGAGAACATAACTTAGAAACTCACATACGATTTATAGATTTGGATAAGGCCTTCGATCGAGTAAACAGACAAAAATTATGGGAAATATTATGAATGAAAGGATACCCGCTGTGCCTTGTTGAAACAATAAAGAAATTATATGAAGACACAAATATAATTATAGATACCAGATTCAAAAGAACAGATGCAATCAAAACAAATACTGAATTACGATAAGGATGTAGTTTATCACCCACTTTGTTTAATATATATATAGACGATATTTTAAATAAATGGAAAGTTTTAGTAAATCCAGGAATAAGAATGGATAATAAAGTGTGCATAAATAATCTTCTATTTGCTGACGATGTAATCATAATACAGAAAAATGAAGACGACTTACAGAAATCAATGCATGCATTAAATGATATATGTAAATTATATGATCTAAAGATTTCTGTAAGGAAAACGAAGACCATGGCTTTTAGAGGAAGAGATCCAGTGAGATCCAAAATTATTTTAGAAAATCAAAGTATAGAACAGGTGTCTAGTTTCAAATATTTGGGCTGTGATGTTGGCTACAATGTGGAAAGAGATATTGACTCCAAAATAAATAAATTTCAGACGGTGTGTGGAACAATACAGAGAACATTCAAAAATAAAATTAGAAAAGAAACCAAGATAAAAATGTATAATGTTATGGCGGTTCCCACAATATTGTATGGATGTGAAACTTGGGCTCCAGTGAAAAGACAGAAGGATAGAGATGCGGTTCCTAAGACAAGTAAAAGGATGTACAAGACTTGATAGAATAAGAAATGAGGATATAAGAGAAGAATTGAAAGTACAGCCTTTATTGGATAAAGTCACGAATTACAGACAGAAATGGATTGATCACATGGATGGAATGAGTAAGGAGAGATATCCATTGTTAGCAAGAAATTATCAAGCAAGAGGAAGGCGTGATGTTGGAAGACCTAGAAGACGTTGGGCTGATGCATTATGAAGTTGGAACGGGCAATTGCCTAATCCCTGGAGTGATGATGATGATGATTAAATGAATCAGATTTTACACCTCACCTCAATTATTTTGTATATATATGCAGGACCAGTTTCAAAGAGTGTTCTCTTCATTGAAAGCACGGGATGAAGGGGGGCATGGGGAATTGCAAGCGATACAATGGCATACTACCTGAGAATAAAGGAACAGTCATGACGTATGTAATACCTACTGCTTTCATTCACTTCATCTGTGGACAATATTTCCAATTCATAACTTTGGTAACCTTAAAATTATCTTTTCAGTAATGTTGGTGACGGCGGCTAGTGGTTATGTTCTTTATCTCTAGTTCTTAGGGACATGAGTTCAAACCTGATTTGGGTTGATGGACTTTTAGAACGGAAAAATCCAAGGGACAAGTCCTCTAGGAGGGACTTTAAGCCATGGGTCCTGAGTCTGAAGATTTTCAGGCTCATAAAAGAACCACAAGCCTGAATAAAGAGGCCTTTGTGCAAAATTTACCAACCGCTACCAATCCAGTAATACCTTAGATGCCCACTAGGTGTCTCACTGAGGTGATATGCCAACTCCATATCACTCACTGACATCTATGGGTAAATAAGCACAACTAAATTAACTTGGTTAAAACACTCCCACTAGAGAGTGTCCTAGTCCCAACATGGGGAAGAACGGGGTATATGGATATATAGTAATAATTAGAGCGAGGATTTATATGAAGAAAATTTTACCAAAATATGAAATCAAAATAAGAAAATATGAAAAATATGAAAATTGTAACACAAAAATATTATGAAGCTATTATTTATTAACGTTATTACATATATTTTCATATACATACATTCGGTATAATATATAGGATCCAACAGCATGTAAATGAGACAAGTAGACCTTATTTGTGGTTCAAAAATTCAAGATATTCACTATATTTCTTATTTTAATTAGCTTTTCATTAATTCCATGCCTGTAGAAAGATCGTGCTTACGATTTGAAACATTGTTAATAAATAGATCATGGTCTACTGGAATATATATATATATATATATAAACACAATCCAACAATTCATTAATTTATTCATTGATATTTAATTATGAATTTCAAAATCCAAGGAACAAAACATAGCAACCAAAACAAACAGACTTGCATGAAATATAGCACTAAAAATTTAGATTAGGTACAATTTGGCATGATTACTATTCTCATTGCATAAAGATATCAAACTCCAGTAATTGTTTTTATTATTAATTTAACATTTCAAATATAATTTATCTTCCAGTAATTGTATATGTAGCAATAACCTTAAATTAGTTGTTGGTATTGATATACGTATATAAAAAAGAATTAATTATTTATTCAATTATATTTAAATATGAAATCCAAGAAACAATACATAACCAAAACAGAAAGCTTTCCGTGAAATATAGAACTGACAAAATTGAGACTATGTACAGTTTGGTATGGTAGCTATTTACATTGCATAAATATACTGAGCTTCAATATATGTACATGTAACAATAACATTAAATTTAATTATAATTGAGTTGTGGTTTTTTATTTTTGGTATTTGCTGATACCTATAAAAATCGAGTTATAGGAACAATTTAATTTTGACACAAGAGATTGCAATTTATAAAATGTAGGCTAAGAAAGAATATTATTTAGTTATTTTAAATATATTTCAAATATAAAATGAACATACCTCTTTACTACAGTAAGTGCAAAACACTATTTTACCATCCGTGGTGTAGCATTTAAATGCTGAAATCCAATCACGAACTCCAGTTTTTGGCATCTTGTTTTTCACTAGTAGCAACAAGAAGTATGTCTGTACACAAGCAAAGTGAAGAAATTGCCTAGGTAAGAGTGGGTGGTCACTAATCTACTATTGTCCTTAAACTTATCAATCTGTCATCAGTTCATCATGTTCTCGTTCCAGCGGGCCAAGTTACGGATAAACCCCATCCATCTCTTGACTCGTCTTGTTGTTATTGCCGGTTAACGGTATTTGTTTTGTCCAGAAAGGAATTCTGGAGAATTTCCACTTGTCTACGATTTACAATGTCAAAAACTTACAGAGGTACAGTCACTTCAAAAAATATTTTTAACAAATTCCTAGAAGTGTTATTGGAAAAAAAATATATATTTTTTTTAAATGTTGAAAATATGAAGCAATATGAAATATTTGCTAAAATATGAACTTTTTGTCAAAATATTATGAAATATGAAATTTTTTTTTTGGTCCCATTCAATTCTACACTTCATAAAACGTGAAGATACTCTGTCGCAATGCTCTCCGACTTATAGTTTAAAACATGAAATTTCATCAAATTCTGCGCTCTACTTATCAATCTGTCATCAGTTCATCATGTTCTCGTTCCAGCGGGCCAAGTTACGGATAAACCCCATCCATCTCTTGACTCATCTTGTTGTTATTGCCGGTTAACGGTATTTGTTTTGTCCAGAAAGGAATTCTGGAGAATTTCCACTTGTCTACGATTTACAATGTCAAAAACTTACAGAGGTACAGTCACTTCAAAAAATATTTTTAACAAATTCCTAGAAGTGTTATTGGAAAAAAAATATATATATTTTTTTAAATGTTGAAAATATGAAGCAATATGAAATATTTGCTAAAATATGAACTTTTTGTCAAAATATTATGAAATATGAAATTTTTTTTTGGTCCCATTCAATTCTACACTTCATAAAACGTGAAGATACTTTGTCGCAATGCTCTCCGACTTATAGTTTAAAACATGAAATTTCATAAAATTTCGCGCTCTAGTAATAATAAATACTATGAATTTTTGGTTTGGCGATAGCGAGGAGATACTAAAGGCCAACATTCACACACTATTGAGTAACACTAAAAAATTGATACTGGAAGTAAATATCAATAAAACTAAATATATGGTCACACATAGAAATACATTATACAAAGGAAATGGAAGCTAATGACAAATGAGGAAAATTTTGAGGAAGTAGCTGAATTCAAATACCTAGGAACAATAATCACAAATAGGAATGAGATGCACAAAGAAATTAAACATAGGCTCAATTCTGGAAATGCGTGCTATTATGCATTACAGAGGCCCTTGACATCCTAACTCCTTTCAAAAAACGTTGAACTGAAAATATATAAAACTATTATTCCACCAGTTATATTATTTGGATGTGAAACATGAACCTTACTTTAAGGGAGAAAAGGAGATTACGAGTATTTGAGAATAAAGTTCTTAGGAAAATTTTTGGGCCAAAGAGAGATGAACAGACAAGTAAATGGAGAAGACTACATAACAGTGAACTACATGGTCTTTATAGGAAGCCAGATATATTAAGAACAGTTAAGTATTGTAGACTGTGATGGACAGGATGTATGGCACAAATGGGGAATGAAAGACGTGATGGAATCATCTTGTAGGAAAACCACAGGGAAAATGCCCAGTTGGTAGACCAAGAATGAGTTGGGAGAATAGCATTAATTATGATTTGAGGGAAGTAGATTATACAGGGGATGATTGGAAAACATTAGTTCAAGGTATGGATGTATGGAGAGCTTATGTCCGTGCGGCCATGAACCTACGGATTCGATAGTGCCAGTGAGTTAGTGAGATGAGTTTTCTGTTTAGCCATTTGAAACACATTCATTTCTCATTAGGCTTAAGTATTCATTAATAATTTACAAAAAATATATTTTCAGACACATACTTCTGGGTAGGACTTGGTCCACAACCATCTTCAAAAGGCATCAGAGTTCCAGATGAATATGGATAGTAAGTACCATTTTCTTAACTTGATTTAACAGCTTAATTCCAGGATTTAAATTATAAAATAGATAGCAGAGATCTCAGTCATCCTCAACTTTATAAAGGCTGTAAGATGTGAAGTACTTTCGGAACATATGCTCCATCCTCAGTATGTAAATTGGTACTAGTAGTTTGTAGAATCACAATGACATCAACCCTCTCTACAAGATTCTCACAAACAGCTACACTTCTTTCGGCCTTAGTTTAGGTTATAATGTAAACAGAAGCACATGGTTAAGTGTATTGGCCACATGAACCTATGTTGTCCAGCGGCGTAGAAGAAAACATAGTTCCCTGATAAATCTATATTTTATATAACTACTACGTATGAACAAAATTATCGCAAAAATAATCCATCCATAGTAATTCTGCCCGAAGGCAGGTCCTTCACTGCAATCATAAGCATTTTCATGCTATGCTTGCAGCTTTACTAGGGAATTGTAGGTGTGGTAGCTTCCTGTTGCTTTCCACACTGGTGAAGGATGATAAGGATGATGATGATGATGGCCATATGATTTCAGGGACTGTTTGGGCCTTAAAGTTTTCCTGACATTTGTCTTACATGTGTGTGTGTGTGTGTGGGATATATGGGTATAGATAGACAATAATAACAATAATAGTAATAATAATAATTATCATTATTATTATTATTATTATTTCACAAACATGGTGCCTCTAATAACAAAGTTTTATTGTTATGTTTTTAGCCTGGATCCACTTCGAGCATATAATAAGGAAGATATCAAACTTGAACTACCAGGAAAATGGACTATTTTTGACATTGATTGGTTTAGCATTTTTGATATAGAAACCAAAGAAAATTATGGTTCAGTCATTATTCCTGATGGATTAAACGTACCTCCTTCACTTGTTAAAGTCATTGTAAGTACAAAATTACCATTCATTATTTGGTATATAAATCTATGATATAAAACAAATATAACTTAAAAGCAAGACTGCCGCTTTAGCTTAGGTGGTAGCATACTGCTTCCAGACTAGTAGTTTAGATTTGATGGCCAGCGTGAAATTTTATTTGTAAAATTTGCAATCTTGGGGCTAGAAATAATGGTGGTGCTACTGTAGCGTAACCAGATGCTCTGTTACCATCTTTGTACCGAAACATAAGCAGACGCTCTGCTACCATTTTTGTACACAGTGGACTATTTTTCATTAGTTTTAGTTTCAAAATTTCTTATTGTTACCTCTCTATTACAAAACCTTTCTTTAAATTCCAATCTAGCTTGTAACACACAAGATTTTAAGCAGAGTCCAAAATACAGACAAAATTCATCTTTCTGGAAAATAACAACTTGTGTATTGTTCATAAGTAATGCCACGAGTGATTTCCAAATTATCGATAAATTCACGACTCACGAAGTGAGGAGTGAATTTATCCAGAGAATTTGGAAATCAAGAGTGGCATTTGTTAGGACTATTTAACGAATAAAATTAAGCTGTTTACTCACAAATCATTATTTAACTGTAGTTATTTTAAAATATTTATATATTTAATGTAAATGGCGATGTTTGAAAACAAATGAGAAACGATAGGTACGCTTCAATCTGCTTCTTTTGTTTATCACTGCACCAAGATCATACTATTTATTGCCAAAGGAATGCAATATTGTAAGAATGCTCTCTAGTGGAGAAAAATGAAACACATCAAACTGTATATTAATTCATTTCTGATGTCGTATGATGTAAATATGACAATTAATAATTTTTCTGGATTGTTTACCTGGGAAAAAATAACATTTAAGAAAGTGCAAATAGTGGTTTTCTTCTTTTTTGGTGGTATAATCAATTGCAACAAATGTTTTTTATATTAACTCCGCTCATGCGTTGACATTCATGCACTATATATACAATCTGGTAGCCGTATTTCTCACAGGCTCTGTCACTGCAAAATAATGGTTAGACCTGTCCAGAATATTAAAAAGGAGGAGCTTTCTTTAATATGGTAATTATAACACTGATAAATATTTCGTGAAACACGACTCTGATTGGTTGTAAAACAGAAATCATTGAAACGTGATTGGTCATTGACTCCCATTTGGAGAATGAGTTAAATAGTCAACATTAATACTTCAAGTTATCACTAATCTCTTTAAACATTACTATTGATATGATTTACATTGATCATGAGAGGAATGGGAACATGCTCTATAGCACGCAAATCTCAAGTATTCGTTAACACAGCTAAGCAAGTTATAACAAAAAGACATGAAAGATATAACTACAATTTATATAATTAAGATTGTAAGAAAATAAACAATATAATTAGCTGTCGTGATTAAATGATTGAATATAAACATAATAGAACAGAAAATAACATGAAAAGTCGTCAATATTACTTAACAAAAATTTACATACACTCATACTAAAAGTCCTCAGTCATTCCAACAAAATGATCCTCTTCTAACAGCTTCTTCCATGAAAACTCAAAACTGAACAATCCTTGACCAGGGATCTTCCTTAAATCCCCGGCGACCTTACGGGAACAAAACTTGGCTTATAACTGTTAATAAGACAACACTTCTTGTCGCAGACATCGCAACTCGCGCCGATGATATCAAGGAGGGGAAATAGGGAAGGGGTGAAGAGGAGAGGAAAGAGCATCGAACACTATATCCACCATCCCATAGGGTATAACATACGTCTCGGCAGTAAGATTTACATCATCACGGCACACTACATCATGCATCAGATGCCTGGATTGAATTTAAACTCTTCCACATATATTTGAAGAGAAAAATTTTTGCCTAGACCGAGACTCGAACCCGGGACCCTTGGCTTTCCGGACCAAGTGCTCTACCAACTGAGCTACCGAGGCAAGTTACGATCTAGATGCAAATTTTTCTCTTATATACATTGTAATTCCCTAGCGCCAAATGCTTGAAACCGTAGCTTCTATCTTTGCAAATGGCGGCTTCTTAGTTAAGAAGACATTTATTGGGAATTTAACACTACTTTATAAAGCCAGTAGGGCTTCTATTGACGATTTTATTATTAGTTTAACACTTCTCATTGAAGGATAAATTATATTTGAAGAGAAAAAGTTTCGCTTAGACCGAGACTCGAACCCGGGACCCTTGGCTTTCTGGGCCAAGTGCTCTACCAACTGAGCTACCGAGGCAAGTTACGATCTAGACGCAAATTTTTCTCTTATATACGTTGTAATTCCCTAGCGCCAAATGCTTGAAACCGTAGCTTCTATCTTTGCAAATGGTGGCTTCTTAGTTAAAGGTACGTACACACTTGCGCGCTGCGCATGCGCACCATGTTCGTCAGATTTGGACGGGGTTTTAAGGCACGCGCGCGTCTCTCACCACGATCCACTCATTGTCGGTTTTTTCCACAAACACTTTGATGGTTCGCTGTTTAGATTTGGACGGGTACCTGAGAGGTTCGTTGTTTTCGGTGTGCACCTATTATTTGAGTATGGAGTGGTCAGAGGAAAACATGTTAAAACTTATTGACATTTATAGAAGCAAGGAATTATTGTGGGATCCTCAACATAAGGATCATTTTTAAAAATCATTGAAAGAAGATGCCTGTTTTTTTTTTCAATGTGTTTTTTTTTTCATGTGTACTGTAATTGTATGAATAAATTAGAATTATTTAGAAAACATTATTTATTTAAGACGTTCATTTCATAATATTATGCATGAAGTATCACAAAACAATACAATATATAAACACATTTATTACTAATTATTTATTTATTTCTTCAAAGACTCCAAAGAGCAAGATTGCTCATGTTAAGGGGCAATATACAAAAAATAATGGCCATAAAACAATTAACAATAAAAACAAGAAAACAAATTCAGGCATAAGTTTAAATAATACAAACTACTATAGAAGCACAATATAGGCTATATACACATATAAATACAATATTTAAACAGGATATTATTAATAATAATAAAATTAACAAAATTAACTAAGAAAGCAATGAGAAAAAATATTTTTTTAATACAATTAGAAAAATGTTTAACATTCGTGAAATGTTGATATTCAATAGGTAAGTTACTGCAATGGTTGATTAATGCATAACGAATTCCTTTTATACCTTTTTTTTTGAGAAACTAGTATCTTTGTGCAATAAAGTACAACCTCTAGTATAATAATCATGTACATCTTTATTAAAAATTAAGGCCATGTTATGGTGAGATAGATTCTTAATAATTTTAAACATATATATACAAATCATATATTTTTTTAAATTCCTTTAATGCTATAATATTTGAAAAAGTATAAATAAAGTTATAAGATGTAATAAGTAATAAGCGTGACCAGACGTCCCGATTTTGGCGGGACAGTCCCGATTTTTAACAATTTGTCCCGCGTCCCGCGGCATTTTAAAAAAAGTCCCTATTTTTGGGAAAGAATGCAGGACAAGCGGGAGAACGGAAAGGGAATAGACATGGTTGGTTATACTTGCTCTGCAAAATGTCTACTGAAGGTTTATGGGTTTCCTATGGATCGCAGGAGGTTCGTTGAAATTAATAATTTTGACGAACATAACACGCGCCGCACGCACGCTGCGCGCGCGCCGTTCGTGTTTGCGGCGCGCATATGTGTACGTACCTTTAGAAGACATTTATTGGGAATTTAACACTACTTTATAAAGCCAGTAGGGCTTCTATTGACGATTTTATCATTAGTTTAACACTTCTCATTGAAGGATAAATTATATTTGAAGAGACAAATTTTTGCCTAGACCAAGACTCGAACCCGGGACCCTTGGCTTTCCGGGCTAAGTGCTCTACCAACTGAGCTACCGAGGCGAGTTCTTCCACATATGTTGAGAACACATGTGATACTACTGATAGTGATTTGTTTATCAGAACTGGACATTAAAACCCTTGGCGCTTTTTTTCAATATACAATGTGATGACACTGGGTTTTGTCTTCTTTCTCTTCATCATCATCCCTCTTAAAGCACACACTACGCATAAACATTTAAATATACGCTCATTCTTCACTCCTTTCTGTACACAATATAACCACATATCACCTAAAACATTGTATGCCAAAATGTTATGTAAAACTGAAAATAGATCACATTAATGCCATCTATCTGCCTAGTGCAGAATCAGCATAAAAAGTGCAACGGATGACATTGGAACACACAGCAATTACCTCATGAAGACAGTAAATAACTAAACTTAAGATATACAGTTAGATAAATTATGAAAAGTAAATTTGAAGGAAAAACGAATGTGGGATGTCCAAGATTGCATTGGATGGATGGAATTTTGGAGAATCTTAGGAAGCTGAGAATCGAGAGATGGTAGTTGGTGCCTGAGACAGAGAAGCTGGGAAGAGGGTTCTGAGGAAAGTCGAGGCTCGAATCGGGCTGCCAGTGCTGCTGCTGATTGATTCAATAACTAGTCTTGATAATGATAGCCTCGCTATCGAAACACATTGACTATTTAAACATTTTAATCTGTGATTTGGGTTTTATTGACAATGTGTAATGTGATGAAATTAATTAATTCCCACGTATGATCACTTTTTCACTCAATGTAAATGGACTAGACCTCCTTCAGATGAGAAGTTGTAAGTAACTGATCTTATGTTACAGAGATATGTGGTATGTTAAAAAAAAACTCTTGATTAACAAAAGAATTAAATCAACATCCCTTGCAAAATTCCAATCATGTCTCATTGCAGAAATTGGCAACTTAAACTCACTAAGCAAACAGCATGAATATAGAGAGATTATGATGGGAAGCTTAATATTATAATTTTGACAGATGTTTTCAATTGCTAAACTATAACTATCATTTATAAAACCAGAGATTGAAGTGAAATTTCTCTCCTTAACTTACATAATTTATATATATATATATATATATATATATCCATCCATCCACAGTAATTCTGCCCGAGGGCAGGTCTTTCACTGCAATCATAGCATTTTCATGCTATGCTTTGCAGCTTTACTAGGGAATTATAGATGTGGTAGCTTCCTGTTGCTTTCCACACTGGTGAAGGATGATGATTATATTGATAGCCAGATGATTTTTGGGGACTGTTAGGCCCTAAGCTTCCTGACATTTGTCTTACAAGTGAGGAGAACCCCAAAAAATACCTCACCCAGGAGCCTGTCCCGACCAGGAATCAAAACTGGGCCTACTGTGTGACAAGGCAGCACACTACCTTGAGACCACAGTGGTGAACTTATTTATATATATATATATATATATATATACATGTTAAATGCTTTCATGAAAGTTAGCTATTTTATTTCTCTATTAACTTTAGATCATCATCATCATCATCCATGCAAGTATTAGGCCGTGTGGCCTGTTACGGTCTCAAAGAGGAATTTTCCATCCAGCGCTTTTTTGGACGTCCCAGCAATCTTTTGCCTTGAGGACAGTAGTGAAGTATGGCTTTTGGGATTCTATGAGACAGCATTCTTTGAAGATGGGCTTTCCAGTTGTTCTGGTAGTTTTGTATATGGTGAAGAATGGGTTCTACATCCAACTCTTATAATTTCCTCATTTCTTTTATGGTCCCACTTTGTGTAGCCTGCTGTACAGCGCATAAATCAAATCTCATTTGCTGTTATTCGGCTTTCATCTCCTCTTCATATTGTCCATGCTTCACTACCATATCTTAATACTGGTCTTGCGAGAACCTTATATAGCAGATAAGCAATTCAATTTACTCCTGATGACAAAAGAAATTGGAATATTCTTGAAGTAAGATTTTGCTAAGTGGTCAATCCTTTTAGCAACCTCAAAATGATTGACGCTATCGAAGTTGTTCTCATGAAAAGATTTTTGAAAATTTTTTTACAGATCTTCACCAATGCCAAAAAAAATTACATTACCAAAATTTATATACAGGATGTTTGGAAATTCATTTTACAAACTTCTGGTGTTAGTAGAGGGGACTGAGTAGACAATATTTTGAATAGGAACCCATGTCCAGAAACGTACCATTTTCATGCTACATCCATTACAATGTGTCGGATTTGCCGGTGTTGTTTTACAACTGGATAGGCAGTAAATGATGTCACAAGTTACGGTCGCTGCACAAGAGAGTAACGGGACACCAGGTGTGATGGAACGAGTGTACTGAAACATGATTCATTGGTACAATGTGTGCAATGACGTTGGTGATCATCACATCGTGCCTCTGTCATAGTGAGCAGTTTCATATGGGATCATCCAGTGCAGAAAACAAATCAATTTGTTTTTTTCCATTGTTGGCACAAGTGTTATTGTGATCAATGAAAGTGTTTTTGTTTCTTTGGAATTGTTACCAAATAAATTTGACTTTCTTCTGTACTTTACGGCACACCTCATTTGACATAGTGCTCTTCTGATGCCATGTACTGCCTATCCAGTTGCAAAACAACATCGGCAAATCTGACACATTTTAATGGCTGTAGCATGGAAACCGTACGATTCCAGACATGGGTTCCTATTCAAAATATTGTCTATTCGTCCCCTCTACTAGCCCTAAAAGTTTGAAATAGGAATTTCTGAACATCTTTTATGTGTGTGTGTGTTAAGCTCTACCGGGCGCAATTTTTGTTTTATCAAAACCAAACATGGCATATATCACTGAATTAAAAAAGTGAGGTTGAGTTTGTTAACTAGCAAAATTGGACGATTAAGAGTAGGAGTTTGTTGCGACTACGACAGGGTATAATCGCAATGATAATAAATATATGATAAAAAACTATAAAACATGTACGATATATACCTGTTTATTATACTGGAAGATAGGAAATAAATAATTACCTTTATAATGCTGATTGAGTCATACTCAAAGTTCATACAAGGGTTTTTTAAAAATAAAAAAGAATAAAAACTTATAATATATAGAGTATCTTGGACCAAAAATGTCACAACCCGCCAGGACATAATTTCATATCAACATGTTTTTCAAACTATGGGGACACACTTACGAAAGCTTATATAACCAAGTAAACAATTATACCTTTTGACTAACACAATTATATAAGTGAGCAAACATCTTATACAATTTGACCCTGACAGAACCAGAATTATTGCTAAAGGTTGGGTAATAAAAATAGGGTTTCCACAGAATTTTGAGAGTAGAGAAAGGAAAAAACTATCGTATATAAACTAGCGAGTTTTTTTTTAAATCAGAGTGGAGACGGGGACCGAAGTGTTCGCTTCGGTGGGACGAGTGGAGACGCTTTATGGGTAAGCATGGAACTTCCTAAATTTTTCATCCTAAAAGGATCATGTTTTTTCAAAATGGTCATTTCTTGAATTTAGTAACTTTAGATTAAATTGAACATGCTTTGGCAATAATAAGACCTATGGATCAGATTAAATTACAAATTAAAAAAAACATTAATAAACTACAGTTGACTTAATTGACTCTCTCATATTTTCATACACATAGTTAGGTTTCAAATCAAAGTTCGGCGAGATTCAACATGGCGACTTTTAGCTTCCTTGATTTAAATGTTTTAATTGGTTTTGTTTTAATTTTTTTTGTATTTTGATAATTAAAATAAATGTGTTTTGTTTTATGGTTTCATGTGTTTCTGTGTACAAATGTGATGTTTCCCCGCCAAAACGAAGGCCTACCGCTCGGGCCAAAGGTCAATTAATCATTGAATCCTTTTTTATGCTACGTTATGACTCGGATTAATCTTGGTCGTAACAGAGTTCACTGGAAATGAAAATTTAAAAATCGCTGAAGCAGTTGCATTTTTTTGTTTCCCAACAAAACTCAGTATATGCTATTAAAATACGAGGAAGATATTTTCTCAAAAATCAGTGAAATGTGATCATTAGAAGTTGGGATTTACTTGAAATCCAAAATCTAAAATTGCTGTAGCAGCCATCATGTTTGCTTTGTTGTAATGTAAATGTATAACATACAATTTAATTAACTCTTAAATTGGCAATGTATCTATAAAATAATTGATTTAATTAATTAAATATTTTTAATAAAGGGGAAAATAATAAAAAAATTATTTAAGTAAAATATTAAATTATACAACAATATGGTATAGATAGTAACTTACAGTTATGCATGACTTGTTTTCACTGCATTCTGGCATGTTTAAATAAGTTGGAATAAGAAATTGAGTTTCTCCAATTTAAGGGTTAACAAACGATTAAATAACTTTTCCATATTAGATCTTCTATCAGACTCAAAACCAGTTCTTTAATCAGTCTGTCATCCAATGACACATGACTCTGAACAATGTTATGTTGTAACATAGTACTTCAACTTTATAACTATGACAAAGAAGTTATCCTACAGTGTATTCCACCACATTGTGGGATCTTGGGCAATGAAACAGCTGATCTCCTGGCAAAGAAAAGTTTCCGAATAACATAATCAACACCCAAACATATTATATTATTTTAGTCTGATCATCTTTCCTCAATATTAATGTTGATTTGTTCTTGGACATGTTTCAAAACAATTCTGGACAAGCTGATGATAAAACAGAATTGTTTTGAAACATGTCCAAGAACAAATCAACATTAATACTGAGGTAAGATGATCAGACTAAAAATAATATAATTAAAATAACCTCAAAATATCACTTCCTAAAATTAAATATTAACCCAAACATATATCTTATATTTTGGCTAAACGACACATAAAAAAAACAAGGACTTAACAACAACAAATGTCAATCATCCACAAAAGAAAAGAAATGGGAATGCCTCCTTCACAACACCAACTCCATACCAGAACTTCCACGGAAGACAGCAGTCATGCAATTCAGAATGCCTTGCACATGGTCAATATATCGTCCACACCAAAATGCATTCTATTTAACCATCCACAAGAAGAAACGGATCGAAAACACCTCAACAACTGTACAGCCGTCACATAGGAAACTTTCAAAACTTCAAAGTACTGGAGAGCAGGACTGCTAATGATTTCAATATTAGATGCAGCATATTAGACACCAACCAACCAGTTAACAACAGTAAGACATACAAGTATTCTGTAAATCAGCAAATTCAGACCATAATTTCAAGAAATATTCTTAGTTTGCAGAGTTCCTGTATGACAGAATTTTTTGTCTTAAGATATACCTTTTATTTCCTTTTCTTTTTTTCATTCACATAAAGTTATTCTTAACAAAGTTTCTCTTAAATATGTAACCTGATCTACATGGAATATACAAATACAAAGAATTCTACAAATGGACAGTTAAAGTTACAGTGGTATAAGTCATATTTTATCTTTCAATGTTTTTATTATTCATTTCATACATCTCAATGATGGATAAATCATATTTGAAGAGAAAAATTTTACACTAAGACTGGGGCGTGAACCCAGGACCTTTGACTTTCTTGACCAAGACTCTGCCGACTGAGCTATCTGAACAACTTCCAATCTAAATGCAAATTTTTCTCTTATATACACTGTTAATTCCTGTTAGTTCAAAAGAACCCATACTTACTTACTTACTTACTTACTCACTGGCACTATCGAACCCGTAGGTTCATGGCCGCGCGGACATAAGCTCTCCATACATCCCTATCCTGAGCTAATGCTTTCCAATCATTCCCTGTATAATCTACTTCCCTCAAATCATAGTTAATGTTGTTCTCCCACCTCATTCTTGGTCTACCAACTGGGCATTTTCCTTCTGGCTTTCCTACAAGAAGTTTCCATGCACGTCTTTCATTCCCCATACGTGCAACATGTCCTGCCCATCGCAGTCTATGGGACTTAACTGTTCTTATTATATCTGGCTTCCTATAAAGACCATGTAGTTCATTGTTATGAAGTCTTCTCCATTCACCTGTCTGTTCATCTCTCTTTGGTCCAAAAATTTTCCTAAGAACTTTATTCTCAAATACTCGTAATCTCCTTTCCTCCCATAAAGTGAGAGTCCATGTTTCGCACCCATATAATATAACTGGTAGAATAATAGTTTTATATATTTTCAGCTTAACGTTTTTTGAAAGGTTTCAAAAGTCTCTGCAATGCATAATAGCATGCATTTCCAGAATTGAGCCTATGTTTAATTTCTTTGTGCATCTCCATACTGACTTTATAATGTAATGTAAAATTCCCAAATAAATGTCTTCTTAATAAAGAAGATAGAAGCAAAGGTTTCATAGCATTTGATGCGCAGGAATTAGCAGCATATATAAGAGAAAAATTTGTATTTAGATTGGAACTTGCTCAGATAGCTCAGTCGGTAGAGTCTTGGCCTAGAAAGCCAAAGGTCCTGGGTTCAATCCCCAGTCTGAGCGTATAATTTTTCTCTTCAAGTATGACATATTTTCTTTTGTTTCCCAGAAATTAACATAATTAAAAAATACTGTAGCATATTTGGGAACAAAAATATTATATCTCTATCATTTTAAGTGTGTCATCTAGATCCAAATTTAACATAGAGACTGGAATTGAATTGAACTTGCTTAATGCATTATAATGGTTACAATTTTTAGTGATAACAAAAATTACTTACACCATTTAATTTTAACCATCAATATAAATGAAACATTTAATTTTACTAAAAATACAGTAAAAATTCATTAAAAGTACTTTATTAATTAAATAAAAATAAAACTTAGTTTTATTTGATTTTCATATTTATTATATAATTCAGTGACAGCTGTTTCGGTACACTGTACCTTCTTCAGACATGTTAACAAATTATGAATTGTGTTCCAACTGATCTAAGCAACAATACAACAATATTTATTTAAATTGTTTAATTTAACAAAGGGGATTCATTCAAATCAAGTTGAGAATTTAACAGTTTGTTACTACTTTTCAATTTATTAGTTTCTACAGCCTCCAAAAGATTTAACTTCTTACCCTTGTCACAAACGTAAAATTTCAAAATTGGATCGAAACAATGATTAAATTGGAATAGGTGGTTAGCATATTTTGAATATTCTAAATTTCTGTTATATGCTCTCATGTGTTCCTTTATCTGAGAGATAAAAGGTCTACCAGTTTGTCCTATATAGACATTGTCACATGTGCCACACTTCAATTTATATACACCTGATAATTTTAATTTTTTTTATTTTGGTTTTATTGTTTTTTATTATATTTTGTAAAGATATATTAGTTTTAAATGCCACATTAATGTTCAACTTTTGTATGTTACATTATTAATTTTGTATCTTTTTTTTTTTATCACAGCCACACATAACTGGTTTCCCAAACTGTTTTCAATTACATAAGGATCTACAAGTTGGCTGGGAGATATTTGGGCCTCAGATCACAATTCAACTAGCAGGACAAGTTGGTGAGTACATAAAGAAGGAAAAAACATCAATCTGTGGATTTCTTAAACTCCACTAAATTATACATACTCAATAATGTTATTGAACAGTGTCAATAGCAAATTTTCCATCACATTTTCTTCTTCTTCTTCTACCTTCCAAGTATTAGGCCAAGGCCTGTTACGATCCGATAGAAAATTTTCCCTCCATCACATTTAAAAATATTAATAACATGTAAATGAATTTTGGAAACATGATACCGATTTAAACTTTTTAACATATTATATATTTATTGTAAAATAATTGTATAAAATATATATTTTTTTAAATGCCCTAGGTTTGTCTTCCGACATTTCTGGTTTCTCTCCTGGCATGGCATACTTGTAACCCACTTCGGAGGTTGGGGCGCCTGGAAGGTGGGGTTATGTTGCCCCGATGATATGATGGGTGATGATGATATAATGGTGCGCTAGGAGAGTCCCTAACCTAAGATGAATATGAATGATGATGATTGTGATGGCCATATGATTTCGACATTTGTCTTACAGGTGAGGAAAAACCCCAATAAAAACCTCACCCAGAAAAACTGTCCCGACCGGGGATCGAACCTGGTCCGCTGCGTGACAAGGCAGCATGCTACCCCGAGACCACAGCAGTGGACATTGTATCAAATATAGAATGAATGATACATAGTTAAATTTTATGCTACCAACTAGTGACAACTCATAATTTGGGGCTTCTGGGACTTAGCCATGGAATAAAAATGAACTCATCATCATCATAATTATTAAAATCTTAATCCCTCAGCAGGGTTTGACATACATATACATGACTGTTCCCTCCTGTACAGTCATTTAAATGTCCACTCAGTATCCCTGTGCAGTAGTATTTTTAAATTAATAAATACATAATGAGTTGTGAAAATATCTCACCTCATAACTCCGTGTTCTTCAAACACAGGACCATGGTTTCAGGAAGCATCCTTCCCATCTTCAGCCATCGTTACGACTATTGAATTTTCGTCTTCACCTTCATCCTCAAAGCTGCCATCTGGTGTTAATTTGATGAACTTTGAGATAAAATCTTGCTCGCTGGGAATTTCAAAATTCATGGATATAATTTTTTTTTCTTCTGAATATGTATCTTTTCATAAACTGTTAAATCCAAGAATTTCACCAGATGTTTCAAACGTTTAGCTTCTTTTTCAATTTTATGATTATCTAGCAAACTAGGAGCTGCAATTGCTGATTTCTTAATTTCACTCTTTAATATTTCTAAAGTGCAAGAAATATTAAAAATGGTGAAATTGAGAAATCAGCAATTGCAGTTCATAGTTTGCTAGAAAATCAGAAAGTTGAAAAAGAAGCTTAACTTTTGAAACATTTTGTTGTTCTTCTTCTTCTTCCTTCCAAGTATTAGGCCAAGGCCTGTTACGATCCTATGGAAAATTTTCCCTTATGGGAAATTCTCGTATAAGACTTGAAAGCATAATAGTCCCTTCGATTGGTTGCTGGCCAAAGGAAGGCAAGACCAGTGATGGGGCTGCCATCTTATAGCCTCTGGTCAGGCTTTTCTGGAGAAGAAAAGAAAATAAAGGAAAGAAGAAAGAAGGACTCCCTAGCCCTCGGATGCCCTAATAGCGTCGGGGTCGAAAAAACAAGAGTTAACCAAGAGAGGTTAGATAGTAAAGTTAAAAGAGTGCAAAACACAAGTAAGTGGAAGAAATGTTTTGCACAGCTTGGGCACCTTGTGGTCGCCATCCACATATCCCCTAGATGAGGACCCCTGAATCCTTGAATTTGACAGTTTGGGAAAAGATATACATTCAGAAAAATAAATTTAGATCAATGAATTTTGAAATTCCCAGTATTACGCGTGGGGTCAGTTAAGCCCTGCTTGTAGGTAGCGTGAAGATCACTATTGTTTAAGTGGTCTTTGGCCCGAGCGGTTGGCCTTGGTTTTGGAGGATGAATTCCACATTTAAACATGTTAAAACACAGTAAACAATAAATAACATTATTTATTAAAATAAATCCAAACATATAAAACAATTAAAATCAGCTAAAATCGCCATATTGTCAAGCGTCAAAATACTAAAAGTGTTAAAATTCAGAGAGATAAAATAATCATTTAAAGATTCAACTTTGTTCATTATTCTAAGTTCTTTGGACCATTTGGTCCTTTAATTAATTCTATGTCTGAAAAATGACCATTAAAGAAATGATAATAGATAACGGTTCATATTTACCCATGTAGAGCTTGTCGAGCTGCACCCCTCTGCAGGGGGACCGCATTCGGTACCCGCCGCCATTCTCTCTTCGTTAAAAAAATCGCGAATATTTATATGATAAATTTTAAGTTTCTAATCGGGGAAATTTGGGTGGAAAGTTCATGATCTAGTTTGAAACCTTCATCTATGTCAAAAATGGAAAGCTTTGTTCTACTTTCACTTCTTGCACTCACATTACTCTTATCTAATGTGGTCATCTTTCTGACTAAACAATTCTGGAATCTGTGACATTGGTTTTGATCCAGGATATAGAAACATGCCTTTTTACTAGCGTTTTTTATATTATATGAGTATGAACTAATATGTTTTTCAGTGCGGTTAATTATTCCCTATTTTCTGATATAATACACATGTATATGTGTCTATCCTTTATCGGCTTTTTATAGTATTTTATTATTATGACGGTTAGGCCCTAGTGTAGGCATAACACCCAGTAAACAAGATTTGATCTCAAAGTTCATTAAATCATAACCAGATGGCAGCTTTGAAGATGAAGGTGAAGACAAAAATTCAACAGTCATAATGATGGCTGAAGATAGGAAGAATGATTCCTGAAATCACGGTCCTGTGCTTGAAGAACACAGAGTTTATGAGGTGAGATTTTCACGACTCATTATTTATTTTAAATTAATGGTAAAGAGAAAAATTTTTGCCTGAACCGGGAATCGAACCCCGAACCTTTAGCTTTCCGTGCTAATGCTCAGACCACCGAGCTAATCCAGGCTTCATTCCCATCCAAGCAAGAATCCTTCCTTTACCTTTACTCTACTGGCCCCACATTCAATTGCAATGAATCATCATTCACAAATACACAATGAATGGCTTCTACCTGAAGAAGACATGAAGGGACTCCACACAGCTATAGCATTATTTATTAAATTAATATTGGGAAGCTAAAGCTATTACTATGATAGAAATAAGTAAATTAATAAACACAATTAAATTATTGTAAATTAATGGTAAAGAGAAAAATTTTTGCCTGAACCGGGAATCGAACCCCGAACCTTTAGCTTTCCGTGCTAATGCTCAGACCACCGATTCCCGGTTCAGGCAAAAATTTTTCTCTTTACCATTAATTTACAATAATTTAATTGTGTTTATTAATTTACTTATTTCTATCATAGTAATAGCTTTAGCTTCCCAATATTAATTTAATAAATAATGCTATAGCTGTGTGGAGTCCCTTCATGTCTTCTTCAGGTAGAAGCCATTCATTGTGTATTTGTGAATGATGATTCATTGCAATTGAATGTGGGGCCAGTAGAGTAAAGGTAAAGGAAGGATTCTTGCTTGGATGGGAATGAAGCCTGGATTAGCTCGGTGGTCTGAGCATTAGCACGGAAAGCTAAAGGTTCGGGGTTCGATTCCCGGTTCAGGCAAAAATTTTTCTCTTTACCATTAATTTACAATAATTTAATTGTGTTTATTAATTTACTTATTTCTATCATAGTAATAGCTTTAGCTTCCCAATATTAATTTAATAATCATTATTTATTTATTAACTTCAAAGCCTAATAATATTATTTCCCATAATAAATATTTTTAAACTCTACTCAACTCAATCTTATATTTTAGATGTATATATTCAGAAAGAAGGAACAGACTTTAAACATTTATTTCTTCCAAACTACAAAAAATAGAAACATAATTCCAACTTTCCTAGAAAGAGAAAAGTTTTAAGTTCCGATCATGGCCATATTGGCGCTGTTGCTTGAAGTTGCAATCACAGTTGCATTGGCGCTGTTGGATTGGAAGAGGGGGAGCAGAAGATCAACTTCACCGCCTCCCAGGTCACCAGACCTAACCCCTTGTGATTTTTATCTGTGGGGTTACGTAAAAGACTGTGCTTTTATATCCCCTATGCCTAACACTCTTGAAAATCTGTGATATCAAATTCTTGAAGCTGTGAATTCGATAACTAGAGATAAGCTGATTTATGTGTGGCAAGAAATGAGCCACTGTTTTGGTATTTGTCGTGTAACACATGGTGCTCATACTGAATGTATAAAATAGTGAAATTTGAACTTTTCTCATTCCAGGAACGTTAGAAGTGTGCTTCTATTTTTTGTAGTTTGGAAGAAATAAATGTTTGAAGTTGTTCTTTCTTTTTGAATAGCCATATATATAAAATTCTGAAAAAACAAGACGTAAAATTAAATAATATTTCTTTTCTCAACTTGCATATGAATATTCTTTGTATATGGAAAGTTTCACATCGTATAGAAATCAAGAATCATTTGATAGGTTTTGAAACACCCATCACATGTAGACCTACTTTACATTCACTGCACCAATAAATTGATCCCTTTCTTATACTGTTTTTGGCATGCTCTGTATATGGTTTCTGTGGTTTCCTTCTGTCCAATTGCAGAAATCCTCTTGGGAAAATGACTTCCTAATAGACTTTAGGTGGGGATTGTTATTCAAAATTTAAATAATAAATTCCAATTGCTCTACTATCCAAATAAAAAATATTGTAACTGATGAATCACTATGTTTATGGAAGTGGCATTTATATTTCAATCAATTCTTTCCACTTAAAACGGATGTTAAAACATATTAACTCTGTGGGTATGTGCGGTCATTTGATTTTCTTAGTACTCGTGACCCATGGTTAGAGAGAGATTATGAGAAAGAATGTTTTTCAAGAGAAAAGTATAAATATTTGAGTTTGTAAACTCAAATATTAAATTAAACCTTATAAAGTAACTTCCTAATGATTTTAAAAAAAAGTATAAATATTACACAATCCAACCCTTTACAGTTATTTATTTCTTTTCAGTAAAAATACAGTATAGGAAATTTTCAAAAGAGGGGACTGTTGAAAAGGACAAAGGAATAAACACTTCTTTTCAGGCTATCTATTAGCCACTTCACTCCATATGTCATAAAATGAAGGAGGATCCTTCCCTAAAATATTAGTGAAAAACAAGTTCTTCAGCATGTTTAACAGGCTAGTTATAGTCATTGGTATTAGGGTGAACAAAGATCTTCACATTAGGAGGGTCCTTATATTCAAAATAATGTACCTTATTAAATAAAATTATTAATTAGAAAATCTAGTATAAAAAGGTGTTTTGACATTTTAATATTTTCAAATAATTGCATAATTTTGCAAAACAATGGGAACAGACTTTGGATAGTTACCTGATTCATGTATCCATTAATCACATCCACACATTCGTATGAAAATTCAAGGTAGTAATCCTGCAGATTACCCACTATAAGAGCAAACAGCTGACTAATATGACTTGTTAGAATAAGTGGAGAGCTAGTGGTATTCTGTAGAAAATAAGAAAAAAGCTGTAAGTTCTGGTAAGATCATGATTCAGGAAACCAACACTTACTAGAACGTATCCCAACACATCTTGCTACCTCCCAAGTTCATCGCCTTACAATAGAGGACTGATAAAGCCATCTAACGTCTTAAAGATCATTGTTATATTAAACTGCGAGTAAAAAACTAAAAACAATTTTTACTAAATTTTCTGACATATATTATTGTATTGCTAAAGAATTGTGACAGACAGTGCATGCAGATATCATTCTGGCTGGTCACACTTGACACTATCAAATCACAGTCTATTACTATTACTCTTTTCGATCTGTTTTCCTTCTCTCACTAGATTCATGCCTAAGGAATTCCACTTTTAGGTTAAACGTAACATATCTGGTATAGGTCTGTACCGGGAAGTTTGCATGTCTTTTATGTGTGATTTATTATGTAATCACATAATTTAATAGGGCAAATAATTTTTATATCTAGCATTAGTAATTCAAGTAACAAAATCATAAAATGAGATAATTGATCAATTGTAAACCTATTTATTATAAAGATACAGTGATGGTGCTTGGTTTAACTTCTGCTAAGTAGCACAGATTGCAGCTGTTGCTTAGATAATTTTGCAAAACTATAGCTCCTGTATCGATGTCCTCATGTGGTTATCTCAATATTTTCATTTTGGTGGCGCAAGCAGTTAGATGCTCACCTCTCATCGCTGGAGTCCCGAGATCAAGTCTCAGTCACTCCATGTGGGTTTCATGGTGGACAAAACGGAGCTTGGACAGGTTTTCCTCGGGGTTTTCTCCGGTTTTCCCTGTCACAATTTCATTCCACTATTTCTCCATACTCATCTCATCCATTTCGTCGATTTGCCCTTGTGATGGTGCATCAGGCGTGGTTGGTCGGCGCCCTTATAATTCACATCTTATCTTATTCTCGACCTGATACTGAGTTGGACACGAGTTGAGGATATTTTTATATTTTTTATTTGCACCACTATTGCTAAACACCATCCTTTTGTGAAAGAATCTCAAGAATTTAATGCACATAGCAAAAATTAAAAAAAAATTATGAATATTAGTTTTTGCATGTTTATTAGCATGCCTCACTCTTGTAATTGATTTATTTCATTTTAGCTGTAGATGAATACATGGCGTTTGGTCTCAGTGCAGCAGAAAACAAAAGTGAGATGATAGGAGCAGATGTCGCTGTTGCTTACATTGATGGGTATCTGGGTTATGCAACTGATTATAACATTACTGCTAAAGCACCTGTAAGTATAATTTATGCAAGTTTTAATGAATAAAAATTAAAACAATAATACAAAAAGATAACTGTATGTTGTAGATCTATAGGTTTAGCTGGGACACAACTGCATCATTGTCCTCCTTGTTTGGCTGATGTTTCAACCATATTACTATAGTTTTTTTTTGCAATTTATCATTATTAAGGGTCGTATGCAAATACATTACTCTCTACTCAAATTACTTCCAATCACTGGTGAGCTGAGATTGAATTAACGGCCGCCATAACCGGTCATGCATGAATGTTGACGTTTTCGTAATATTGGCAACAAATTACCCAGAATTCTCAGCGATAAAACCATTTCCGTTATTTTCGTCTGCTATAGAGGAATGCATTTATGCTTGCATCCGCAAATAATACCATATACAAACACGTCTGCGACGCGCAATATTACGCCGATTCTCCTGTTCTTCCAGTTGAATTCTTTGGTAGACTCTATCAAATTCCTCTTCTCCGCGTATACCGAAAACATGATCGAAGTCTTCAAGGTCCGACATCTTGGATAAGTTTCAAACTACATCGGTTCCCTTCGGGATTTTCACATAAGTTTATATCTTGAGCTACGATCTTAAGGTACCTTGTCAGGTAGCTTTACAATTATTACCGCGTGAATAGATTTCTGAGTAAGAAAAATGTGTTTGAATAAAACTTTATCAGCAGAGAAAGCCTTTTACTGTCTAATGCGTTCAAACATTCGACCCTAAGTCAATAAGCTGTTAGCAGTAGAAATAGATTTTTGGAGGCGATCGACAAGAATTTCAGGAAAGGATAAGGTCAGAAACAGCACAATAAGGGAAATTATGCAAGTTGAAAAAAACATTGTCAATCATGTAAATAAATCAGATATGCTCTTAATCATGGGAGATTTTAATGGCAGGATAGGGAACAGAAAAATCCAGTGCTATGTAGGAGGACATGGAGAAGATACATTAAATAGATATGGCCAAAGACTTACTGATTTTGCAGTTTACAATCAAGTAAAAATTATGAATTCCATGTACGAACATAAAGATAGTCATAAATATACCTGGGATGCCAGAAATTCTCGATCAATTATAGATTATAATCTTTGTAACCAGAAACTATCATATTTGGTCTTAGATATAAGAGTGTTCTGGGGACCAGAAATTGAATCAGATCACTATCTTCTTGTCAGTACTATACATATGAAACCAAATATTTAATTTTAGGAAGTTATATTTTGAGGTTATTTTAATTATATTATTTTTGGTCTGGACATCTTACCTCAATATTAATGTTGATTTGTTCTTGGACATGTTTCAAAACAATTCTGTTTTATCGTCAGCTTTCTTGTGGTAAGATGTCCAGACCAAAAATAATATAATATGAAACCAAGATGGATTAAAACAAAAAAGAAAGTTCATAATTTGGATTTGAAGTTCAAAGTAAGTTCCCTCAGAGATCCCAGCACAGCTTGGCTTTATAAGACAAGAATGCAAAACATTATGAAGGTATGCCCTGTTTTTGAAAATATTGAAGAGGAATGGAGTAAACTTGCTAACATTTTTTTAAAACATTCAGCAAAAGAGGGCCTAGGCACAAAAAGGAGATGATTAAAAAAAATGGCATAAGATATTGGGATGAAGAAATAACACAAATTATCAAAGACAAAAAAGAAGCACACCACAAGTACTTATCAAATAAATCAGAAGAAGACAAAATCAATTACAACAAAACAAGAGCAATAGCAAAAAAAGAAACCAGGAAGAGACATAGAAAAAATGGGAGGAATTTGTCACAATTAGAGAATGATATTACTAGACCCGCACCACAAACATACAAAATCTTGAAAAATTTGAATCGTGAAACAAAAGACAATCTCAACCTTTAATGTCATACCAGCCAAACAATGGTCAAATTATTTTCAAAATCTATGGACCCAAACTCTAAATACTCTCACTTTACCATCATCCAATAACACCTCAACACACTCGATTACAGAGGATGAACTATCAGAAATATTGATGAAAATGAGAATCAACAAAGCTCCTGGAGAGGATGAAATCAACATTGAACTAGTTAAAAATGAAAATCCTCTGTTTTTAGACAGATTTATTACATTCTTAAATAAACTATGGGAAGGGAGAGACATTCCTGTAAGTTGGACAAAATCTATTGTAATACCAATATTTAAAAAAAGGAGACAAGGAAAACTGTGAAACTTACAGAGGAATCAGCTTATTAAATACTGGATACAAAATTTACACCAATATAATTAAGAACAAATTATACAAACATCTTAACAGCCTGCTGTGATGGTTTATTTCTCCATGAAATTATTAATAAAAAAAACATGAGTTCAATGTAAAAACACACTTAGCTTTTGTGGACTTCAAAAAAGCCTTTGACAAAATCAATAGAAATAAATTATTGGAAAATTTAGCTGACAACAATCTACCACAAGTCCACCGCTGTGATCTCGGGGTAGCATGCTGCCTTGTCACGCAGCGGGCCTGGGTTCGATCCCCGGTCGGGACAGTTTTTCTGGGTGAGGTTTTTATCGGGGTTTTTCTTCACCTGTAAGACAAATGTCAGGAAAACTTTAAGACCCAAACAGTCTCCAAAATCATATGTCCATCGCAATCATCATCATTCATATTCATCATAGATTAAGCTTAGGATTAGGGACTCTCCTGGCGCATCATTATCATCATCATCATCACCCATCATATCATCGGGGCAACATAACCCTGTCTTCCAGGTGCCCCAACCTCAGAAGTGGGTTACATGTATGCCATGCCAGGAGAACCAGGAATGTCGAAAGACAAACCTGGGGCATTTGAAAAAAAAAAAACAATCTACCACAATAGCATATTTTAAATGTATACAATATCTATAAAACAAATTTGATTTCAGTTCGAATCAATAACACACAAACAGAATGGACTGAAATTAATAGGGGCGTAAGACAAGGATGTGGCCTCTCGCCCTTGCTCTTTATCATATACATGGATAGAATACTTCAAGATTGGCATCAGATGAGACACGGTTCTATTCAAATTAATAGAAACCTAAAAATAGACTCCTTGCTTTTTGCAGATGATTTGGTATTAATAGCTCCAACAGAAACAGATTTACAGTATTCTATACACAATTATAATATAATTGCAAAAAGGTACAACATGGAAATCAATATAAAGAAAACTAAAGTGATGGCCTTTTGTAGGAAATACCCTATACCTAGCAAAATTGTTTTTGGACAATGAAATTTTAGAACGAGTAAATGAATTTAATTATTTGGGTTATAATTTAACATTTCAAGATGAAGCTGATATATCAAAGAAAATCACAAATTTCACAAAAACAACAGGGATAATTAACAGTATAATGAAACCATCTTTAGTGCAAAAGAACACAAGATTACAGCTTTATAAGGTTCTTGCAAGACCAGTATTAAGATATGGTAGTGAAGCATGGACAATACAATGAAAAGATGAAAGCTGAATAACAGTAAATGAGATGTGATTTATGAGCCGTACAGCAGGCTATACAAAGTCAGACCATAAAAGAAATGAGGAAATTATGGAAGAGTTGGATGTAGAACGCATTCTCCACCATATACAAAACTACCAGAACAACTGGAAAGCCCATCTTCAACGAATGCCATCTCATAGAATTCCAAAAGCCATGCTTCGTTACTGCTCCCAAGGCAAAAGATTGCTGGGACGCCCAAAAAAAGCGCTGGATGGAAAATTCCTCTTTGAGACTGTAACAGGCCACATGGCTTAATACTTGCAAGAATGATGATGATGATGAAATACTTGTAATAAATATCCCATGGTAAATTCTGACATGGAGTTAAGCTAATCCGAATTGTTGTACAATTTTATGATACTGCACAATTTTGGTTTTATCATGCAGTCATCAAAAATATGATATTTGTGAATGAAACAACTACTTCCTTTGATGTTTTTATTATTAATTTCATACATCTCAATGATGGATAAATCATATTTGAAGAGAAAAATTATATGCTCAGACTGGGATTTGAACCTGGGAGCCTTGCCGTACTGGCTTTTATAATGTAATGTATAATTCCCAAATATGCCTTCTTAATAAAGGAGCCACCATTTGCAAAGATAGAAGTAAACGCTTCATAGCATTTGATGGGCGGGAATTACAACGTATATAGAGAAAAATTTGCATTTAGATCGGTACTTGCTCAGGTGGTAGAGCACTTGGTCTAGAGAACAAAGGGTTCTGAGTTCAAATCCCGGTCTGAGCGTATAATTTTTCTCTTCAAATATGAACTACTTCCTTAATCACTCATCCATGTCTGCTTTATAGCTATTTAAATGCTATTACAATTATCTGTATATGTCTTTTGCTTTCATAAGGTCTCTTCTTAGCAAGACTTTTGAACACTCCATTTGTCTATTTCTCACATAAAATCTTTCCTGCAACACTTTCCTAAGAAACACTAGCTTTTGTGTTCCCATGTAATGGGGGCTGAGTTCATTAATTGGCCAAAGACACTACAAGGCATGATGCTTTAGATAATTTGCTATGGTGCAGGACTTCAAAATATTTAAAAAAACACAGACTAAGTAGCTACAGCTGACCATGGTGCAGTATTGATGTTTTTATTATTAATTTAACACTTCTCACTGAAGGATAAATTATATTTGAAGAGAAAAATTTTCGCCTAGACCAAGACTCGAACCTGGGACCTTTGGCTTTCCGGACCAAATGCTCTACCAACTGAGCTACTGAGGTGAGTTGCGATCTAGATGCAAATTTTTCTCTTATATACGTTGTAATTCCCTCGTGCCAAATGCTTTGAAACCTTTGTTTCTATCTTTGCAAATGGCAGCTTCTTAGTTAAGAAGACATTTATTGGGAATTTAATACTACTTTATACAGCCAGTAGGGCTTTTATTGATGTTTTTATTATTAATTTAACACTTCTCACTGAAGGATAAATTATATTTGAAGAGAAAAATTTTTGCCTAGACCGAGACTCGAACCCGGGGCCTTTGGCTTTCTGGGCCAAATGCTCTACCAACTGAGCTACTGAGGTGAGTTGCAATCTAGATGCAAATTTTTCTCTTATATACATTGTAATTCCCTCGTGCCAAATGCTTTGAAACCTTTGCTTCTATGTTTTTATTATTAATTTCATACATCTCAATGATGGATAAATCATATTTAAAGAGAAAAATTATACGCTCAGACCGGGACTTGAACCCGGGACCCTTGGTTTTCTACAACGTATATAGAGAAAGATTTGCGTTTAGATCGGTACTTGCTCAGGTAGCTCAAATGGTAGAGCACTTGGACTAGAAAACCAAGGGTCCTGGGTTCAAGTCCCGGTCTGACCGTATAATTTTTCTCTTTAAATATGACTTTGCTTCTATCTTTACAAATGGCAGCTTCTTAGTTAAGAAGACATTTATTGGGAATTTAATACTACTTTATAAAGCCAGTAGGGCTTTTATTGATGTTTTTATTATTAATTTAACACTTCTCGCTGAAGGATAAATTATATTTGAAGAGAAAAATTTTTGTCTAGATCCCGAGACTCGAACCCAGGACCTTTGGCTTTCCGGGCCAAATGTTCTACCAACTGAGCTACTGAGACGAGTTGCAATCTAGATGCAAATTTTCCTCTTATAAAGTAGTGTTAAATTCCCAATAAATGTCTTCTTAACTAGGAAGCTGCCATTTGCAAAGATAGAAGCAAAGATTTCAAAGCATTTGGCACGAGGGAATTACAACATATATAAGAGAAAAATTTGCATCTAGATCACAACTCACCTCGGTAGCTCTGTTGGTAGAGCATTTGGCCTGGAAAGCCAAAGGTCCCAGGTTCGAGTTTCGGTCTAGGCGAAAATTTTTCTCTTCAAATATGATGGTGCAATACATTTACTTAAAATATTTGTATTACTAAATGCTTGTCCTTGTAATTGCAGTGTGGTAAAGTACTTGGCCAATATAAAGGAGTGTGTAAGGATGATGTTGTTGGAGGTATTGATAACAATCAGTTACATACTGCATCGCGTGAAAATGGTATAAACACCATTACATACAGACGCACATTAATATCCTGTAAGTATATACATTCAACATCCATACTGTGTGATAATATTTTAGTCTGTAAAGAACTTTTTACTGACTTTTTAACTCATGCCCCAAATGGGACTCAATGCCCAATCACGTTTCAATTATTTCTGTTTTACAACCAATCAGAGTCGTGTTTCACAAAATATTTATCAGTGTTATAATTACCATATTAAAGAAAGCTCCTCCTTTTTAATATTCTGAACATGTCTGACCATTATTTTGCAGTGACTGAGCCTGTGAGAAATATGGCTACCAGATTGTATATATAGTGCATGAATGTCAACACATGCCGCATGCGGGAGTTAATATAAAAACATTTGTAGCAATTGATTATACCACCAAAAAAAGAAACCACTGTTTGCACTTTCTTAAATGTATTTTTTCTCAGGTAATAATCCAGAAAAATATAATTGTCATATTTACATCATACGACATCAGAAATGAATTAATATACAGTTTGATGTGTTTCATTTTTTCTCCACTAGAGAGCATTCTTACAATATTGCATTCCTTTGGCAAGATGATAAATAGTATGATCTGGTTGCAGTGATAAACAAAAGAAGCAGATGAAGCGTACCTATCGCTTCTCATTTGTTTTCAAACATCGCCGTTTACATTAAATATATAAATATTTTAAAATAACTATAGTTAAATAATGATTTGTGAGTAAACAGCTTAATTTTATTCGTTAAATAGTCCTAACAAATGCCACTCTTGATTTCCAAATTCTCTAGATAAATTCACTCCTCACTTCATGAGTCGTGAATTTATCGATAATTTGGAACTCACTCGTGGCATTACTTATGAAAAGTATCTAATTCAAATATTTGAGATCAAAGTTATATAACAAAACAGTTAAATCCACATTGCTTGACATAAATATAGATTAAGGGCCGCATGCAAATACATTAGTCTCTACTCAAATTACTTCCAAGCATTGGTGAGTTGACTCACCGTGAGCAAGTGCAAAGATTGAATTAGCTACCCACTAACTGGTCATACATGAAAATCGTCGTTTTCGTAATATTGGCACGAAATTAGCCAGAATTCTCAGCGATAAAACCACTTCCGTTATTTTCGTCTGCTATAGAGGAACGCATTTACACTTGCATCCTGCAAATAATACCATATACAATGACGTCTGCGTCGCGCAATATTACGCCGATTCTCCTGTTCTTCCCGTTGAATTCTTTGGTAGACTCTATCAAATTCCTCTTCTCCGCGTACCAAAAACATGATCGAAGTCTTCAAGGTCCGACATCTTGGATAAAGCAGCAAGGTACGCGGCAAGGTTTCAAACTACGTCGGTTCCCTTCGAGATTCTCACGATAAGTTTCTATCTTAAGTTACATCGTCAGGTAACTTATGAATTTCAACAATTATTATCGCATGAATAGATTTCTGAGTAAGCAAAATTGTATTAGAATAAAACTTTCTCAGCAAAGAATGCCTTTTACGGTCTAATGCGTTCAAAGATTCGACCCTTAATCTTAATTATTTAATTTATTTTATAAAAAAAATTGAAGACCTCCTTCAAATAAGGATTTTGTGTAACATTCATTTATAGAACACTATCTTATAGCTAAGCTCAATCAAAGTGGTAAAATGGTGTCATGTACTTAGCAGTATGTAAACCACTAAGCAGTAAGTCAGGGATGATATTAATCTATTTAACTCATGCCCCAAATGGGAGTGAATGACCAATCACATTTCAATGAATTTTAATTTACAACCAATCACAGTCATTTTTCACCTCGATTTTATCATTTTAAAATCAAGCTCCTCATTTTTAACATTCTGAATAGGTCAGACCATTACTTTGCAGTGACTGACTCTCTAAGAAATACGTTGAATATATCAATTTACATATTAAGATGTAAGAATTCCAGAATGCATGTGGCTACCAGATTGTATACATAGTGCACAAATGTAACCAGATAGTGCTTGCGGGATATAATATAAAAATATTTGTAGCAATTGATTATACCACAAAAAAAAAAACACTCTTTGCACTTTCTTAAAAGTATTATTTTCCAGGCAATAATGTTCCAGAAAAATATAATTGACATATTTACATCATACGACATCAGAAATAAATTAATATACAGTTTGATGTGTTTCATTTTTTCTCCACTAGGGTGCATTCTTACAATATTGCGATCCTTTGGCAATAAATAATATGATCTGGTTGCAGTGATGAACAAGTGAAACATAACAAACATTTCTCATTTGTTTTCAAACACCGCCGTTTACATTAAGTATATACATATTTTAAAATAACTATATTTAAATATGTCCACCGCTGTGGTCTCGAGGTAGCGTGCTGCCTGGATGAGGTTTTTATCGGGGTTTTTCCTCACCTGTAAGACAAATGTCAGGAAAACTTTAAGGCCCAAACGGTCCCCGAAATCATATGGCCATCATCATCATCCTTATCATTATCATCATCCTTCACCGGTGTGGAAAGCAACGGGAAGCTACCATACCTACAATTCCCTAGTAAAGCTGTAAGCATAGCATGAAAATGCTATGCTTGCAGTGAAGGACCTGTCTTCGGGCAGAATTACTATGGATGGATGGATATTTAAATAATCATTTGTGAGTAAACAGCTTAATTTTATTCATTAAATAGTCCTAACAAATGCCACTCTGGATTTCCAAATTCTCTAGATAAATTGTAAATCACTCGTGGCATTACTTATGAATAAATAACAGTAAATATTGCATTAATTTTAAAACTTATGCCACCTTCACAGAAATTGAAGGTTACATCCTTTTGTGAGAGAGTGCTTAAATTAATACATAAAATGAAAAATGGGTATGAGAGAACTCTAAAAGGGAGTACATTTAACTTTTTGGAGCTTTGATGGCTTAGCCCTGAAGTAAATTGGACTCACCATCAACATAATTATTATAATATTACATTAAAGTTTATAATGAATTATATGCAGCTCATTCTAAAGAAATTAAGTTAAATTGCTATTTTTCTGATTGGAATTAGTTGTTTGATATACTTGGCTTGTCAGCTTACTATGGCAACTGACTGAGACAGGTAGGCAGGGGAAATTGCAGTTATAATCACAGCTGGGATAAATTCTGTAATGTTCAAGCAACCTATTTCACTGCATGAATTATTTTGTATTCTAAGCCATCCTGGTTAATTTAGGTCATCTTACCTCATATTAGTTGTTTCTTTTAAGATATGTTTCAGAACATCTCTGCTCTATCTTCAGCTTATACAGACTGATGATCTTTAAGTTGCCGGACCAGAGAAAATTATGAGTTAGATAAAAAAACACATAATTAAAGTGGTTAAGAAAATTATAAGAATCAAATGAATCATGAATTCTTCTTACCTCATACAACAATGTTTCTTTAAACACAGCACCGTGGTATCAGAGAACCATCGTTCCCATCCTCAGCTGTTTTCCGAAGTCGTGAAAACAGCTGAGGATGGGAACAATGATTCTCTCATACCATGGTGCTGTGTTTAAAGAAACATTGTTGTATGAGGTAAGAAGAATTCACGATTCATTTGATTCTTATTGAGAAAACCTCATAATGTTAAAATTCCCAAATTTATTATATTATAAGAAAATGATGTTGAAGCATTTTCTCCAACTCATTCATTAATAATAAAGAAAATGGTTTTGAGGAGAAAATGATACACATAAAAAAAATTGTAAGTACAAGACACAAAAATTGAGGAATGAAAGCACTCTTCAGATAGAAAAACTAAATGAAAAGAAACACAAGAGATTCACATATCTACATCAGTTAGGAAAAACCAGATAAGTCTTCAAAGTGATTTTTTACAGGAGAGCAAAAACTAGTTCAATGACTTACATAAAAGAGTGCATACATCGAAAATTCAATGCTTAATAACACCGTCACTATTCGTTTGACGACTTACCCGTTTTTACCGAACGTGCATTGGACCAAAAGCTATCGGGAGATATTAATAACTCATTTTTGACCAAAAGTTGACTTACCCGGTTTTTCCTAACTGATGTAGATATCATCTATGGACACACAATAAATTCCAAAAAGATATTTGAAAAATTTAATATCAGATTAGTGCCAACAAATGAATACAGCTTAAATAAACTAATAAAACCAATAAAAATGAAAAGATTGATGATGCAAAAAATTCAGGAATATACCAAATAAAGTGTGCATATTGTGATAAGATATATATAAGAAAAACAAAGAGAAATTTAACCATTTGAACTAAGGAACACATAATAAATGTAAAAAAAAAAAGAAGTAGAAAAATCTGCAGTAGCTTCTCATGTTTGGTCAGAAAAAACAAAATCAATGTAAACACCAAATTATTAAAAAGTTAGAAAATACAAATGAACTCGCCATTTGGGAAAATATCTATATCCAGAAGAGCAAGGATAGAATTATGAATTTAGAAATTCCTGGGGAAAAAGATTTAAATATGCAAGTTCTTTGAACCACAAAAAGAGGGGGCAGGAATCGATATCCAGGGCTGACAACTTAAAGATCATCAGTCTGTACAAGCTGAAGATAGAGCAGAGATGTTCTGAAACATGTCCTAAAAGAAACAACTAATATGAGATAAGATGACAACAGACTAAATTTATTTATTAAGTTTGATGTGTTCAAACTGTAGTGTGGTTTTATGCAGAACTCTACTTTCCACAACTATCATACCAAAAAGAAGAAGTAAAAATTTTATTCACATACTGTAATACTTTTATTATATCGTTGTGGTGACTGCAATCGGTGTATGTCACCAAAAAATCAGAATTGTGTTTTATTGCATCATCTTAACCAGCCTTCACCTTTGCACAAGCTGCAAATGGTCCTACATCATCCAGGAATAATATATAATATAATATAATTTTAATAATCACCTTAAATATATTATTAATATTTATAGAGATAATCGGTTTTTTTGGCATACTGAAAAGTTTTTAAAAAATTACATACAACCTTTTGCAGTCACCACGACGATATAATAGAACATTCTGCCATTATTCCCTGTAATTTTAGCTTAAAACTAGCTACATGGTTACAGAAAATTTATATTTCAGTGCACACATTTCAACTCTTTAAGTGTTAAATTGTATGCCAGGCTGCTGCAGGATTTAAATAGCCATGCAGCAAAGGAAAGAGTTAACAGTATTCTTGATAAATTATCAGAATGACACAAACATTTAATTTTTACAGTGTTTCATTTTTTTTTCCAGCTGATTCTGGCGATAAAGAATATCCAACAGAAGGTTCGTCCTATGTTGTATGGGCCATTGGACGACTTAGTCATAACAAAGAACCAATGTTCCACGATGTTTATCCAAAAGGAAACGTAAAATTAGAATTCAACCGTAAAGAAACAGAGAGCAATTGTTTTGAATTTACACGTGCTCAGGAAAATCTCAGGTAAAATTATCTGACAGGTAACTTGAATTCATTAATTTTAACATATCACATGTTCTGGAAGATCAGATGCTTCATTCTATCGAAGAAAGGAAGTCAGAATTTTTAAAGAAATTTGTTTGTTAAATGACCAGGTTATAAAATCCATTTTAATTAAATATTTTCAAGAATGTTGCTGAAATATTATTATTAGAAGAAAATATTTCTGTAGGCAATTTTCATAAACCAAACATGTATGTGTCAATTTTAGATTTTGAATAAAACAGAAAATTTATATCTAATTCATAAAACAAATTTTATAATAAAACAAAGCCAAGGTTTGCTTAACATAAAAAGCAAATATAATAATTATTGATCTGTAATAAGAAAGATCACTATGAAGTTTAATTTAAGATTTAAATTAAATTCTTTACACCTTACCTCATATCCAGTCTTTTAATTAAACTAGTTTCATCATCAGTACTTTCACGACTGATGTTTTGTCATCCAGGAGGTATAAAAATGTTTCATTTAAATCTAGAATTATGCTCATGTACTGATATTACAAACTCAAACTGACCTGTATAGAAAATATTAAAACTGAAAGATTTTTTTTTTCAAATGCCCCAGGTTGTCATTTCAACATTTTTGGTGTTCTCTCCTGGCATGTATTCTAAGCCATCCTAGTTAATTTAGGTCATCTTACCTCATATTAGTTGTTTATTTTAAGATATGTTTCAGAACATCTCTGCCTCTATCTTCAGCCTGTACAGATTGATGATCTTTAAGTTGCCGGACCAGAGAAAATTATGAGTTAGATAAAAAAACACATAATTAAAGTGGTTAAGAAAATTATAAGAATCAAATGAATCGTGAATTCTTCTTACCTCAAACAACAATGTTTCTTTAAACACAGCACTGCGGCATCAGATATAAGAGTTGATGATGATGGTAATGATATGCCTGGAGAGGCCTTAAACTAAACTTAAGCTAATTAGGCAAATATGATATTGATGATAATGATGACCAGATGGTGTTTGGGGACCATTTGGACCTTAAAGTTTCCTGACATTTATCTTACAGGTGAGGAAAAACCCCAAAAAAAACTTCACCCAGGAAACTTGTCCTGACTAGAAATCAAACCCAGGCCTGCTGCGTGACAAGACGCTACCTTGAGACCCCAGTGGTGATCTGAAAGAAATTATTATGAACAGTTATTTTCTACTGGGAAATATATTTTACATAAAAATCTTAATATTTATATTTTATAATTTAGGCAACCTTGGGACAAGAATCAAATATTTGATCGGACAATTCGTACATTTACTGCCACATTAGGTCCGTCTGGAGGAAAAAGAGGATATCAAGGCATTACAGGTGAGTTTTTATTGCAATATTTTGCATTTTAAGGAGCTATAGCTAGTTGCAAAATACAGTGTAGCAGAAATCTTAAAATTATGATCATGAGAGGCACATTCTCTATTGCTAATATTAAGTGAACCTAATTAATGGCTTTTAAAATTCATACAAAATCTTACATCTTGAGGAGCCTTGTGAATATGAAATCCAAATGTACAAATATAAGAAACTATACTCCTTTAATGTATGTTCCTGTTTAAAAAAATAAATTATTCTTTCTGCAGAAATTATATTTTTACATGGTATTAATCAACTACTTAAAAATAATAAAAGACTAAATAAAGGACAGATCCTGAATTCTAATTTAGACACTGTATTTAAGTGTATAAGCCCCATTTTTTAAATTTAATTATTGAGACAAAACTAGAATGGAGTTTATACTCAGAACACAGTACAATGAAATACAGTAAATACATAAAACCCATTGGACCAGGAATAATTTGGGTAGGGGAAATTTGCACATCTATGGCATTGCCACCTCCTTCAAGGTTGTCACGTGTGGAATTCAAGTATGGTTAGGCAGCAAAATAATTATACAATGTTGATACATTTAATAGATCATCCAGAGAAATTTTGATTTTTTTATAAATACTTTGTCACCTAGAAAAAGTTTGATTTTTTTTACATAAGTGAGAGATAATAAACAGAGAGCTTTAGGCATAAGTTAACAAGAATCTTAAAATGTTGACTGTCAATTAAAAGTTTAAATTCCTGATGCTCATCATGCTTGCATTTCTTCAGCTAGAGATTTTTTCTTGAATATTACTCCAATGTTAATATAATTATTGTACATAGTTAAATTATTATTATATTTGAAAAGAAAAATATACACCTAGACTGGGGTTTGAATCCAGGACCTTTGACTCTCTATGTCAATGCTCTATCCAAGTAAGCTACCTAGGCCTCCAATCTAAACATGTATTTTTCTTTATTTTTGGTCTGGACATCTTACCTCAATATTAATGTTGATTTATTAAAATTTATTAAAATTTATTAAAATTAAAATAACCTCAAAATATAACTTCCTAAAATTAAATATGTATTTTTCTCTTATACATAGTTAATTCCCTAACCCCAAATGATACGAGCCATTGCTGTGATTTTTGCAAATGGCGGCTTCTTTATTAAGATTACTTTATATTGGGAATTTAAACATTACTTATAAAGCCAGTAGTGCTTCTTTCAATGTTCATATTATTCGTTTTTAAACATCTTAATTCGTAGCATTTTTTGGAGTTAGGGAATTAACTATGTATAAGAGAAAAATACGCATTTAGATTGAAGGCCTAGGTAGCTCACTTGGATAGAGCATTGACATAGAGAGTCAAAGGTCCTGGGTTCAAACCCCAGTCTAGGCATATATTTTTCTTTTCAAATATAATTTGTCCAACATTAAGATGTTTAAAAACGAATAATATGAACATTAAATTATTATTGTTTACATGTTATCATTATTATATATATCATATATTTTAAATAAAACTGATTTCAACAGGCATGACATCTACTGGATTGGTTTGGTACATTAATGGCTACCTCATCCCAGAATTGTGGTTACGTCGAGGTTTGACATATGCTTTCAAAGTGTACGGAGGTAATAACCCTCACAGTGCAGAAACATATCATCCTTTCATTATAACTGACGAACCTCATGGAGGATTTGATAGACTTAATGAAGAAGCTCAGAAGAGAGTTAGAGTTCTGGCAGGAGTAGAATTCACAAGAAGAGGACAACCTCGACCCACTGCAAGTATGTTGTGTTATCACCAAAGTGATATATCAACAATTAATCAAAATGATAACTTCTAAAAAAATTATATTACATAATTCTACAACTTACTATCCTCAAATAAAATTCAATAACTAACTAACTGGCACTATCAAACCCATAGGTTCATGGCCATGTGGACATATGATGTCCATACATCCCTATCCTGAGGCAATGTTTTCCAATCATTCCCTGTATACTCTACTTCCCTCAAATCATGGTTAATGTTATTCTCCCACCTCATTCTTGGTCTACCAACTGGGCATTTTCCCTCTGGTTTTCCTACAAGAAGCTTCTATGCACATCTTTCATTCCCCATTTGTGCCACATGTCCTGCCCATCACAGTCTACGAGACTTAACTGTTCTTATTACAAGTATATCTAGCTTCCTATAAAGACCATGTAATTCATTGTTATGTAGTCTTCTCCATTCACCTGTCTGCTCATCTCTCTTTGGTCCAAAAATTTTCCTAAGAACTTTATTTCTCAAATACTCGTAATCTCCTTTTCTCCCCTTGAAGTAAGAGTCCATGTTTCGCATTCATGTAATATAACTGGTAGAATAATAGTTTTATATATTTTTCAGTTTAACGTTTTTTGAAAGGAGTTGGGAAGTCAAGAGTCTCTCTGTAATGCATAATAGCATGCATTGAATGCATAATAGCATGCATTTCCAGAATTGAGTCTATTTTTAATTTCCTCGTGCATCTCACTCCTGTTTGTGATTATTGTTCCTAGGTATTTGAATTCAGCCACTTCCTCAAACTTTTCCCTCATTTGTCATTAGCTGTCCATTTCCATTATATAACGTATTTCTATGTGTGACCATATACTTAGTTTTATTGATATTTACTTCCAGTCCTAATTTCTTAGTGTTACTCAGTAGTGTGTGCGTGTTGGCCTTTAGTATCTCCTCGCTATTGCCCAATAACTAACAGCTTATTAATACCATTAAGTTGTAGGTCTTCTTCATCCTCTAAAGATTTAATGGCATGCTCTAGTACAAAATTAAATAGTAGAGGAGATCCTGCATCTCCTTGCTTCAACCCATTGTGAATTTCAAAAGTATCCGAAAACTGTTTGCCTATATGCACCATATTCTTTGTGCCATTTAGACACATTCGTATAAGCCTAACTAACTTTTTAAGAATTCTGAACTCCAGCAGAATACTGTATAACTTCTCCCTCTTAATTGAATCATATGAAGAACAAGATATTCCATCCCCTGAACAGTGAATTGTGCGTGCAGAGATGCAACCAATATCACCGAGTGCCGTGAGAGAACAAAATCGATCTCCGATTATAGCAAAGAATAATACCCATTCGAGTGAACCTTTCATCTTTATTAATTGAATCGTATGCCTTTTTTAAGTCTATGTATAGTTGATGTACAGTACCATTATATTCCCATTTCTTTTCTAAGATCTGTCTTATATTAAAAATCTGATCTGTTGTAGACATGTTTCTTCTAAATCCACATTGATGATCTCCTAGTATGTCAAAATTCAATATCTGAAGTAAATTCTGATAATGTGTCTTCTGGACATAGCCAACATGAAATATTTTTTATACTGAATATCAGTACCTTACTTAATTCATATGAATGTAGAGAAAGATGAATTCACAAGATGTGTAGTTTTTGAGTTCTAAATTCTCTTTAATAAAGATATAAAGAAGTTTTAGGTTTGGTCTAACACATGGCTGAACCATACTGTGTATTTAAAGAAAAATAATGTTTGTAATGTGATGGCATATTATAAATACTGTACTTATTTATTTGATAAGAAACAACCATACACATTTCTCGTAACACAAGTACAGTACCATATCCATGTTAATAAAATGAGTTGATTTTTATCTTACCTCATACTTAATGTTTTTCTAACATGGGAATTGCAGTTTTCAAGAGCCTCTTGAAAACTGTAGTTCTCATGTTAGAAAAACATGAAGTATGAGGTAAGATAAGAATCGACTCATTCTATTAATTGAAGAACCTCATAATGCTATTTCCCATAATTAACTTATGAATCATATCCGTGTTTTTATTTCTTCTTCTTCTATAGGCACTATAATCCTCTAATTGAAGGATATGGCCACCTCAACAGGATGTCTCCAGCATATATTATCTTGGACATAAGTTGGCCAATTCTTGATGTCCATTTGTTTGATATTCTTTTATGACATCTTCCCAACAATTTTTAGATCTAACACACAATCTCATAGAGAGAGGTTGCCATTTAAATATTCTAGATTTTTCATTTGGCATTCTGTTAACATGTCCAAACCATGCTAGTCTCTGAGGTAAAATAAAGTTAACAGTGGTTTAATTTTTAATTAGATTATTTAGTTCCACATTATTTTTAATTCTCTAGGAGCCATCAATATTTTTGGTAGGGTTGAATATTAGACTCAAAATTTTCCTTTTGGAGATTAATAACTTTTTTGGACTCTTTCACATGCATAAGTCACTATTGATCTTATTATTGACCTATATAATCTTAGTTTTGGATTTTTGTTAATTAATTTATTCTTTAATAATGGGAGATTGCCTTAATTCTTTCTCTTCTTCAAGATAATATTACTATTTACAATGGAATTTAAATATTTTAATAATTTTATTTACTTTCAGATATCTCGCTCATGAAACACAAATAGATATAGTATCTTTCTTGTATCATTATCCTAGGCACACTGTACCATTCTACAATGTAATTTTCAAGGATTTTGGAATTTTACATTTTCTTCAAGCTATCCAATTATGTCCATGTATCGTCATGCATTTCTAACATGTTTTAAAGAAGTTTTAAATTGTTGTCTACTGTGCAAGCTTTTGCATAGATTTCTTTGGACTATGTTCAAACCTTCCATCAATTTTTCTAAGTTTTTTGTCAGTAATCACATAGGTAGCGGTTTACATTCGTTTCTTATCGAGGATTTCCTTACAAAAATAAGCACAGTATTTGTGTGAGATGTAGGAATTCAGGGCAATTTCCATAAAAAATGCAGCCTCAATCTTCTGCAAGATTTTCTTAACATATGAATCATATTCATATAATAAAGATGGGAATTTTTACATTATGAGGTTTTCTTAATTAAAATCAAATTAATCGTGAATTCTTCTTATCTCATACATCTATGTTTTTTAACACAGAACTGCAGTATCAGTTAACATGATTCCCACCTCAGCTGTTTTCATGACTGTTGATTCTTCATAATGCCAGCCATTTTCTAAACTGCCATCTGCTGTTGATTTGAAGAACTTTGTAATCAAATTTGGTTTATCCAGAAACTCAAAATTCATGGTTCTTGTATGATTTTTTTTTAAACCATGAATTTTGAGTTTCCGGATGAACCAAATTTGATTACAAAAGTTCTTCAAATCAACACCGGATGGCAGTTTGAAAATGACCAGCATAATGAAGAATCGTCAGCCATGAAAACAGGTGATGATGAGAATGGTGTTTCCTGATACTGCAGTTGTGTGTTAAAAACATTGATATATGAGGTAAGAAGAATATTCATGATTCGTTTGATTTTTAATTAAATATGAATCATACATAAAATTCTGTTCTACATGAATCTATGTGTGGCATTATTTTCTTGTATCTTGTAAGCCCATGTTTCCCTTAACAGAGATTTAGGCACTCTGCCCATACAGGGAAGAATTTGAACCATACTAATTTAGTTACACTTGTTTTCACATAGATGTCATTTGAATGGTCCGTGGTCAGTATTCCGCCTCATACTGACATCTAGAAAACCAAGGTAGTACTAGGATGGGAAAATTTGGTAAATTTTGCTTAGAGGCCTTTTCATTCAGGCTTAAGAATCTTTTATGAGTCTGAAAATCTTCAGACTCGGGACCCCCACAGCTTAGAGTCCCTCCCGGAGGGTTTGCTTCTTGGATTTTTCCATTCTTAAAAAATCCATCGACCCCGGCGGGGTTTGAACCTGCGACCCTCGGGACCAGAGACAAGGAGCATAAGTGTGGCATTATAACAATACAAATAGATTTATAACACTTCATTTTAGGGGTAATTATCTTTCTAAGCTCTATCCAACTCTCACAATGTTGACTTTACCAAGAAAATAGAAGGTCAGAACTGGCATGCTCCAATGGTACATCACAGAAATAATAACACTGCATTGTATGATAAATTAAATTTGAAGAGAAAAATTTTCGCCTAGACCGAGACTCGAACCCGGGACCCTTGGCTTTCCAGGCCAAGTGCTCTACCAACTGAGCTACCGAGGCGAGTTACGATCTAGACGCAAATTTTTCTCATATATACGTTGTAATTCCCTAGTAGACTGCATTGTATACTGCTTCACTGAGTAATTTCTAACTAAATTTAATTCTACTATAAAATTATGACTGTATTCTAATTGCAGCTGGACCACTGTGCATATCACGTCACAGTGGGAGGGATAGGAGACTAGATGATGATTTCCCGACTTTTAAGAAGTTCAATCGATCTCTGGTTTATACTTGTGAGGAAGGTATGTCTTTATACATGTGAAATTAATATAATGCAATATTTTATCTCTAAAACTATTTATAAAGTAGATGCCTTGGTGATGGCAACAAAATGTATATTATTAATGTGACAAAAATGTTGACTTTAAATGGTTTTAAATTTTCAAAGTGTAAAAGAATTTTTAAAAAAAAGCTGGTTATAAAATGGTTGCAAACAATTTGAGATAGGTGATCTAAGATCTGACAAAAAAAAGTATACATTTAATCATCATCATCATCCATGCAAGTATTAGGCCATGTGGCCTGTTACGGTCTCAAAGAGGAATTTTCCATCCAGCGCTTTTTTGGACGTCCCAGCGATCTTTTGCCTTGGGGGCAGTAACGAAGTATGGCTTTTGGAATTCTATGAGACGGCATTCATTGAAGATGGGCTTTCCGGTTGTTCTGGTAGTTTTGCATATGGTGAAGAATGGGTTCTACATCCAACTCTTCCATAATTTCCTCATTTCTTTTATGGTCCCACTTTGTATAGCCTGCTGTTCGGCGCATAAATCACATCTCATTTGCTGTTATTCGGCTTTCATCTCTTCTTCGTATTGTCCATGCTTCACTACCATATCTTAATACTGGTCTTGCAAGAACCTTATAAAGCCGTAATCTTGTGTTCTTCTGTACTAATGATGGTTTCAATTGTAAAATTAAATAGGAGTATGGAATGGTATGAGATGGCTTTGGATCTTAATTAGGTATTGGATTAAACCCAACTATTAGGAACCAGCCTACCATATTTCCAAAATTTGGCTTTTCCAGAATCTATAAAATTGCCAGCAACTAGTAAGAAATATTCTGTAAAACCTAATTTTGAATTTTTTTTTATTAATTAAATAAAGCGTAGTTTTATTTGATTTTCATTTTATTATATAATTCAGTGACAGCTGTTTCGGTACACTGTACCTTCTTCAGACATGTTAACAAATTATGAATCGTGTTCCAATTTGTTAACATGTCTGAAGAAGGTACAGTGTACCGAAACAGCTGTCACTGAATTATATAATAAAATGAAAATCAAATAAAACTATGTTTTTATTTTTATTTAATTAATAAATATGGATTTTCATCAAGTAAACACCAACTCAATTGATTTTTTTTTTTTTGTTCAATGCCAGCTGTTTGTCATTCACCATTTCAGGTATTCTATCCTGGTATTGGCATATTGTAACCCACTTTTGAGGTTGTGGTACCTGGAAGGTGGGGTTACACTGCCCCAATGATATGATGGGTAATGATGCGCCAGGAGAGATCTTAAACCTAAACTTAATCTAACGAGGTGAATATGATATTGATGTTTGGGAACTGTTTTGGGCCGTAAAGTATCCTGACATTAATTTGTCTTATAGGTGAGGAAAAACCCCGGAAAAAAACCTCATCCAGGAAACCTCACCAAGATGGGATTGAACCCGGGCCTGCTGCGTGACAAAGCAGCATGCTACCTCGAGACCACAGTGGTGGACTGTTTTGAAAATATGGTTGATTAGATCTTAATAGTTGGATTTCTTTCAATTCCTAATTAAAATTTGAGACTAAAGCACCCTAATCCTATACTCCCATTTAATTTTAATGCTGGATTATGCTGATAACTGAGTTTTTTTGTGTGAGACCCTGGGTTCACTATCTCAAATTGCTTGCCTACAACTCCTCTATAACTAGGTACATTTCTTCGTTTTAATTAATTTATCATTATCACCTTCACTTCAAGGTATAGGCATTGAATTGCCTGTTTTGTCTTCAAGTACTTTCCAGCCATCAATAATTAATTTATACCTTGGTATATTTCATAGACATCTCCCCTATGTTAATATATTGGAATTGCAGGACTTTCAGTTGAACAAGGCATTTAGAAATAAAATAACTTGCAGAAATATAATTAGGCCATATAGTTATGTTCTAGATTTTATATTCGAGGTTGTGCATCATAGCTGAATGGTCAAGGCAAGATGCCTTGGCGTAGAGCTATGGAACTTGTGCTGATTCGAGTCTCCATGGTGGAAGAAATTTTCGCATGGAATTTTGGCAAATATGGGACCGGTGCCCACCCAGCATCGTGAGGAATTTGGGTAACTACAATAAGTAGTAGATCCAGGTTGAAAAAATCAACTATAATGGCTGGGAGCCTGATATACTGATCACATATCACCCTTACACTGGCTGGATGATTATCTATGTGATTAACACATGTGGATGTGAGGCCAGCAGCTTGCTGGTAGGCCTGTCATGCCATGGCATTTGTTTGTTTTATATTCGAGAAATTAGGTTAGGTTTGGTGGTCACATTTCAGTTTTTACAGTTGAGCCTGCTTTTTAGTAAACAATTCAGTAAAATCAAGGAATCTGTTCATTATTTGCTATATTTAATGTATTTGTTGAAGGAAAATAATGCTCTGAGACTATTAAATACCATTTTCTTTTCTGGCTTTAATTATATGTGATATATTTACAGGTGAACCAGCTACACTGGAAGTGACTCCCAACACAACGTGGCCAGACGTTGTGTATTACAATAGTTATACACATTCTAATATGGGATGGAAAATTCACATTGTTGATAATTTTGTAAGGCCCAGCAATGGCGCACAATCCCAATCTTCCTCTGTGATAATTATATGCATTTTTTCAATGTTAATACATCATGTCTTCTCCAAAATATTTTTGATACAATAAAGAATATATTTATCTATAAATTACTTTAAATTGTTTAATAAATTATGTAGTAATTTTGTTACTTTAAATCCAAACCTTGCAACTTCCTTTTTTGTTAATTTATATTGTTTGGTCACGCCATAGTCAAGTGGTTAAGGTAAAAAGCCTGACTCAGAGCTACGGAACTAGTGCTGGTGCGAGTCCCCATGGGGGAAGAAATTTTGGCCAGTATCGGACTGGTGCCCACCCAGCATCGTGAGGTATATGGGTAGCTACAATAAGTAGCGACTCCAGGTTGAGAAGACCAGTTATAACAGCTGGGGACCCGACATGCTGACCACATGTCACCCTTACACTGGCTAGATGATCGTCTATCTCTGTGATTAACACATGTGGATGTGATGCCAGCAGCCCGATGATAGGCCAAGGGCCTTCTAGGCATGTTGCGCTTGAAGGATATTATTAATAAAACATGAAGAGGTTAATAAAAAGTAATCTATGTACTGTACCATATTTTGAATAACCCACACACTCCAAAAATGAAAAACATTTCATAACACAAGAACTGCATAAACTATGCAAATTCCTCAGCAAGTTTAATTTATGCACCGATTTTGCTAGTTTACAGAATACTTCTTTCTTTTGTTAATTAAGTCGTGTATTCACTTTAATTGTGAAAAAAACATGGCAGCCACTAGAGTGATTTTTAAATTTTGGTTTTCAGGTAAACCCCCACTGCTAATAGTTGGTTTTCACTGATTTTTAGAGAATACCTTTCTCTTTTAATACAATAAATTTGGGAATTTTTAACATTATGAGGTTTTATTAATAAGAATTAAATGAATCGTGAATTCTTCTTACCTCATACTTCTATGTTTTTTTTTAAGCACCGCAGTATCGGAGAACAATCTTCCCTATCGTCAGATGTTTTCACGACTGTCAATTTTTTTCTTTTTGCCGGTAAACCAGATGGCAGTTTTGATAATTACCGGCAAAAGAAAAAATTGACAGTTGTGAAAACAGCTGACGATGGGGAAAACTGTTCTCCAATACTGCAGTGCTGTGTTTAAAAAACATAGAACTATGAGGTAAGAAGAATTCACGATTCATTTAATTCTTAATACCTTTCTCATTTTATTTCAATGGCATATACCAAGTTTTGTTCCAAAATATAAATAATAGCAGAGCTAGAACAATTTTAAAAATTTACTTCAGGTTATCTCCCACTCCACATGGTCCAATTTTGCTGGTTAACAGATTCTGTTTTATTTTTACTAAATGAAAGGTACATGTCAAGTTTGGTTCTAAAAAAATTGTGGCCACTGGATACTGAAACACACACATACATATGGTAAAGTATTCTTACTGAAGGCCTTGCATTGGTAGAAGGTTAAGGCTATCAACTTTCTAGACATCAGCACGAGATATTAGCCAGGTTGTTAGCCCTATAAGATGGCTGCCTTTATCCCAATAGATATTTGTACTCATTTTTATTAGAGGCTGAATCAACCCAGTACCAATGACCACATAACTCCAGTATTTGAAATGTTGTCTTGGCTCCGATTGACAGGCAAAAAATACATTACCTCTGCTCCTTATACAACTCTTTGTCTACCTCATCACCCCTTTATATTTCTACTCGCTTCCATTCGCTATCCTCCCACCATAACTTAAACACAAAATCAAGAGAAAATTTAACTCTAGCTGTTCCTCTACATTGAACATACCACCATTCTTCATCCTTCCTTCTTTTAGCCACCCGACTCTGGAATTCCCTCAACTCTATATCAAGGACTATCCGACTCAAAGCAAAACTCACATCATATTTCCTTAGGCAATATAATATATAACCGTGTTCCATGTATTCTTTGTATTTCCTTTATATTTTAAACTTTCCTTACCATGCCTACTACCTAAACTAATTATAGGTTGTTATTATTATTATTATATTATTATTACTATTATTTATTATTATTATTCTTTCTTTCCCTTGTCAACTTTATATTGTGTAGTCTATATCTATTATGTATCATTAATCAACATGTAGATAATTCATAATTGTTAACATATGTATAATTTAACCCTGGTGAAGGGGAAGACAAGACCTTACAGTCTTAACTCCATTAGGTAAAATAAATAAATAAATAAAAACATGTTGCCAGAAGCGTTCAGGCTAGTTTAAAAATCCTGTCCCACCAGAACTCAAATTCTGGATCTTCTGGTTTGCAGCATATTGCCTTAACCAATGGTATGTCCCATATATATTTTGGAACAGACATTGGTCTCACAGGAATTAGATGGAATTTCTTTAAATTAACCCAGGACCTTTGACTCTCTATGTCAATGCTCTTCTATCTGAGTTACCTAGGCCTCCAATCTAAATGCATATTTTTCTCTTATACAGTCTAGGCATATATTTTTCTTTTCAAATATAATTTGTCCATCATTAAGATGTTTAAAAACAAATAATAGCAACATTAACTTCACAGATGTTTACACAAAATTTCCAAATTCACTTTATTTAGTTCGCAATAATTTACTATATCTTCACAAATACTTCACCGCTAATAAAGTATCTTCCCTCACAATTTATTTAATTGTCCTCTGTTCTTTACACTCGCTGACAGTTTCACTTAGAACATGATCTTATCTTCGGTTTGTCCGATCCTCGATCTTTCTTATATATGCAAGAGTAGGAACATTCCATAATCCAGTTGAGACTTATCCCAAGAGAAGACTCGAGAACCGACTTTTCTGGAATGGATGCATAAATGCATGTGGAACTTTCTTCATGGGCTCACTGATTCATGAGTTCTCAGCTCACAAAACCCTCTCCACCATTCAAGGCAAGACCAGCAATGCTTCACAATATATATATATATATATATTATTATGAGTTAGTTTTTTTTAACTCATGTCATATTTTTTTTATATTCTGCAGACTATAGTTTCATTGCATCTATGCGACATTGTCGATGCATTCTAGTTTGCAAAATATAAAAAAAAATATGATGTGAGTCAAAATAAGTAACTCATAATAATTAAAATAAACCTCATAGGGTTGCATGCAAATACATTAGTCTCTACTCAAATTACTTCCAATCACTGGAGAGTTGACTCACCGTGAGCAAGTGCAAAGATCAAATTAGCTACCCACTAAGTGGTCATGCATGAAAGATGCATGTTTTTGTAATATTGGTAAGAAATTACCCAGAATTCTCAGCGATAAAACCACTTCCGTTATTTTCGTCTGCTAGAGGAACACATTTATGCTTGTGTCCCACAAATAATACCGTTTACAACGACGTCTGCATCGCACAATATTACGCCGATTCTCCTGTTCTTCCAGTTGAATTCTTTGGTAGACTCTATCAAATTCCTCTTCTCCGCGTATACCGAAAACAAGATCGAAGTCTTCAAGGTCCGATATCTTGGATAAAGCAGCAAGGTACATCGGTTACCATCAGGATTCTCACGATTCGTTTCTCTCCTAAGTCACCTCGGCAGGTAGCTTAGGAATTTCAACAATTATTATCACATGAACAGATTTCTGAGTATGCAAAAACGTATTTGGATACAACTTTCTCAGCAGAGAACAACTTTTACGGTCTAATGCATTCATAGATTTGAGCCAGTGTTATTTCATACAAATATTACATAAATATATGTAAATGTTTGTAGTAAGTAGGATTAATGAAGAATTACAAAAAAAAATCTTTTCATGAGTACAACTTCAATAGTTTCATTCCTATGGAATTTGTTAATATTTAATGTATTAAATCTACATAAAATAACAGTGATGTAGATTTTAAATGGAATAAAATCATAGATTAATAGATTACTTTTAGCTTTTCGCCAATGTGAAAAAATTCTTAACTGTTCTTATTTCATCTAATTTCTCATAAAGATCATGTAGCTCACTGTTATGTAATCTTCTCCATTCACCTGTCTGTCTCTCTTTGGTCCAAATATTTTCCAAAGAACTTTATTCTCAAATAAGCCTATTTCTTAATATTTCCTCCTCCCTTAAAACTATGAGTCCATGTTTTGCATCCATGCAATATAACTGGAAGAATAACAGTTTTATAGAGTCTAGGTTATGCATGCATGCAATATAACTGGAAGAATAACAGTTTTATATTTTCAATTTACTGTTTTTTTAAGGGGGCACGCCGTAGCGTAGTGGTTAAGGTACTGAGCTACAAGCCGGAGGGTCGAGGGTTCAAGTCCCGTTGGGGTCTGGATTTTTAAACTGACCCAAACCCTCTGGCGGTACTATGGTCCTGGGGTCGACTCAGCCTCTAACGGAAATGAGTAGCAGACGCTTGTTCTGGGGGTAAAGGCGGCCGTCACGCAGGGCTGACAACCCGGCTGACATAAAGTGCCGATTGTCTAGAAAAAGTGGGAGCCTTAATCTCCTACTACCCCAAGGGCCTCCGGGCCTGTTGTGGGATCACTTTACTTTACTTTTTACTTTACTGTTTTTTTAAGAGAAGGTGGTGTGACAGAAGTCTCTTTAATGAATAATAGCTTGCACATCCAGAATTGAATTTATGTTTAATTTCTTTCTATACCTCATTCCTGTTTTTAATTATTATTGTTCCTAGGTATTTGAATTCACGCACTTGTTCAAAATGTCCCTCATTTGTTAAATGTCCTTTTCCATTATATAATGTATTTCTATATGTGACCATATATCTAGTTTTTTTTTATGTTTATTTCCAGCCCCCCAGTTCTTAGTGTTACTCAATAGAATGTGCATGTTGGCTCTTATTATCTCCTCACTATCACCTAATAATACATCATCAGCTTATACCAACAGCCTACTAAAACCAGAGTTGTATGCCTTCTTTTTCCTCTAAATATTTGATGGTATGCTCTAGTATAAAATTGAATAGTAAAAGAAGATAGTTCATCTCCTTGCTTTAACCCTTTGTGAATATCAAAAGTATCTGAAAACTATTTGCCTACCTGCACCCTACTTTTTAAAATATTTAGACACATTCAAATAAGCCTAACTAATTTTTTTTAGGATTTCCGAAGTTCTGCAGGGGACTATACAAATTCTGTTTCTCAATTGAACTTTACCTTTTTGAATTCTACATATAGTTGATGTAACATGCTATTATATTTTTATTTTATTTTAGAAAGAAAAATTACGTTCGAACCCCAGACCTCTGCCTCTGTATGTCAGTGCGGTAACCATTATGCCATTCCAACTTCGATAGGAACATCAAATTTCTTTCTACTTATACAGTTAATTCTCCTTTCATCCAAAGGCCGATAGCCATCGTTATCAACAATGCCATCTGATGGCTTCTTTTCGTAGTATTTTTTTATTGAGAATTTAAACATTAATTTTTAAGTGATTAAAGCTACTATTTTTTATGTTATATTTTAAATTAACATGTTCCAAAATTGGATATAGTTATAAAAATAAAATAAAACTATATCCAATTCTGTAACATTAATTTTAAATTAACATGTTCCAGAATTGGATATAGTTATAAAAATACATTAAAATAAAAATTTATCCAATTCTGGAACATGTTAATTTAAAATATAACATCAAAAATGCCATTATATGCCTATTTATTTTCTAAAATATTAGTCTTACATTAAAATTTTATCTATTGTAGACCTTAATATTTAAGTTAGAATTAAAAATGATATGCAGCATATCAAAACTATAGTTTTCAAGAAGTCTACAATCATGAGGTGAGTCATTAAAATTCTAACTTTCTATTATTGTATTGTAAGCCTATGTTTTCCCTTTACAGAGATTTAGGCGCTCTCCCCCTACAGGGAAGAATTTGAACCATACTAATTTAGTTACACTTGTTTTCGTATAGATGTCATTTTGAGAGGTACGTGGTCAGCGTTCTGCCTCATACTGACATCTAGGAAACCAAGGTAGTACTAGGACGGGAAAATTCGGTAAATTTTGCTTAGAGGCCTTTTCATTCAGGCTTAAGGATTTTTTATGAGCCTGAAAATCTTCAGACTCGGGACCCATGGCTTAAAGTCCCTCCCGGAGGACTTGCTCCTTGGATTTTTCTGTCCTAAAAAATCCATCGAACCCGGCCGGGTTTGAACCTGCGACCCTTGGGACCAGAGGCAAGGAGCGTAACCACTAGTCCACTGTGGCCACTTTCTATTAACTATTGTAAATCTATTTCTTCTAAATCCACAATATAGTAGTAAATTAAAAAAACAATTCTCAATTCAATCTATCAACAAAAATTTCAATCTAGGTAGCTCATTGATAACATGCTTACCCCAACACAGTAAATTTTAATATTTGAAGCTCTAAAGCATATCAAAGTGAAATGTTACTTGTGTAACTTCAAAAGTCATAATACAGTAAAACCTGTCTATGAAGGAACATGACAGTTCCTTAAATATATTTCCATCTTGGCAGTTTTCCTTCTTATAAAGGGTTCCCAAATTACAAGCTTGGATTTTCTCACGCAGTGTAAGGGTTTTACATGCACGCTTTAAAGACATAATGTAATGAACTGAAATACAGACAAAATAGTTTATGTAACACAGCTCAGTTTGCATAGCAATAGAAAACAACTTTATTACACAAAAGTGAAAAGGAACTCGTCCCGCGCCATAGCCGAGCGGTTAAGGTAGGAAGCCTTGGCGCAGAGCTACGGGACTTGCGCTGGTTCGAGTCTCCATGGGGGAAGAAATTTTATCATGGTATTTCGGCCAGTATGGGACCGGTGTCCACCCAGCATCGTGAGGCAATTGGGTAGCTACAATAAGTAGCGGCTCCAGGTTGAGGAACCAGCTATAACGGCTGGGGGACTTGACATGCTAACCACATGTCGTCCCTACACTGGCTGTTGATCATCTACCTCTGTGATTGACACATGTGGATGTGAAGGGCCAGCAGCCGGCTGGTAAAAGGGCAACCGCTGAAAAGTGGAAAGACCCTCAATCGGAATCGGAAAAGGAACTCAACTATAGGAAGACTGAAGAGTTTCCCAACTCCCTCGCAGGTAACGTAAGCAGGCAAGGAAAAGCAAGGGATTCCCTGCTGTCACACATATTCCCGCAATACAGTGGCACCACAAAAAGGTAAAACGATATAATGCAGAATTTTCACATGTGGTCATTAATACTGTAATTAGAACGTGCTTAAGAATAATTTTCCATCTTTCTGAGGTAAAAATTAACTATTGGTACATTAAAAACCATTCTGTTTCTGCATTATGAAGGTTTCTGGCTTATACAGGACGATTTTACATATAAAATTGTACCGTTCTGGAATTTTTTTTTCGTCTCTACAGGTTTCCTTCTTATAAAGGTTCTGGCTAAGACAGGTTTTACTGTACAATCATTTCCAGTTAAATCACTTATAAGTAATCAGTAAATAAGATGCAACAAGAAATAGTGAAAATGTATTTTTTTTAAATTTCTATTTATGGTCAAGATGAATGTACAACTGTAAAATATGTCAATGGCAAAATTTTCATACAGAAATTTGATACAGTTAAGAAATAAAATAACTTCAGTTTTATTTTTTATTTAGAGAATTCTGTACACCAAAATACATTTTAAAGCTGCAATTCATTATAATCAAAGATATTTATTAACAGTCTTAATATCATGAGATTACGTATCCTAACCTTCCACATGTGTAATATTTTAGTTAATATGTCTGGTGTATTCAGGGTATGGAAGCCATGGTTCAGGAGTGATGTACCACATTTTTCGATTACTTCTAGCATAGTCATCTTCAATGGCTCTAAGTTCTGCAATGAATTATCTCCATGTAGACTTAGACTGGACTGGCGGTGAAAGAAGTTAGTAGTACTGAAGATGGTTACCATTAGGCAACACATTTTCGTTCCGATACAAGTTAAGAAAGTTATCGGTTAGTGTAGCATGGTGTTTTCAGGGTTCAAACTGTGTCCCTGAATTTTACGTCAGGACGCTACCAAAGGTATAGTTCGGTACATAATAATAATAATAATAATAATAGGTAACTTGGTGTTTTACATAAACAACACTGACATTGGAGCATCTATATTTACTAAGATTATGGCTCATTTGTGCATATCTATGTGCAGTTTTAAACTGTTTATACATTCAGGTGACGTAATAAATGCACAAGAAGAAACTACACAATTCCCTCTACGTTCAGGAACCAAAATGTGCTGCCTGGTTATCACAGAAGTAGTTAATATATCCAATGTTGCTATGAACCATACCCAAAACATATTATGAATATTTACAAAACAGCTGTGAAAGCCTACATAGTACAGTACAATTTGTTATAATTACAAGAAAAAAAATGTTTATCAAATATGATCCATTATATCATCTAATTCTGGGTATGAACAATATAAACTGCATAAACTATACATAAAGTATATTTCAATCTGTTTAAAGAATCTTAAAAAAAATTGCCAATGATGGGTTTTTACATGACTACCTCAGTCATCAAGACAAATGCTAGATTGGAATTTCATTACAAAATCCATTCATCGTCTCATCATTCACTAAAATTTAATATCAGTCATTTTGTACAAGACACACAAATATAAACAACAATAAAAACATATTATACACTAAATTTGAAGAGAAAAATTTAATTTTTAAATTTGAATTAAATTAAATATTATACACTGCTCAAAACAATTAGAGGAACACTTGTAATAAATTGAATAAGTAATTGTTTTTTAAAAGCTGTGATGCTGAAAGTTGGACAATATGTAAATTGAATTATTAATTTTATCATTGGATACAAATTTTAAAGATCCATGGCCTAAATACAGAGAAATTTCCTCAAATAACAAATATAGAGAATTTTTTTATTTTGGAAGGCACTGGCCACTTCTAATTGGTAAGCTTCCTGATGTTGCTATAGTGACGAATGTTGATTATTGCCTTGTTTATTGAAGTCTCTGACAAAATGAGGCATTTTAATGAGTTTGAAGTGTATCATGCTCTACATATTTTACGACAAGGTCAATCTCTGCGACAAGTGGCTAGAGAGCTTGGGGTTTCTCCTTCCGGGGTGTCCAGGTTACGCAACAGGCACAGAGAGACAGGTCAGTATTGTAGAAGACGTGGCCAGGGCCGTAAATTTAAAACAAGCCCCCAGGATGACAGATACGTTGTTCTTTCTGCTCTTTGACAGCATACAAAAACTGCAAAAGACCTGCAGAATGACCTTCATATGGCTTCCGGAATCCGGGTTTCAGACCAAACCATAAGGAACAGATTAAGGAAAGAGAATATTCGTCCAAAAAGGCCCGTTAAAAAACCACGCTTAACAAATGGGCATAAGGCAGCAAGACGTACGTATGCTGAAAACCATGGTGATTGGAACCTGAACCAGTGGGAGTCTGTGCTCTTCTCAGACGAATCCAGGTATCGTCTTACATGTTGTGATGGTCGATTGAGGGTGTGGGGATGGCCAGGAGAAAGATTTTCTGCTGAGGCTGTACAGGAAATTGATAGATTCGGAGGAGGTTCCATAATGGTGTAGGCCGGAGTTATGTACAACAATCGTACGGACCTTGTACTTGTTCCCCAGTAACTGAATGCTGTCCGGTATATCGAGCACGTTCTGGAAGAGCATGTAGTACCTACTGCCATTGGAATAGGCCCTGGATTTCTGTTTATGCAGGATAATGCCAGGGCACATTCTGCGGCTGTCACCAGGGATTTCCTGAGGAGGAATGAAATTGAGGTAATGGAGTAGCCAGCGGTCAGCCCAGACCTCAACCCTATTGAACACTTGTGGGATCTTCTAGACAGGAAGGTCAGGAACCGACATTAAGCTCCACAAACTCTGCAGCAACTTGGAGATGCTCTGAAGGAGGAATGAGAGAATATCCCGCAAGAGGAAAGCCAGAATCTTATTGGGAGCATGCCACAAAGGTGCCAAACTGTCATCGAATGTCGTGGAGGCCATACACGATACTAACTCTATATAACGAGTGTTTAACTTTGAAAAATAAGCACAAGATTCAATTGCTTACATAGCGGAATTATTTGAAAAGTTAATTGTCAGCGTTATTCATTTGTTTTTACTGACATGAGCAATAAATAAATAACCACAAATAATGTACTTTATTAATTTCATGTTTATAACATTATCCAATGAAAAAATATTTGCATATTTCATAGTGTTCCTCTAATTGTTTTGAGCAGTGTATTTGAAGAGAAAAATATACGCTTAGACTAGGGTTTGAATCCAGGGCCTTTGACCTTTGTGTGCCAATTTTCTCAAATATAATTTGTCCTTCAGTGAGAGAAGTGTTAAATTTATAATAAAACATTGAAATAAGAACACAGTCTTTTTGTATATATCCATGTAACCAAAAATATTCTAGCATCTCAAAAGTGAAGTAAATGGATATTTTATTTTTGGGAAGGAAGCTACAAATGGAAATAGAAACAGAAATGTACACTTTTCTGTTCACTTATTTGTAACTTACAAGTATTTGGCAGCTTATAACATTCAAAGACTGTACATTATAAAAATGCATCAGAATTCCTTTAAACCTTTACATCTACTTTTACCCATAACATAAAATTCACAGAGAGTTGTTTGACCATATTTTCTTTTATATTGTACAGTTCATATAGAACTCCACCTACTTGAAAATGGATTAGTTTATGGCTATTTAAAAACATATCCTTTATTTTGAGAAAATTGCACTGATATAACATTTTACCCGAGAATGTGTTTTCTATTAAAAAATGCAGTGAAAGAGCAAAGAAGTTACAAGTGACACACATTCAGGACTAAAAAATCTAATATCTTTTTTTCTTAAATAACAGTCCAAGAAATATATACTACATCGAAATCTTATTTATAATTACCCTGAATTTTTTACTCATCATTTTAAATATCTGTCTTGATGATAGGGAGCCCATAAGCATTATATATTACAAAACCCTTCATGTCTGATAGCATATAAAGTGATCCACAAGTTTCTGCCATAATAGCAATATGCCAAAAAATCTCTTGTACCTTTTAATGGTAGATATGCTCACTTCATTGATATCCTTCTTGCTTTTGTTAATATTAATTGTTTCTTCAATCATTATTTGTAGAAAGTTTGACCGTGTGCTATATTCTATAAAAAAAATAGGAAATTGTTTCAGAATGAAAAAAAATGTTTACATCAACACTGGCTTAACAATCCAGGACAGATCACAGCCTCCCTTAGAGTTATTTTCCAGATCTTTCTATTCCTGACAACAGTCTAAAAATTCTTAATGATAAGGACAAAAGGAATCACATTAATCCATTCATGTGCATCACTAATTAGATGACGAGGCATTTGACAGAGTCACTATGTTTCTGACAATCTCATTATTGCAATATTTTATTTAAATTTATACACTCATACTGAACAATAAATTAATTTTTGAAGAGAAATGTTTGCCCACACTGGGATTTGAACACAAAATCTCTAATTCCAAGTACTAGTGCATTAACCAACTATCCTTTCTGCAAACTGGGAGTACATAGAACTAGAGATCTTTGGTTCAAATCCCAGTTTGGAAGAAATTTGTTCTCTTAAAAATTAATTTCATTACTGATTATCTTCTGAATATGACCTACTCATCTGAATCTGATGAGTATTAATCACTTTAATATTTTATTGTTATCAAAATAAAAACTCTATATGTTCAACATCTATTTTGTGTATATTTCATTTAAAATATGGAGAGGAACTAGATTTTGCTGCAGTTATAAAATATGAGGGAATTGTACTCAAGTTTTCTGTTTTCTTTAGGTGCAAATCTTATATGACAATAAGCCCCATAAATTAACAAATAAAGAGCTAAAGACAAGAATAGTGATAATTAAATATCACCATGTTATGAATCAATCATGGAGGTAATGTACTTGGATTGTAATATGAAAGAAAGTAAAGCATTCATCTACATTTTTTATATTAGTAGGACAGCTTTATGCAACAACCGGCTATACAGCATTATATAAGTTTCGAGAAAAATATGTTTAAAGTTAAGTCAATCTTCACTATTTATTGTAGTGCCAAACTAACTATACTGGATATTGCAAGTTATTTTCCTTCTTTGACAGTTAATCATCAACAACCTAAGAGCAGGAACATTTGGCGCCTAGTGACGTGATGCAAAATTTAGATTAGCATTTATTAAGATATGGTTTCATAGCCAATTTGTTCTAAAACATAGAATCTCTGATAGGACTGATGGCATTTACATTTTTCTTCAATAATAAGGCTATATTTAAAGATTTGGTGCTAAAAGTTTGCATACATTTATTTACTTCATGAGCCAGTGCAACAGAAGACAACAAAATCTCAATTAAAATGGCACTTAGCCAGTTGATGCATTTTATTGTCCATATATTCTCTTAAACTTCTACTAATTTACTGCCAGTTCACTTCAAAAGCAGACAGAACAAAGGTCTCCTGAATATGTCACCCACAATAGGTGATGAAATGTCGAGAAGCAGAACGATGAGTCAAGTTTAGCAGATGGAGAACAGTTGCCGACTCGGATCAAGACAACACTGCAAGACATGGCTAAGAATCCCAAAAAGATATTTTGGAATATTTAATTAAATATCCTTTCACATTGAAATATTCGACTAGACAAAATATCCTGCAGATATTGCTTTCAACTGTTCAAGATAAAACAACTAGGACCTGCAGTTTTTATAAAATCTGCAACATGATGAAGCTACTTTCTTTTCCACATAGCTAAGAGGTGGAAGATATCTGACCACCATATTATTTTAAACCAAGATTTAGTAATTTACATACTTTGATGCACCCAAAACCCTTGAATTTTAAATTTGTTCGCTTCATGCGTTAACTTTGCCTATTTCTCATCAGATTAATTATGACATCAGAAGAAAATCTCCTTCATCTGGAAATTTTGCCAGATATATATTTTTTTTAGTATCCGGAGGTTTTTCACTGACCTCATGCATTTCAGTGATATGGGACCAACGATCCCCTTTCAAAAAAGGAGCATCATTGAATATTCCTCATCCAAAAAATTCTGGTTGATCCTGATGGACCAGTGATTTCCATGCATGCCTCTTTCTGAGATTTGCAGTTCAAACCTACATGGGCAATGTATTTTTAAGGGCATAAAACTCCTGAACATTTTCTTTGGAAGATAAGATAAAACCATGGGTCCCATGTTGCAGCTTTATGGAATTAAATAACCTCAATCCAAAAGTATGTGGCCCCTGAATAAAATTGTTCACCCCTTTCATGTCCAGATTAGAATTTCAATGCTAGTAATCAAAGCTGTTAAAGAGCTTTGTTAAGGGGGTGATGGGTGAAATTTCTATTTTCTACATTTTTTGAGTTAGAGACTTGAGTTTTTGTATAAACATCCACTGCATGATACATAAAGATGTGTTTAAGTTTCATTCTTGTGAGACATTTATTTTATGAGTTATTAAATATTATATTTAAAAAAATTACATATAATTACATGGGTTCCACAATTTTTTTAGTAAAATTGTCTGATTTTTTTAGAAAAACATCATGCATTAAAATTCTTATAATGTGAATACAAAGGGAGAAAAAAAAGTTGTACCTCATGCGTGGAATTACAAAAAAAAAATTAATAATTGCATGCATTTTATTTTTTATTTCTTAATACTACTTCAATCATGAAACCCATGCACTATTTGTTACTGTTTTTAGGACATGCAGTAAAAATTTGAACCTTCTAGGATAATATTTGTGAATTCCATTCAATTTTGAATGTACAAAAATGCAGTGAAAATAAAAGCGTGGAAAAACAAGTTTAAAGATTTGCATGCAGTATAAATACAAAATGTAACATACAGGCCTAATCAGCACTTTAGGGCACTAGAAGCATCATAGGCCTCTGAAACTTTGCCAACATATAGATTAGAGTACAGGCTATTTTTAGTACAAAAAACAAAAAAATGCCTATTTTGATCTCAAATGGCCAATTTTTCACACATCACCCCCCTTAAATAAAATAGCATGCTATAAATAAAATTCTGTACTATGTGGATAAACGGCATGAATGTGATCTATTTTGTATGCACCACTTTGGGAAATCATTTTACATAGGTTATGTGTATTTATAGAGAGAGAGAGGAAATTAGAGTGAGTGCATGTTTAAGTGTGTTCTGTAATAGATGATGACAAGTAAAGCATTAAGGGACCATCAGGTTTAATGTCCCTATCTAATGGGCAAAATGCTATTAACATGCTATTTTAAGATATGTAATGTGGAGGGGTTTGCAATTTAATCCAGAATCTCTGGTGCACAATCAAGTGAATAAAAATTGTACACCACCACTCTGCCCACCCCAAGGTTGAACATTTTACAATTCATATTTCCAATCCACTGGGTAGGGAGGGAGTCAGAGGTGCTCGTCTCCTCATGGTGACCTCTAGGCAATATTAATAAATGGCACACAAAAGAAGTCTTCCCAACCCACGGTAAAAGAAAAGAAATGATGTAATATAGAAGACCTATACAATTCAATAGCTAACAGCAAAAGGAAGGAAGCAATTGTCAAGTTCAGATTAGCCACCGGACATGATTATCTGCCTCACCACTTGGCAAAATTAATTCTGATGTCTGCACACTTTGCAATGGAGCAAGATTTGGCGAACATCATCTGTTGCAGTGTCATCAATAGGGCTCGAAAGTTGAGAAAATGTCCTTTTTTATTTTATGTCTGACGACGCGGCCCAACATAATATAAATACTTTTGGGTCATTGTACCAGAAAATTGAGGGTTTGATTTGTCCTTTTTCAACTTTTTTGGTATATTTGTCCTTTTTTTAATATCTTAATGGTTTTTTTTTGCAATTTTACCTCCTTTTAACTAGATTTATACCATTCTTATAATTTAAGAATCTGCAGAATCTAGTTTCAATTCCAAAACTATTTACTTTCTAACAACTTTTCACATTCCAAATTTGTTCTGCGAGAAACTACTGAACCCTCACAAAATATCATATTATTTTCAATCACAAACATATTGCCTGCCTGAACTATTGTATTAATTTGACTTCAACAGGCAATATCCTAATTTGTATGCAATCCATGAGTAAATATCGGTTTCATGCTTTATTATAGTATCTTGTGTTTCTGTGGTTGGTGTAGTCAGAGAGATTTCCTATGTTACTGATTTCATGAGTCTTATCATTGGGTATGTGCATAGTAATTTGATAAATTTTGCAGAGCAGTTTTCTTTTCGTAGCTTCGAACCTAGATATCTGAGGTGGTGATGCACTAACTATAGCAAGAGTTGTATACAGAATTACAGGTCTGAGTAGTGTTCTGGTGAGATAGTAAATTGTTTTGAGTGGTGTATGTAGTTTGTTGTGTATTTTTTTAGATGTGTGCATTGAGTTTGAGATTGTGTCTTGAGTGTATATCCTAGATACACTATGGTATACAATTATAGGACATTGATATGTTTTGTCCTACTCTTTATGATTTGGTAAGGCCATTTTTTTCTGGATCACCATGGCTTGTTTTTGCAATTTGTATTCCTCCTTTGTTTATCCAATCATGCAGTGGATTCTGCTATGTTTCTATATGATGACCAGTATAATGTACTGTCAGCAATCTGGAATGGTCCTATTTTGTCCTGGTATGTCAGATACATAAAGAACATAGAGGAAAGGGTTTAGAATATCTCCTTCAGGTGTTCCATCCAACACTGATGGTAAATGATGTGGAAATTGTTGCATTGAGTCATACTTGTGCAGTTCTGCCTAACAATATAGGTCAATAGATTTAGTAGAGTCAGTTGTATCTTATCGCCCTGATAATTTGAAAATTTTATTTTAAAACAAACAAATGCAGACTGGAAAAGGAGCATCATTAAAATTTTCTCCAGGGAGTGTATAGGAAGCTGCTTTGAACTATAAAAGACTGAGTGAGAGTACTAATGGACAACTAGTTGAAAAAATAAATAAGTTTTTAATCTTCTTTTCTAATCCTTTCACAAAAATTACTAAATACAGAAATCTGCAAACCAGATAATGCACAGAAGAATAATTTTGAACTTGCTACATTAAAACACAAATCTTTTATCTTATATAAAATAAATAAAAAAAGTCATAAACTATGCAAATTCCTCAGCAAATCAAATTCATGGATATTTTCTGCTGGTTTACAGAATATAATGTTATATTGCAAGAAAACAAATATGGTGGCTACTAGAGTGAAATTTCAATTTTGCACTTCAGATAAACTCCCACTTCTAATGGTCAGATTTCACTGATTTTTGGAGAATATATTTTTTATTTCAATAGCAGTGTTTCATTGCAATAATTTTAAAATTGCAGCAATTAGAATGATATTTTAAATGTTGCTTCAGGTTAACTTTCATTTCTAATGGTCCGATTCGGCTGGTTAATAAACTCAACCTTTTTTTTTAAATACAATAGGAAGTAACATGGTTGGTTGGTATCTAATGTCGAGCACTTGATAATGAAATCATTCGCTCTCTTTCACTCCAATATTTAGCAGAAAGGCTGGTCTCTTCTACAAAAGCTGGACAACGGAGGAGATGGTTTCTTTCCATATCTTCATTTAAATTGCAAAAAGGGCATTTAGGTGAATCTGTTATGCCAATTCTGTGTAGGTGTTTATTCAAGCAGTCATGTCCCGTTAGCAGTCTGAATGTTGCTACTGCGGATTTTCTTTGTAATGTAGTAATGTCATAAGCTTGTAGATTTTCCCATTCCTTTCCAGATGTTTTGGTGGTGTATTCTTCTCTAAGTTTATTGATGTATTTATTTGAGATAATTCTTTTGATAGAGTGAAAGGAAACTGGAGTAGAAGTTGGGTTTGAAACAATTTTGCTACCCTTCTTGGCCAGAAAATCGGCTATTTCATTGCCTGTCACTCCACAATGGGCCGGAATCCATTGAAGTACAACTTTTTTTTGTAGACGGGATAACTGTTTTATCATTTTGTGACATTCGATAATTTTGATGCTTTTGGGTGTTGTGTCTCATGTTATAGCAAGAATGGCTGCTTTGGAGTCACATAGAATTACAACTTTTGTAAATTTTTGGATGTGATATAAAAGATTTTGTAAACTTAAGGAAATTGCTAGAATTTCGCCATCAAAGTTTGTTGAATTTGTGTTTAGTTTACGATAAAAGGAAAAAAGTGGACATACTGCACCAGCACCAGTGCCACCGTCATTTGGTAGGCTGGAGCCATCTGTAAAAATATGTATCCATTCAGGAGCTGGGTATCTTAGATTTATTATTTCCAGTGACATTTGTTTTAAAATATATGGAGGAGTTTCAGATTTCTTGATGTCTTCTGTTAAATGAAGGTTATATTCGATTTCCAAAAATTCTAGAGGGTTGTTTCTCATCTGCATATTTTCTTTTGAATGTGGAAGTTGCAATTTCTGTTTGATTTCTTGTACAATGCTTAGGAAGCTTTGCTGAGATTTTAAACATACTTGTGGTTTTCTTTGGGTCCAGTTATTATGGGGATAGGAAGTAACATTAAGAGGTTTATATTTGAACAGAAAATTTTTTGCCCAGACTGAGACTCGAACCCGGGACTTTTGGCTTGGTGGGCCAAATGTTCTACCAACTGAGCTACCGGGGCAAGTTCTGATCTAGATGCAATTTTTTCTCTTGTATACGTTGTAATTCCCAGCACCAAATGCTATGAAGCCATTGCTTCTATCTTTGCAAATGGCAGCTTCTTGGTTAAGAAGACATTTATTGGGAATTTAAACACTACTTTAAAAAGCCAGTAGGGCTTCTATTGATGGTTTTATTATTAATTTAACAGTTCTCACTGAAGGATAAATTATATTTGAGGAAAAAAATTTTCGCCAAAGTAGTGTTTAAATTCCCAATAAATGTCTTCTTAACTAAAGAAGCCACCATTTGCAAAGTTAGAAGCAAAGGCTTCATAGCATTTGGTGCTGGGAATTACAATGCATATAAGAGAAAAATTTGCATCTAGATCATAACTTGCCCTAGTAACTCAGTTGGTAGAGCATTTGGCTGGCAAGCCAATGGTCCCGGGTTCAAGTCTCGGTCTGGGCAAAAAATTTTCTCTTCAAATATAATTTATCCTTCGGTGAGAACTGTTAAATTAATAATAAAACACCATTAAGAGGTTTATTTAATAATTAAGATGTTTGGTCTGTGTATTCTTACTTCTTATGGTTGTTTTTGTTGAACATATGTTTCAAGGCTTGTGAGCCCCATCTATAGTGATTACAGTCTCTAATCCCTGAAGATGGGGCTCACAAGCCTTGAAACATATGCTCAACAAAAACAACCGTAAGAGGTAAGAATACACAGATCAAATATCTTAATTAAACTCAACCTTGCTGCTATATGGTAAGTTTGATTCAAAAAACTTGTGGCTGCTAGAGCATTAAACATATACATGCATACACACACACACACACACATATATATATATATATATATATATATGGTGAGTCTGGATGAACATTGACAGGACATTAGTTACCTGCCAGTCTGTGGGTCCAGTGTGACAACTTCTGGTCACACATGACATGAGCACTTAGTTTGAATTGGATAGAAGACTTTGGTATTCAATACTTACCCTTATTATAGATGTTGCTGAGGCTAGCCATGTTGTCTCATACATATATCACATCTTCTTATGAAGTTATCATTCACATGAATCAGTTCTTCTACACTAATGGACCTAGTTTACATATTAAATCTATATATAAATAGACTAAGACAAAACAGTTAAGTACCTTTCTCTTCTCTGTTTGTCAATCAGTTTTCTTTTTCTTTACTTAGCAGCTATTGAAAAGCTTTAAAGTTATCAATAAAAAAAATTCAAAACAGTTTGTTCTGCTGTTTTTAACTGCAAGGCAGTGTTTATGGAAAATCTCCATGGTGCAAGAGTTAAATTTCTTCCACAGAAGCATGTGAAGTACAAAGTCCATGTCCAAAAAATGATCTGCCATTTTTAACTGCAAGGCCCTAAAATCCAGCACCAAAGCTCCCATTTAAACTACAGAGAAGTAATACATGTACATGTGTTAATCATAGAGGTAGACAATCACTATGCCAATGTAGGGGTGACATGTGGTCAGCATGTCGAGTCTACCAGCCATTATAGCTGGTTTTCATGACGTGAAGCCACTTATTGTAGCTAACCAAATTCCTCATGATGCTGGTTGCTAATTTAGAATACTATCACCCCATCATCAGTTACACTCCAACATAAATAAATACCCTGTATTTTTATGATTATGATCTAATATAATTTAAAACTAACAATATCTAATATAATATAAAATGACATGTTATTTATGTTCGAATTTCGACCACTTGGTGAACACTAATTAATATGGTTGGTTGGTTGGTATCTAATGTCGAGCACTTGATAATGAAATCATTCGCTCTCTTTCACTCCAATATTTAGCAGAAAGGCTGGTCTCTTCTACAAAAGCTGGACAACGGAGGAGATGGTTTCTTTCCATATCTTCATTTAAATTGCAAAAAGGGCATTTAGGTGAATCTGTTATGCCAATTCTGTGTAGGTGTTTATTCAAGCAGTCATGTCCCGTTAGCAGTCTGTATGTTGCTACTGCAGATTTTCTTTGTAATGTAGTAATGTCATAAGCTTGTAGATTTTCCCATTCCTTTCCAGATGTTTTGGTGGTGTATTCTTCTCTAAGTTTATTGATGTATTTATTTGAGATAATTCTTTTGATAGAGTGAAAGGAAACTGGAGCAGAAGTTGGGTTTGAAACAATTTTGCTACCCTTCTTGGCTAGAAAATCGGCTATTTCATTGCCTGTCACTCCACAATGGGCCGGAATCCATTGAAGTACAACTTTTTTATGTAGACGGGATAAATGTTTTATCATTTTGTGACATTCGAAATATTAAGAAGCATATTTGAAGAGAAAAATTTTCACCTAAACCGAGACTCGAACCTGGGACCCTTGGCTTTTCTGGGCCAAGTGCTCTACCAACTGAGCTACCGAGGCGAGTTGCGGTCTAGATGCAAATTTTTCTCTTATATACGTTGTAATTCCCTCGTGCCAAATGCTTGAAACCATAGCTTCTATCTTGCAAATGGCGGCCTCTTAGTTAAGAAGACATTTATTGGGAATTTAACACTACTTTATAAAGCCAGTAGGGCTTCTATTGACGATTTTATTATTAATTTAACACTTCTCATTGAAGGATAAATTATATTTGAAGAGAAAAATTTTTGCCTAGACCGAGACTCGAACCCGGGACCCTTGGCTTTTCCAGGCCAAGTGCTCTTCAAATTTTTCTCTTCAAATATAATTTATCCTTCAATGAGAAGTGTTAAATTAATAATAAAATCATCATTAAGAAGCATATTTAACTTTTATAGGAATTAATCACTATGAGGTTTAATTTATGGTGAAATTAAATGTTTCTTACCTCTCCTCATATAAATTTTCTAAGTAGATCGCGATTTCGAGACCACAACGGTCTCATCGTCAGCACTTTCTTGGCGACAGATGTTATGTCAATCGGAAGAAACCCTTCTTCTTCCCTCTTAGACTGATTAGTCTAATTAAACAAATAGACAAACAAAAAGAACTCACGGTTTGGGAAAAGATCCACATTCAGAAAAACAAAGGAAAACTTATGAACTTTGAAATTCCTGCAAATTTTGACCTGATCCAGAGGTTCATCGGTCCACCACAGAGGGAAGAAGAAGAGTTTCTCCCGATCAACATAACATCCGTTGCCAAGAAAGTGCTGATGATGAGACCGTTGTGGTCTCGAAATCACGATCTACTTAGAAAATTTATATGAGGAGAGGTAAGAAACATTTAATTTCACCATTAAGAAGAATAGTTAATACTATGATTGAAATAAGTAAATTAATGTACACAACTAAACTATTGTAATCAATGGAAAAGAGAATTTTTTTTAACCAGGAATCGAATCCCAAACCTTCAACTTTATGTGCTGATGCTCTGACCACTGAGCTAATTCAAGCTTCCTTCCCATCCAAGCATAAATCCTCCCTTTAACTTACTCTCTTGATCCCACATTCAATGCAATGAATCATCATTCACAAATACATTGAATGGCTTCTACAATAAGAAGAATGATGGGACTCCACATAGCCATAGCATCACTTATTAAATTAATATTAAGAAGCTAAAGCTGTTAATATGATTGGAATAAATAAATTATTGTACACAACTAAACTATTGTAATCTTTACCATTCATGACCTAGTTTTTGTTTGAATGTTTTGTTTAAGTACCTCATATATGTGAGGATTAATGACATACACTTTATTTTTTAATGCTTTAATTTGAGTAATTTTATTGTTGTGTGTGCTGATAATCTTGAAACTCTTACTTCTTGTGCTAAACATCTCAAAGATTTTTTAAGACTATGTTGTAGTGTAGTGGTTAAGGCACTGAGCTATAAGCCGGAGGGTTGAGGGTTCAAGTCCCGTTGGGGTCAGGATTTTAAACTGACCCAAATCCTCTGGTCATAGCCATAGCATCACTTATTAAATTAATATTAAGAAGCTAAAGCTGTTAATATGATTGGAATAAATAAATTATTGTACACAACTAAACTATTGTAATCTTTACCATTCATGACCTAGTTTTTGTTTGAATGTTTTGTTTAAGTACCTCATATATGTGAGGATTAATGACATACACTTTATTTTTTAATGCTTTAATTTGAGTAATTTTATTGTTGTGTGTGCTGATAATCTTGAAACTCTTACTTCTTGTGCTAAACATCTCAAAGATTTTTTAAGACTATGTTGTAGTGTAGTGGTTAAGGCACTGAGCTATAAGCCGGAGGGTTGAGGGTTCAAGTCCCGTTGGGGTCAGGATTTTAAACTGACCCAAATCCTCTGGCAGCACTATGGCCCTGGGGTCGACTCAGCTTCTAACTGAAATGAGTACCATACACTTGTTCTGGGGGTAAAGGCGGCCGTCACGCAGGACTGACATAAAGTGTCGATTGTCTAGAAAAAGTGGGAGCCTTAACCTCCTACTACCCCAAGGGCCTCCGGGCCTGTTGTGGGATCACTTTACTTTTATGTTCCAAGGTAGCACGTATTTCATCAAGCTCTTTCTCTGTAAGGATGCGAGGATTTTGTTGGCTTTTCTTGTTATTCACAGAACCTGTTGTGTTAAACCTATTAACTAAGTTGTATTTCTATGCTAATTTAAAATTAATGTTGGGAAGTAAAAAAAAATGTACTTCTATGTCTAAGTTGTTAATATTATATTTCTATACAGAAGCAGCCTGTTAGGAAATTGAAGTTAATTTTTTTCACACATATTCTTATTTCTTAAAAATATTTTTAAAATGTACATATAAATGTTTACATAGTGAGTATACAGCCATATTATAAAATGAACATGTATAAAATCAATAATATATACATTCACTCTAAGGTGTAATCTCAGACTGAGTCAGTCCGACTTGTCACCAATAAATTACACTAAAGGAGACTGGAAATTCATGATATTTATCAAGTGCCACATGTGGCATGCATGACCACGAGTTGTCATACCAGACCCACAAAGACCGATGGGTAACTAATGTCCTATCAACATTCACTCAGACTCACTCTAAGTCTATATAAAATTTTGTCATGGTCATTTTTGGTGTTTACTAGGTATGTTCGATAAAGATGCATAAAATTAAAAAAAAACATATTTTCATAAGAACTATCTCAATAGATTCATTCCTTCAGAATTCATTAATAATAATAACTAGCAAATATGAACTAAAGAATCATTTGAAAATACTATCACAACTAAATTTTAATCAGTATAATGAATGTTTCAAATATTTAATGAAATTATTACCAAGCAGCCTTTGGGGTTTTATTAATAATAAAGTTTTTTTTGTTATCTCAGTCAAATATTCCATTTATTCAATAATTTGTCAACATTTCGATCTCCATATGTGAGATCATTCTCCGATCCGATTGAGGGTCTTTCCACTTTTCAGCGGTTGCCCTATTACCAGCCGGCTGCTGGCCCTTCACATCCACATGTGTCAATCACAGAGGTAGATGATCAACAGCCAGTGTAGGGGTGACATGTGGTTAGCATGTCGAGTCCCCCAGCCGTTATAGCTGGTTCCTCAACCTGGAGCCGCTACTTATTGTAGCTACCCAATTGCCTCACGATGCTGGGTGGACACCGGTCCCATACTGGCCGAAATACCATGATAAAATTTCTTCCCCCATGGAGACTCGAACCAGCGCAAGTCCCGTAGCTCTGCGCCAAGGCTTCCTACCTTAACCGCTCAGCTACGGCGCGGGACGAGATCATTCTCAAGTCATTAATTCTCATTACTGAAATAAAAATTGTCTGCATTAAAAGATCCTGTGAAATTTGACACTTCCAGCAATAATTAGAGATTCACTATTTGTAAGTTGCACACTATCATTTATACTTTTCACAAAATTATTGAATAAATTGAATATTTAACTGAGATAACGAAACAAATTTTTATTAATTTATTATCTTATTAATTTAACTACTCTCAGGGAATATAAAGAAATATTCAATATTAGGGGTTTTGGTTCACCATTACATTGCAATTACTTTATGAACTTTTGTATATAACATGATTTAAATTTGTATTATAATTTAAAAATTATAATATAGTTTATTTTCCTACAACCTCAAACAAGTTATTTATGTATAGTATTTATACTATGCAAATTGTTCTTTTGGCATAATTAATAAATAATTAGGCAGCTCTTTTATATAGGGCTATTCAGAAAGAAGGACCAGACTTCAATCATTTATTTCTTCCAAACTACAAAAAATATAAACACAATTCCAATGTTCCTGGAAAGAGAAAAGTTTGAAGTTCCAATCACGGCCTCATTGACGCTGTTGCTTGTCATGTTGATTGTTTGTACCAAAATGGTGACACAATAGGACGATGGATTGGAAGAGGAGGAGCACAAAATCTACTTCATCGCCAGTGGCCTCCTAGGTCACCAGACCTAACCCCATGTGAATTTTATCTATGGGAATATGTAAAATACTGTGTTTTTATCCCTTCTATGTCTGACACCCTTGAAAATCTGTGACATTGAATTGTAGTAGTAGTAGTAGTAGTAGTAGTCTAATGCCCATTAGCTTGGATGTGTTCCATTTGCTTTCTTGCTTCCCAATAGAGTCCTGCGTAGGTGACATCTTCAGAGCCTCACAGCTAGCAAGATGATCTTTGTTCATGGTAGTGTTATTGTCTTGGCACAGAATACAATTTGGAGAGTTGAAGATTCCAATTTTATGGAGGTGTGCTGCCAGGTAGTCATTGCCTGTTAAGTCTGAATGTTGCTACTGCTTCGTGTCTTGGTTGTTCAGGTATTGGTTCAGGTGTTATACATTGAATTGTTGAAACAGTGAATTTGATAACTAGAGACCAGCTGATTCGCGTGTGGTAAGAAATGAGCCACTGTTTTGATATTTGTCGTGTAACACATGATGCTCATATTGAATGCGTAAAATAGTGAAATTTGAACTTTTCTCTTCCCAGGAACGTTGGAATTTTGTTTCTATTTATTGTAGTTTGGAAAAAATGTATGTTTGAAGTATGTTCCTTCTTTCTGAATAGCCCTGTATTTCCGTAAGTTTACTTAAACCACTGAGTCATAATAGGAGAGATAATTTTGTTCAATGACACCTGGAATTTTTATTCTATATTAACAGTGATGAAGTTTAGTGCACTATAAGAATAAACATAACTATTAATTGCAGATTATTTGACTCTTGGCAAATGGAGAACAAATTTATTAATAAATTACAATAGGAAGTAACATTATGAGGTTCTTCTTAATAAATAAGGAGAGTCTGTTTCACCTTAACTTATAAAAGTTGTGCTTTTCTGGACAAATTTCAATGTGCAGGCATATTGAAACAGGTCAAAAAAAAATTATTTTATGAGGTAAGATGAAACAGACTCTCCTTATTTATTACGAAGAACCTCATAATGTTACTTCCTATTGTAATTTATTAATAAATGTCTGGACAAGCTGATCATGATACGCAGGTGTATTGAAACATATAAAAAAAAAAAACATTTTATATAGTAAGATGAAACAGTCTCACCTTATTCATTATGGAGAACGAATTACTCATGTGATTATTTTATTTGTTTATTGTCATAAATAGTTTTTGCATGTTAAGCTTCTGTCTGAAAAATTACTGTGATAATAGAATTTTTTCCCCTCAGAAGCCATGAATTTATTACTTGTTTCAAATAAATTTTTGCAAAAATTATTCAAATTTTTTATCTTTTACAGTAGCTACTCAATGAAGTAAACACACATTTTTGAAACTGTATACATTTTTTAGATAATATATAACAGAAAACTTAATATACACATATAAGGAAAGAATGTGTGAGTGTGCTTATGTGTTTTCCAATGCCACACACTGCATTTTTAATGCATTGGGTTTTGCATTAAATGATAGATGGCATTAATATAGTCTGTTTTCAATATATGTACTACTTCAGCAGACTATGTTCTGAGGTGATGTGCAACTGTATTGTGTACAGAGAGGAGTGAAGGATGAGTGTAAGTTTTAAGTTTGTTGAACTTTTATAGGAATAAATCACTATGAGGTTTAATTTAAGATAAAATCAAATGTTTCATACCTCTGCTCATATTAATCTTCTAAGTTGATCACGATTTCAAGACCATAGCAGTCCTATCTTCAGTACCATCAGTCGTCAAGATGGGACCGCTATCTGGAAATAGCGATCTACTTAGAAGATTAATATGAGGAGAGGTATGAAACATTTGATTTTATCTTAAGTTTTAAGTGTTTGTGTAACGTACTGTATTTGTATGAGGAATGATGATGATGAAGAGAAAAGAGAAGCTGAAACTGGTGTTGGCACAGAGCCTACTCCTGCCAAAAGCACCAAGGAAACCACCAAGCTCAACATCCCCATCCAATGAACAAATCGCAATCAACAGTACTACATGCCTTCTTAACATAAGTACTGTGGAAGGATTTGTAATTTAATTCAGGCTTCCGGTATACTATCTAGTGATAGAAAATTGAAGTTTACCATCCCTCCTAGCCCAAGATGGAAAATTATACAATTAAATTTCCAACCTCCCCAGGAATCAAAGCTGAACCTGCTAGTCAAGAAGCAGGCATGTTACCAGCTACTCTAGCATGGTAGATTTTATAAGAAAAGATAATGAATTAAGAAATTACTGTCATCTGCATAGATGAAAATTGTGTATATAAAATTGCCATCGCAGCCATTAGAGGATCAATTTCAATTTTAGAAACCATCTTTACAAAATTTCTACTTTATAGTATGTATACTTCAATTACATTTTGAAATTTTTTAATGTATTTACAAAATGTATTTCATCAATTTCAAAAATGAATTGTCTGTATCACTTTGTCCTTGAGGCAATCCTCTAATGAGGAAAGTTGTATATAATAAAAAAATCTTAATATTTAAAGAAATTAACACTATGAGGTTTATTTTAATTAATAGAGAGAATTTTTAAATGACTTTGCCTCATATTTGTAAGTTTCTTGAAGACCAGAAGTTCATTGGTCAACCAACTGAGGGAGCACAAATTAAACTACAGAATCACCAACTGCCGATCCAACAGTCAGAAATAATTGATGATACGCAACGTATCGAAACTAGTCTTCAAAAAATGTACAAATATGAGGCGAGTCGTTAAAATTTTAACTCTCTATTATTGTGTATATAATATTTATGAAAATAAAATTTGATATAATATATTTTATATAACTACAGGATGAATCTTTAATTTATTGTAGAGTGTGTTCTTTTGCTAGTATACCTTTGTTTCAATTTAGCATGGATTCAACGTTTCTAATTTTGAAAAAAAATAATGTAAATTTTTGGGCAAGGTACCAATTGTACAATTTGATATTTGAAAATCATGTTTTGTTGTTTCATAGTTTGACATAAACACTTCAGACAACAGTGGATCTATTCTATACCAGCGAAGAAAGTGAAACAAGAAACTTGCCTAAGTTTCACCTCCTAATATTAACTCCATACATAATTTTTTTATCAACATCTTCATAAATGTTAATAAAGTCAAATCCATACTCCTTGTTCCAATATTTAGTAGTGTGTCCCTATAGTTATTAATAAAGAAGAATATATGATCTTAAATAATAGAAACATCATCAAACAGATCTAAAAACAGTATGTCAGACAGTGATATCTTTTCTTCAAGATACAGCGATGTATATCATCAACCTTCATTATTATTCCTTTAAATAGTTTGGACTTTTTTTAATACCACTGATATAGAGAATTTGTTAAGAAATCTAATTAATACTTCATATTATACAAGTCTGTCATAAATTACGTGATTTAATAATATCTTAATTCATAAAATTAACTTTACCATTAAACTCACCCTTAATGACTACCACACATCGGAATTTGAGAAGTTTTTCTGGAAACAGAATTTGAGATATATTACTTAAGCTACAGAAAAATTATTACACATGAAGTCTGAGAAATATGTACAGTAAGGAATATGTCACATCCTATTTTGTTATTTTTTTAATCAATGCCCCAAGTTGTCATTTCAACATTTCTGGTGTTCCTCCTGGCATTGGCATAATTGTAACTCACTTCTGAGGTTGGGGCGCCTCGAAAGTGGGATTACAACTGCCACGATGATATGATGGGTAATGATGATGATAGTGGTGCGCCAGGAGAGTCCTTAATCCTAAGCTTAATCTAAGGTGAATATGAACGTTGATGATATAATCAACATTTATATGATGGTCTTATGACATTCAGGGACTGTTTGGGCCTTAATGTTTCCTGACATTTGTTTTATAAGTGAGGAAAAACCCCAAAAAAACCTCACCCAGGAAAATTGTCCTGACCAGGGATCGAACCCGTGCCCACCAAGGCAGCATGCTACCTCGAGCACAGCAGTTCTGGTTTAATTATTGTTGTTTTACACATTCTACATACAAAATTTAAAGTTTCAAAAATATTTGACAACATGCAGTATGTGATAGGGAATAATGAAGTGATCATTTTATGAGAGAGTATCTATATTAACAACTAATAGTATTTGACTACTCCATGACGTGATAGGCTTAGAAGGCCATTGTCCTACCAGTTGGCTGCTGGCCTAATATCCATATGTGACAATGACAGAAGTATAGGGGTGACATGTGATCAGCATGTCGAGTCCCCCCAGCCGTTATACCTGGTTTTCTCAACCTTGAGCTGCTAATTATTGTAGCTACCCAAATTCCTCATGATGCTGGGTGGGCATTGGTCCCATACTGGTCGAAATTCTATGAGAAAATTTCTTCCCCATGGAGACTCGAACCAGCACAAGTCCCGTAGCTCTGCGCCAAGGTATCTTGCCTTAACCACTCTGCCTATGACATGGGACAATGTTTGGCTACTTAAGTTAAGAATCCAATTTTGTCATCTCATAGTCTGTAGTAATGTTAAGACCCAAAATGATTTTAAAATCTTACTGTTTGCGGGGTAAACAGGCAGGAATGCTATCTGATGTTAAAAAATGGCATATAACACTTTCTGCTGCAAACCTATCCAAGCTATGTTCCCTCTCATAAAATCATTAGTTTATATAAATGTGTTTTCTAAAAGATGACATGTATGGGAAAGAAAGTGAACTTACCATTAAAATCTACTCTTCATGAAATCTGACAAAAGTCTCTAAAGTTGCCGGTATTTGTCCATGATAAGGAATCTTGTGCTTGCAGACAGCAGTTGCTGCTAGGCATCGGAGTGTTACATAATTTACCAAATGAATGTTGTTGAGTGGATTTACTGCTACAAATATTGCTGGACAGTCACCAGCACGATTTGGCTGATCCAGATGAGCACCATGATCCAAAAGAAGTTGCACCAGCTGTCAATAAAAGTATCATCTATAAATATTGTGACACATTCTTCATCCGTTGCTCAAATTATCACCTTCGAATTTCATGGGTGGTGGGAGGACTCGGATCTCCCCTTATAAGACAATAGGAATTTGGAGATGAGCTCTCTAGATGTGCTTTCTGGAGGCATCATTTTCCAGATGCATCTCTTTCTGAAAATAATTTGCCTCCCACGGTTTCTGCTTGAAAGAGGTCAAGACTGGCTTCCAGATAATTCCAAATCTCGCATACAAAAAGTGCCCAAGTAGTGGACCAGTGAAAGTGACCTGAAGAGCAATGTTTTAAGTGAAGCTGATGAGAGTGAAGAAATGAACTATAAAATAAAGTATGTTGTAAGAGACTCTTATAGCATAAAATTATGTGTTTTTATAAAGTGAGTTATTGGGAAAGAAATAAAAAAGATTTGGAATTTTTATGAAAACTGGTGTAAGTGAAATTAAAGAAATTTAACTTGTTTTCCACACCATTGCCACCTATGACAATATTATATAAAGAATACACTGTACATGATTACTAGAGATCCATGAAAGTGGTTTTATTTTTTGGAAAAATTCATTTTAAAATTTAAAGATTTCAATGTTATTGGGAATTTAGCGGCGTTATTCTAAAAAAAATGTAAATTTGAGCTTTTTAATCCTATTTTAGTATATTAAATCCAATAAAAATAATATATCCAGTAGTTTAAGGTCAGCTTTTAGCATGTACTATTGATATCGGTTTTAATACACTAAAATGCGTAACATTTTAATTGTAGTCACTAATTTGTAAGCAAAATTTACCTTTTGAGAAAAAGCAAGCATGGTGAATATCTCTGCAGTCTCAGGATACCAGATGGCTTCAAGAAATGTCTTGACAAACTCGGTATACTCTTACCTCAAAGAGCAAATCACTTTGCAAATGTCTACATGGGTACACTCTGGCCGTTTCAACTCTTCTTTTATGAGGCCTTGGAGAACAACATAGTCTTCATAGAATTTAGAAGAATCAATGGCACTTGCATATGACAATTTCTTCAATTCCACCATGGCAGTTAAAAAGAAGATGGAATCCGAAAACAGTGTTTAAAAATGCATTATGAAAATTTTGCGAATAGAACAAAAAAATCTCCAGAATTCGTTGAAAATTTTAAATTTTGGTGTTATTTCGCGATTCATAACTGCTTTTTGAGATTATGGGAAGTGGAGTTAAGAAATGGTACAAGAAAATAACAAAATTAGAGCATTTCACATTAATTGCGACTTGCAAATTTCATGGATCTCTAATGATTGTACGTCAACAAAAGAAAACGGATGAAATGTGAAAAAGTATTCATTTCAGGCGAGTATGCAACTTTTTAGACCAGGTGCATTTTGAAATTTGAAAATTTATTTTTTCAATACACCCTACTGCACATGCAGAGAAGGTTTAATTGCTATATTACCGTGCTGAAATATAATTTGCCATTTTGTTTGCTAAATAGGAGTTAAATGTAATAAAATAACCCTTTATGTTTGGTTGGTGGTCAGGAAGAGAGGTGGTCGTTTAATAGGAATATTAATTACATTGATTTTTGGGGGTTAACTTTTATTCCTAGAAAAATCAGGCATTAAAGAAGGTGGCCCTTAATAGGAGTTGTCTTTAAGAGAGGTATCACTGTACATTAAACTAACATAGAAGATCTGAAACTCAATCCCTAGAATGGGGTCACAAAAGAAGATGAAGAAGAACTGACATTAGAGTCATATTCCCAATCATATTGATTTAGAAATTGATATACTACTTACCGGACTATAAAAATTGTAAGGATTTGCTGCAACATGCAAAGGCGTAGATCTAGATTCATTTCGAGCATTGACAGGTGCCCCACATTCAAGAAGCAACTTGATTACTTCCATGTTGGGGAATATTATCTGTAAAATTATTGAAGTAACAATAGTGAAAACTTGTTAATATCTTTAATAAAAGTGTTTTGGAGGCAAATTGCTATAATTTTCATTCACATAAAGCAGACAAGATATTATCCTATGATGCTTGAGAACTACATGAAGAAAATTTCAGAAGTTTTTCTATCACTAGACTAAATTCATAATGAAACCTACATTAATTTGATTCTAAGATTTTTCAAGTGGTACAAACTTCTTACTACAGTGAATTCATTTTAAGAGGAAACCTCGCATCATTCTGCCGCCACTGTGAGCAATACGATCATTGAGTTATTTGTATTCTGTAGCTTCTAACTGTCTTCATTTGCCAGTAGTAATGGAACATGCTCCCGGCCGGTGCAAGCACAATAGTGGGCAAAGTGAGAGCCGCTGCAATGCTGTAAAAAGGTTTCCGCTTAAAACGGATTCCCTGTATTTGGTCTTAACCGCCTCCATATGAGCAAGTGGAAATTTCAAGAATTTCTTAGACGATGACAAAGTTGTACTTCTTATTGCACTTTCCGAACATAAACAGAATATGTATTATATTTAAATATATTATGTATCGCTTATAGCAGTGTTCTTAATCAGGTATAGTTTCCTAAGTCTGATCATAGCAATTAATATAATTGGACAACATAATTTAAAAATATGGTTGGTTGGTATCTAATGTCGAGCACTTGATAATGAAATCATTCGCTCTCTTGCACTCCAATATTTAGCAGGAAGGCTGGTCTCTTCTACAAAAGCTGGACAACGGAGGAGATGGTTTCTTTCCATATCTTCATTTAAATTGCAAAAGGGGCATTTAGGTGAATCTGTTATGCCAAGTCTGTGTAGGTGTTTATTCAGGCAGTCATGTCCCATTAGCAGTCTGAATGTTGCTACTGCAGATTTTCTTTGTAATGTAGTAATGTCATAGGCTTGTAGATTTTCCCATTCCTTTCCAGATGTTTTGGTGGTGTATTCTTCTCTAAGTTTATTGATATATTTATTTGAGATAATTCTTTTGATAGAGTGAAAGGAAACTGGAGTAGAAGTTGGGTTTGAAACAATTTTGCTACCCTTCTTGGCCAGAAAATCGGTTATTTCATTGCCTGTCACTCCACAATGGGCCGGATATATAATATAAAAATACATATTTTTCGTAAATTAATGAGTCATTTTTTAACATCTTACCTCATATTTTATGTTTCTTCAAACACGGGAACTAGTTTTCGAGAGAAGGATCTCTCTCATTTTCAACCGAAATTATGACTACCGGATTTTCGTTGGAATCTCCATCAATAACGTTGCCATCTGGTGTTGATTTGATGAACTTTGAGATGAGGTTACGATCAACAGGAATCTCGAAATTCATGGATCTAAATTTGTTCTTCTGAATATATATATCTTCTCCCAAATTGTCAATTCTAAAGGTTTTTCCAAATGTTTTAAAAGTAGGGCTTCTTTTTCAATTTTATGATTCTCCAATAAACTATGTGCTGCAATAGCTGATTTTTCAATTTCACCATTTTTAATATTTCTGAAGTGTTCCTTAGTGTGAGTGTCCAAATTTCTTTTTGTTTTTCCTATGTATACTTTATTGTAGTCCTTACACTTAATTTGATAAATTTCCAGATTTTTTGCTATCTTTCCCAGATGTTATTCAACTCAGAATCGCGGTATCAAGAGTCATCACTCCCACAGCTGTTGTCACAACTGTCAATTCTTCATCATGCCAGTTATTTTCTAAACTGCCATCTAGTTGATTTGAAGAACTTTGTTATCAAATTTTGTTCATCCGGAAACTCAAAATTCATGGATCTAAGATGGTTTTTCTGAATGTATATATTTTCCCAAACTGTTAATTCAAAAAGTTTATCTATCAAACATCTATCTAAACTTTGGTATTAACAGTTTGGGAAAAGATATACATTCAGAAAAACCATCTTAGATCCATGAAGTTGGAGTTTCCATATGAACAAAATTTGATTACAAAGTTTTTCAAATCAACACAATATGGCAGTTTAGAAAATAACCAGCATGATGAAGAATCGACAGTCATGACTACAGCTGAGGATGGGAGTGATGACTCTCGAAACTATGGTTCTGTGTTGAATAACATAGATGTATGAAGTAATCAATTATCGTACCAATTTATAAGAAAGGAGATAAAACTGATTGCAACAACTACAGGGGCATCTCATTACTTTAAACTTCGTACAAAATTCTAACAAATATATTTGTAAGCACTTGGTCTAGAGAACCAAGGGTCCCGGGTTCAAGTCCCGGTCTGAGCGTATAATTTTTCTCTTCAAATATGATATTAGTAAGCAGACTTACTCCCTATATTGATGACATTCTAGGAGATCATCAATGTGCATTTAGAAGAAATAGGTCTACAACAGATCAGATTTTTAGTATAAGACAGATTTTAGAAAAGAAATGGGAATATAATGGTACTGTACATCAACTGTATGTAGACTTCAAAAAAGCATATGATTCAATTAAGAGGGAGAAGTTATATAGTATCCTGCTGGAGTTCGGAATTCCTAAAAAGTTAGTTAGACTTATACGAATGTGTATCCTGCTGGAGTTCGGAATTCCTAAAAAGTTAGTTAGACTTATACGAATGTGTCTAAATGGCACAAAGAGTAGGGTGCGTGTAGGCAAACAGTTTTCGGACACTTTTGAAATCCAGAATGGGTTGAAGCAAGGAGATGCACTATCTCCTCTACTATTTAATTTTGTACTAGAGCATGCCATTAAATCTTTAGAGAATGAGGAAGGCTTACAACTGAATGGTATTAATAAGCTGTTAGTTTATGCTGATGATGTAGTATTATTGGCCGATAGCGAGGAGATACTAAAGAACAACACGCACACACTATTGAGTAAACTAAGAAATTAGGACTGGAAGTAAATATCAATAAAACTAAATATATGGTCACACGTATAAATTCATTATATAATGGAAATGGACAGCTAATGACAAATGAGGGAAATTTTGAGGAAGTGGCTAAATTCAAATACCTAGGAACAATGATCACAAATAGGAATGAGATGCACAAAGAAATTAAACATAGGCTCAATTCTGGAAATGCATGCTATTATGCATTGCAGAGACTCTTGATGTCCCAACTCCTTTCAAAAAACGTTAAACTGCAAATATATAAAACTATTATTCTACCAGTTATATTATATGGGTGCGAAACATGGACTCTTACTTTAAGGGAGGAAAGGAGATTACAAGTATTTGAGAATAAAGTACTTAGGAAAATTTTTGGACCAAAGAAAGATGAACAGACAGGTGAATGGAGAAGACTACATAACAATGAACTACATGGTCTTTATAGGAAGCCAGATATAATAAGAACAGTTAAGTCTCATAGACTGCGTTGGGCAGGACATGTTGCACGTATGGGAAATGAAAGACTTGCATGGAAGCTTCTTGTAGGAAAGCCAGAGGGAAAACACCCAGTTGGTAGACCAAGAATGAGGTGGGAGAATAACATTAACTATGATTTGAGGGAAGTAGATTATAAGGGAATGATTGGAAAGCGTTAGCTCAGGATAGGGATGTATGGAGAGCTTATGTCCGTGCGGCCATGAACCTACGGGTTCGATAGTGCCAATGAGTAAGTAAGTAAGAAGAATTCACGATTCAATTGATTTTTATTTTAGTGAAAGTATGTTTGAAAAATGGCTTCAGATTATGTTCTCCTAGGCCCCTTTAAATTATTGTTTAATGTATGAGGTAAGAAGAATTCACGATTCAATTGATTATTATTAAGAAAACTTCATAATGTAAAATTTCCAACATTATTATATGAATACTTTCACTAACAAAAAAATAAAGAAACTTTAAAAGCTGTCAGACTTAACAAATATGTAAGATATATTATTACTAATGCACTGATACATAGGACAGATCTTTGTTGTGTGTTTTTTATAATAAATATTATTGTGTAAAATATATTTCCTTTGGCTTACCAGTTACAATATGATTTTTTTTGTTATTAATTTAACATTTCTCAATGAAAGATAAATTATATTTGAAGAGAAAAATTTTCGCCTAGACCGAGACTCGAACCCGGGACCTTTGGCTTGCCGGGCCAAATGCTCTACCAACTGAGCTACCGAGGCAAGTTACAATATATTTGCGTCTATATCATTGGTAGAGCATTTGGCCCGGCAAGCCAAAGGTCCTGGGTTCGAGTCTCGGTCTAGGCGAAAATTTTTCTCTTCAAATATAATTTATCTTTCATTGAGAAATGTTAAATCAATAATAAAAAAAACATAATTAGAAGCCTTACTAGCTTTATAAAGTAATGTTAAATTCCCTATAAATGTCTTCTTAACTAAGAAGGTGCCATTTGCAAAGATAGAAGCAATGGTTTCAAAAGCATTTGGCAAGAGGGAATTACAACGTATATAAGAGAAAAATTTGCGTCTATATCATAACTCGCCTCGGTAGCTCAGTTGGTAGAGCATTTGGCCCGGCAAGCCAAAGGTCCCGGGTTCGAGTCTTGGTCTAGGCGAAAATTTTTCTCTTCAAATACAGTTACACTATGTTGATTAATATTTCAACAGGAAATAGAAAGCTTAGTTGATATAATCCCTTCTATTAAATAGACAAATGGAAACAAACCTGATTATCATCTGAAAAATAAGAACTCTTGATAGTATTTAATCTGGATACACAAAGATGGAGCAAAGTATCTCCTGTAGACGCAGAACGAGGGTTACTCCTTATAAGAATCGTCACCATCTCACGTACTTGGTCTTTCTGTTCATCTGTTCGTGCTGTTTCAACCAGAAGATAAATCAGATGTGTTATGCATTTTAATGTGCGATCATAACTCTCTTGCTGTCGTTTCTGTACAGGTCTCAGCTAAAATTAAACCGAATTTTTTAAAAAATTAATAGATGTCATATCAAAATTATAAAATGATGTGTTTATTATTCATTTCATACATCTCAAGGATGAATAAATTATAATCAAAGCAACAGTTTCGTAGCATTTGGTGCTTAGGAATTAACAGTGTACGGAGAAAAATTTGTATTTAGGTTAGAGTTTCTCAGGTAACTCAGTTGGTAGGGCATTCACATAGAAAGTGAAAGGTCCTGGGTTCCAAACCCCAGTCTGAGTGTATATTTTTCTCTTCAAATATAATTATAAAATTATGTACCTTATAGGTCTGTCTCCTCAACTTCTTAAAACATTAAACAACTGTAGGCCTTTTGGGACTAGTCCCATCATCAGCAGAAGGTAGCAGACAGGTTTATCTCCTCAACTATTTAAATTATTAATCAACTATAGGCCTTTCGGGACTAGTCCCGTCATCAGCAGAAGGTAACATATCTGCTACCTTCTGCTGATGATGGGACTGTCCCAAAAAGCCTACAGTTGATTAACATTTTAAGAATGTTGAGGAGACGGACCTACAAGGTACATCATTTTATAATTTTATATTAATCAACACTCTTAAAATTCATTTTAAAGCACTGTTGAGGTTATGTAATAAGATATTAAATACAAAACTGGTACCTGGTAAATCAGTCGTCATCAACTAAATTATTAAACTTTGTCACATAGTTCCAATATAGAGGCCTTTCAAAAACAATGTTTCATCTTCTGCATTTTAACTGGTACTGATGCTATTGTATAAGTTGTACAATGGGTTCAGGTCTGTGGGTGTGTTCTCGTTGAATAGGTCATAGACAAAGAAATTCTAAAAGAAGCAAAGAATGCAGACCTACTCAATGAGAACTCGCCCACAGACCTAATCCCATTATACAACTTATACAACAGCATCAGTACCAGTTAAAATGCAGAAGATGAAACATTGTTTCTGAAAGGTCTCCACATTGGAACTACTTGATAAAGTTTAATAATTTAATTGAGGAAGACTGATTTACCACGTACCAATTTTCTATTTAATAACTTAATTTTATATTATGATTTTAATATTGTGACTAACACCTCGACGGAGTTTTACTATGAATTTTATTAATAGAGGTAATTAATAAACATAGCAATACAACAAATAATTATGAGATCCTTCTCCAAAAGCTGAATTCCTTCTTCCAATGATATATTTAACATTTCAAGGAAAGAGAAGAACCATTATGTGTTGCCTAAATCCTAATTAATGAAGTTAACAGAAGATAACAAAGATTAAATGAAATTAAGAAAGAAAAGTGTAGTTTTCATTTGGGGATTATTTAGACATTAGTCACTAACCATTACAAGCTTGTCCCAGCATAAAACTAATAAAAGTAGGAATATGAATTAGAGTTTTGGCTGAGGAAAGAAGCAATGGGTTTTGAAACTGCTGTGAAAATCACAGTTTTTTATGAGGTGAGATGTAAAAAATTATTTCTGACTCACTTATTATTAATTACCATATAGTGTAAATTCCCATCATAAACTCCATGGCACAACAGGCCTAGAAGGCCATGCAAGCCAACTGCTGCCCTCACATCTGCAAGTTTCAATCACAGAGGTAGACGATCATCTAGTCAGTGTAGGGGTGACTTGGGGTCAGAATGTCAGATTTCCAGCCATTATACCTGGTTTTCTCAACCTGAAGCCACTACTTACTATGGCTACCCAAATTCCTCACAATGCTGGGTGGGCACTGGTCCCATATGGCCGAAATTCCATGAGAAAATATCTACTCCCATGGGGACTCAAAACCAGCCCCATTTAGCTCTGTGCCAAGACATTTTGCCTTAACCACTCGACTACGGAGTGGGGACTTCCCATCATAAAAGTTTTATTAAATTAACTTGCACTTAACTAGAGACCAAGCACTTGTCACAAGAGCAGGATTGCATACAGTACTCGATATACATGTGTGAAATAATTTCTCATGAAGTCACTGGTGTTTATATTTGCCACATAGAGCAATTAAATGGAGAAATCAGGTTCAACAGCAGTTTGGTGGAGCAGTAAGAGTTTGAATTTTAATTCATAAGTTAGATATGGGAAATAACATTATGAGGTTCTTAATTCATAAATTAATTAATAATTTTTTTAACATCTTACCTCATATTTTATGTTTCTTCAAACACGGGAACTAGTTTTCGAGAGAAGGATCTCTCTCATTTTTAACCGACATTATGACTCTAGTTTTCGAGAAAAGGAACTCTCTTATTTTCAACTGACATTATGACTCAGTCATAATGTTGGTTGAAAATGAGAGAGATCCTTCTCTCGAAAACTAGTTCTCATGTTTGAAGAAACATAAAATATGAGGTAAGATGTTAAAAAATGACTCATTAATTTACAAATTTTTTTAAATTTTAATGTTCATGCACAATGGATTTCAATGAAATTTGGCAAATTCACTATTTATTTTAATTCAAAATTATGAACATAATGTGCTGGGGTAGATGTGATTGAAGTTATCATAGTTAATTTAAGCAAATTCTGGTGCAGGCAGGCTTATATACCTGTTGAATATAGAAGAAAAATATATAATTTATATTTTTGAAAATGTCGAAAATAATTCACGAAATGAGCTAGTACAATTTAAGACTTATATTGGAAAATCCTTTTAAATCCCAGGGCTAATCAATCTGCCAAGGATTTTTTTTGTTTCTTTTTGACATTGAAGTAGTGCTAATTGGAATTTCATTACTATTATCCATTCCACCACTAATAATATCATAATTCATTAAAAATGTATACCAAGAGTCAAGGCATATCAATATAGACAAGAAGGGCACCAGATACTACACACAATACAGCCAAATATATTCAGCTCAAATTTAAGATAAAAAAAAAAGGTTGCTCAAGTCATATAACGATTAAAATAATAATATAAGTACCTTTTTCTTTTTTATACGTCTTCCTAAATTAGAACTGGTTTTTATTCAAAAAACTTTGTTAATTATTAAAACATGGATGCCTTTCAAAATATGTTTCATTTTTGGCATACTATTTGGTACTTTTTATTAGGCTGATAAAGTACCAAATAGCATGCCAAAGATGAAACATGTTTTGAAAGGCCTTCATGATTTAATAATTAACAAAGATTTTTTGAATAAATATCAATTTTAATTGAGGAAGACGGATAAAAAAGGTACTTATAGTATTATTTAAAACATTTTAATTGTGATAACAATGAATGTTAAAAATGTTCGTATAATGTGTCAAGCACTAATATGTGTAAAAACTACAGGATAAATAAATAAACATTTGATAATTATAAGATATTTTCTTGGGTTCTTGTTTAGAAAAAGACAATTTAATAAATGATTATATTATTTTTAGTCTGATCATCTTACCTCAATATTAATGTTGATTTGTTCTTGAACATGTTTCAAAACAATTCTGTTTTATCGTCAGCTTGTCCAGACTAGTTTTATTTATGTTGCACTATGTTGCACAACCTGGATGTCGATGTCAGCTCCATCCTGTGGTTGGCCAAAGAACTTCCAAACAAGGTCACGTTCTTTGGCCAACCACAGGATGGAGCTGACATCGACATCCAGGTTGTGCAACATAATGCAACATAAATAAAACCAGTCTGGACAAGCTGACGATAAAACAGAATTGTTTTGAAACATGTTCAAGAACAAATCAACATTAATATTGAGGTAAGATGATCAGACTAAAAATAATATAATTAAAATAACCTCAAAATATCACTTCCTAAAATTAAATATTAATTGAATATACAAGTTCATACTAACCTCAAGAAGTTGTCGCATAGAAGCTAATTCATTTCCTAGTAGCTCAAAAGTAGCTGCAACATCTTCAAACCGTGGTTCACCTTCCCCTCTACTATTATCAAGCATTTCCAAATTCTTCTCATTCAGATCAACAAATAAACGTACTAGAGCTTGAGCAGTAAAACAAGTATCATTATATAGAATCTGAAAATTCAAAATAATTCAGAAATTATGCTAAATATGCACATGTTTCAACCCCAATCCATCATACTTTTCATGTTTCAGGTTCCATTATTGGCATATAGATGGAGTTAATATAGTATATTTTCAATTTAAGGATCACTTCAGTAGAATGCAGTATGTGTGTGAAGCATCCTTATTTTAAGTACAGAAAGGAGTGTAGAATCATTAGGTATAATTGTTTTAGTAATGTAGTATATTGTATGAGAGAAGATGATTAAGAGAATGGAGAAGCGGGTCTGACACACAGCCTGCTCCAGTCAAAAAGTACCGAGGGGACCAAAGATGTACTGCAGGGGAGTGTTTAGAATTTAATCAAAGCATCTAATGCACAATGGAGTGATTAGATAGTGTATGTTTACTCAAAACGTAAAGTATCAGATGTAAATGTAAAGTACAGAATCCTGAGAATGCACAAGCCCAATCTCTACAGCCACAGGTTCAACAGAGTGCACAATTGAATTCTCACTATTGCTTTATATATTCTCTTTGAAATACAAAAAAAACTGAAGGAAGATATATATATGAAATATCAAGTTGCAGCTATAATGCAATAACATATCTGTCATTCGGCAGGAGGACCTACAGTCACATATATCTGATATTCGTCCTTTAAAGGCTAAGGAGATCAGGTCAAAAATGATCCTGTGCTGGTTTCACATGGAATGATTCTAATGTAATGTAATTATAATAATTAATATTAACATAATATTTAATATAAAATACAATTTATGGTGGGTCCAAGGAATATATAGGTAAGTCACTTTTTTGTCAGGACCATTAGATTCTTCATGGAAAGGACTATATTTTAGAAGTGTGAAAGAGTAACAGAAACAATTCAGTCATGGATTTATTTAGCTTCAAAAGTTTGGTATAGGCCCTACAAGTAAAGAAGTAGGTGTGTGTGTGTGTGTGTGTATACCCCATACGTCCCACATGGAAACATGGATGCTCCTTACTGGAAGTTTCTTAACCAAAGGTAATTTAATTATGCTTATTTACCTATAGATGTCAACGAATGAAATGTGATTAGCACTTCGCCTCAATGAGGCATACAGTAGGCAACTAAGGTATTACTTGGATGGATGAAGGTCAGTTAAATTTTGCACAGAGTCTTTTTTATTCAGACTTGTGGTTCTTTCACAAACCTGAATATCTTTAGACTCTGGATCCATGGCTTAAAGTCCCTTGGATTTTTCCATCCTTAAAAACCCATCAACCCTGGTGGTTTTGAACCTGTGACCCTCGGGACTAGAGGCAAGGAACATAATCATAGACCACCGCAGCTGACAAAGAACTAGCTACATTGTATAATTAAAAGTGCTTTTTCTAGGTTTCATGGAAAAGTGATTTGCCTTGCTTTTGCCTATCTCTTCATACTGTTAATAACTAATAAGTATACATGTAAGTTTTAATTCGGTGAAGTGTCATGGAAAGTGACTTGCCTTACTTTTTGCCTGTACCTTCATATTGTTAGTAAGTATAAATGTAAGTTTTAATTTGGTAAAGTGTCACGATTTGAATACTCTGTTGATGGCAATAGATCACTTACTAACCATATGCAGGCCATGAACAAATGGGAAAGTCACTGTGAAATTTTCTGTACTTTAAAATCTTATAAAATATCCAAAAAGTAGAATATTACAGTACCAAAAACTGTAATTTCCAAAATGTATGCAATTTTCACCAATATATGAATAAATTATGGCAAATTTATTTACAAGTAAACAAGCAAGGGTAACCTGTAAAAACTATATGGACTTAATAAGTTGATATCGTCAATACTTATTTCAATATAAAGTAAAGTGATCCCATGACAGGCCTCAGGAGGCCATTGGGGTAGTAGGAGGTTAGGGCTCCTACTTTTTCTAGACAATCAGCACTTGATGTCAGCTGGGTTGTCAGCCGCCTTTACCCCCAGAACAAGTGTCTGGTACTCATTTACATTAGAGGCTGAGTTGACCCCAGGACCATAGCGCCGCCAGAGGGTTTGGGTAAGTTTAAAAATCCTGACCCCATGGGGCTCGAACCCTTGACCTTCTGGCTTGTAGTGCAGTGCCTTAACCACTACGCAACAGGGAGTCCCATTTATAAGGCTAACTAAAATAATATGATTTCACATTATAAAAAAAAATAATTTAACAGCTATTATCAAAATTTACATTTAATTTTATCAATTGGAAATACTAATCTGTACTGATTGAATCAGCCTTCATTTGTTTCTTTGATGCAAGCATTAGGCTACTGCAAATGACTGACCACACAATTCATAATCGAGAGTTACCACATATTCTAGATTTATCACTTTTATTAGTATTCTAACTTGAAATAATCTTAATAACTTCAATATTACATATTAAACAGTTCATTCTAACAAGGGAACTGTCAACCATTTGCATGCCATAACCTACCTTAAAATTTCTCCCAGAGAAGTGATGTGATGTACTAAGGTCGTGTCTAAAAAAATCTGCCATTTTTAACTCCAAGGCATAGAAATTGAAGACAGAATCCAGCAATCGCAACCCACTGTATGGAGCACATGGTCTCCGGCATGTGTGAGAGTGGAGGGGAGGGGAGGGAGGCAGGATAAGGTGTATAAACCGTTGCATATGAATTCTTCTAAGTTCTATAGAATCGCAGTGCGCATGTGCGAGTTGCTGTAATGGTTAATGTAGCTTCCAGTAGATGGCTCTGAAGTCGACATTACCAACTTTGGGAATAAATCCCCAAACGCTAAAAAAAATGGACGTAAACTAACTTTCTATTTCCTAACCTAACAAAACAGTTTACAAGCACATTATTTATTTCCATACACAAAAAAAAAATGGACGTAAATTAACTTCCCATTTCCTAAGCTAACAAAACAATTTACATGCATATTATTTAACAAACTATAAACTAATTTTACGCACACTAACACTAAATATGGTTTCGAATTATTTTCAAATGTTGGTAACTGCAATGTGAGAGTCTCCTAGCAGATGTTACATGAAGCATTTCTGAACTGTAGAACTTGATGTACAATATTTCCGTAATTTAGAAATATTTAAAAACCGTAAGATATGTTTATAAAATGGTTCCAAAATGTTTAAAATAATACCAAACGTTATTATAAATGGTTGAAAAGTATTTAGTGCATCAGTGGCATAAGAATATTACATGGAAAATTGTGTGCAACGGTTTATACACCACAGTCGGGAGGCGTAATATGGCATGGATGACAGGTAGTGAGGGTTATCCTTTAACCAATTCCCTATAGTTTAAATTAAAAATTTGGTGCTGGATTTTAGTGCCTTGCATTTAATTTTTTGGATTGCCTTGGTACATCACAACACTTCTCTGAAAGAGATTTCAAGGTAGGTTTCAGCATGCAATTGTTGACAGTTCTTTTGTAAATATATTTCAAGGGTTACTTTTTTGTATCATTGCTGAATACATAAGCCTACAATATGCATTAATGTTTATTAATTGTGTTACAATCATCTGATTCTCTAACATAGAATCATGCTCTATGTAGAGCTTATGCATGAAGACAAAAAATGGCACTGAAAGAAATAGAAACTTATTCTATAGATGGCAAATACTACCCAATGATAAAAGAAAGTCATAATTTTTAAATGTTGAGAATCTGGGGAAGAATAGTTAAAATGTCACCCTATCCTATAGTAAATTCCATGGTGTGACAGGTTGGAAGCCCTTGGCCTACCAGCCAATTGCTTGTCTCACATCCACATGTGTTAATCACAGAGGCAGACAATCATCTGCCAGTATGGGAAGACATCTGACCAGTATATCGGATCTTCCAGATGCTATAGCTGGTTTTCTCCAACTAGAGATGCTACTTATTGTAGCTATCCAAATTTCTCAAGATGCTGGGTGGACACTGATCCCATACTGTCCAAAATTCCATGAGAAAATTTCTTCCCCCATGGGGACTCCAACAATCGCATGTCCAGTAATTTTGTACCAAAGCATTACACCTTAAACTGCTTGACTACAGTGTTAGACCCTATGCACTAGCATCTGCAGAAATTTTTTGTAACCTCATTCTTCAAAATAAATATTTACGCAACATACACAAGAATTAAACTTAGAATATTATTTAAAACCATAAGGTAACTATGAACATACCGTATCCTTCTCAACTCGTATTTCAAGAGCTCTGCGCCACAACTCTATACATCTCTGATACCGCAATGCATCAGCATATGCTGCCCCCCTATACATCAACCGGAAGAGTGTATCTTTGTGATGGGGTCCCAAAATTCTTTCACAGATTAATAAACTCTGAATTCTCATAGCATCTAAATCTAGTGCAACATTGTTAAGATCTTCCATTGTTTTAAATTCCACAGCATTGCGAAATGCAGCTCTAGGAGGCATCACAGGGTGCTTTGGTATAGGTTCATTTGGTGATGGCCCAAATGTATGACGTAACTGTGTTGCTATGCGCCAATGTCTTAGAGCTGTTGCAGTATCATTATGTTCATCCAGAAATGTTGAGCCCATCAGCTCATGGGCATCAGCAAGACGCTCCGGGCTATAAGTTACTCGTGTTATCAGATAATCAAAAATCTGAGTAGCTCCTTTCAAACAAGCAGTTTGCAGTGCATCATCATTGTACCGGCTTCTTGCATGAGGGTCAGCTCCATTATCAAGCAGCAATTTTGTTGTTTCAAAACGATGCTCCTGAATAGCATAATGCAATGCTGTCTTGTTCTGGATATCACGCGTGTTAACTAATGCCCCATGCTCTAGTAAATACATACATAACTGAACGCTCTGAACAGAATTAATCAAACATGTCCCACCATTGTAGTTGGGGCGTAGAATGTCTGCTCCATGTTCTACTAGATATGAAACAATGTCTAAGTGAGTCATGAAACAAGCACTTCGCACAGGTGTAGAACCAGTGTCAGATATTGCATTTACATTAGCACCATGTTCCACTAAACACTTTATAACTGCAAGTTTGCCTGAAACAGCAGCACACCACAATGGTGTAACACAATGTACTGAATGATCGTCTGGTACTTCATACATTCCTCTCTGCTCCAAATCAACATTACATACCGTAATGAGATATTCAACTATCTCCACATGCCCCCGCTTACAAGCGATAAACAATGGTGCACATCCGTCTTTAACACGAGACGCTATTTCTCTCCTAACCTCTGGACAAAACTTCTCTAAGTGCATTCTAAGTTGGTATGACAACCTGGCCCCTGGGGCAGCATGTTTGCATTCTTCCATAAGATCATAAAATATTGCACCTTTCTGAGCTCCTAACTCCACTTTACTGGTAAACCACATATCGAGTCTTTTACCAAGACCTCTGCTAAGCATATTAAAAGGTTCAAACTTTTGTGTAAAAATTTTCACTCGTTGATGTATAAACAAGGAAACGATTTCACCAACACCTTTCAACCTCAACGGTGAGTTTCGGAAAACTTTATACGTTCGGATCGCATTACTCATGTGCACTACCACCAATCTAACTTCACAAACTACAAGTTCTTGAAATATTTCACATAAAGACAAGAACTTTACAATTCTAAACAATAACAATAATTTCTTGGAAGGCCATTTCCTGCCAGCTGATGTTGAAAATCTGCCTGTTCTGTTTTCTCTTTCTATCAAGAAGCAGGATCAACTTTCTATTTTCTGGCTACATGCTGGCTACTCTCAGAGGCCGTGAGGCATGAAATTATTAGATTGTAATGAGATTATAAATTAGATATCTGCCGCAGCGGAGATATATAAAAACAGAGGCTTGCACAGTTGAAATTTATAAAGCTGGACATATATAAAGATATAAACGTACTGACGTAAAAAAACGTAGCTTACGTTAAATACAGTCCATTTTCAAATTATATATATAAACGAAAATGCGCACAAGTTGTGCATTAGAGTTTTATTAGTTCACTTTGCTTTTGCACTCATTATGAATCTGTGCAGGTCTCAATTAATGATTTGGGTCGTTTTTTACATGCTGTGACGTGATAACGATCGCAAGATAGTTCACAAAACTCGCACATGCATGCTGCGCCTGGGTCGTGGTAGGTCTTCATTTTACACACTTTGTGATGGTATCCATGTACTGCTAGGGAATTTACAAAATGGCGAAGATCTTGGTTTGTAGCCATCCACGTTCGATTTACCATTGCTTCTGTTGCGTAAAATTCTATCCAGATTTCTTTTTTCTTAGCTTGGAGCTCTGCTAGGAGATCTTGGTAGGCTGTGGTGGATGGTAAGAGTATAAGCATTCGCAATTGTTCTATGAAGAAGGTCTCTCCTGAGAGTTCATATGCCAGTCGGGAGCGTGTAAATTTGGATATACATAGTATTCTCTTTAGATAGACTGACTTAATTTTCTCTATGTTCTTAAGGTCGTTCTTTGTGAGGTAAGGCCATATGCGTTCCAAACCATAGCTCACGATCGGGATTATCTTCGTGTCAAATATCTGCATTGCCGTAGTCATAGATAATTTTCTTAGGAATTGGATATCATTCATAGCAATTATTGCCGCTGTCACTCTGTCTTCTACATGCTTTTTGAAAGTAGTTCCCTTAGTCTGTAATGTTACGCCAAGATAGTTGAAAGAGCTTACAATTTTCAGTGGATCTTGATCATGAAAGACTCGGTCTCTGGCTGCTATCCTTCCACCCCTTCTAAAGATCATGTGTACTGTTTTTTCTCTGTTGAGTTGCAGCTTATTGTTACTGGCCCATATTGTTAGACGGTTCCAGCATTCTTGCAGATCTTGTAGATTCGTGGATCCCATTGCCATATCATCAGCATATGCGTAGAGAGATACACTCTCTTCCATACCTTCAAGTATTCTCACTACATCTGCTGTTGCTAAGTTGAATAGCAACATTTTCAAATTATGTACCATGCCATAGAGAACTCAGGGTTATGAAAGTCGCACTATCTAAACGTTGGCAACCATAGAGAAGTTGGCAACACTGCTTCATTAGATCGTGAGACTGCTGTCATCTGTCAGCTAAATTTTGAATGCTGCTGATTGTAATCTTTGTAAAAGCAGATGACACAAATAATGTTTACATGAATTGTAATACAGTATGTGAAAATTATTAAAATGGACTTAAAACAGAAAGTCATCCAAAAACTAAATTTAGAATTTGGGAACGATGTAAAGAATATTGGAAAAAGTCAAGAGCTATATAAAAAATTCCAAGAGGAAAAAAATGCTATAGAAAAATCTGTAAGTATGCATAACCTCTAACAAATTGATCTGACTAAATGCAAATTTAATTTTAATTTTACAATTTTATTTCAGTTGTCACTAGCAAGCAGTGAAGTTCCTTCTAAAGTTAGTGCAGCTATAAAGGGCGTTGAAGATACAGGTATTGAAATAAACAGACTTGCAAAAGAATTTGAATCTCTCAGTTCAGCTGTCAACATTCAACTAAAGAAAGCCGAAGGCACTGTCACAAAACTGCAGGAACACATAGAGAAGATAGATAACTTAGAAAGAACTTTGGCATATTTACGATGTGTTATAGCAATTGAAGAAATAAGGTAAATATGCAATGGTGTAAGATGGTTAGACTGTCAGTGCATGGAGCTGAAGGTTTTGAGTTTAATTCCCAGATTCAGGTAGAAATGTTTCTTTTTAAAATTATTTAGTAAGTCTAAAAGTTCATTCAACTGAACTAAAAAAGCTAAAAAATAATGCCAGTTGTGTAGAAAGGTAGGCCTACAGATTTTGAACTAGTTAATTAATATGAATTTAAAAAGTGTTGATAGATAATTTTAGTGAACAATTCAAGGTAACTACCTCATTCCATTAATTTTTTTGGGTAATATGAATAATTTAGTTTCATCTACTATTTATACATAATAATATGTTGAGTTTTGCTTCACATTGATATTTCATTTAACTTTCCTTTGGGTGCAATGTGCCTGATCAGCACATGTTTAAAAAAATTATTTAGTGTATTTGCCAATCTGAACAACGGGAAGTCGAAGAAATGTTATTGTTAGGACATAATATTGATTAAACAAATTTGTGACAAGCCTTCAAACAACATAATATTAAAGTAAGAACCAGTTAGGTTAAGTTAAAATATACTTGAATATAGTTCACATTATCAACATTTACCCTATGAGTTTTAGCAAAATTATTTAAGAATACAACATTGTTTAATCTAAATAAGTTAAATAATTAATTTTCTTTTTGCAAATATTTTCAAAATACACACATTCAATACTGTAACGACTTCTGGTGCAATGATCTTCTCTGAACAAAATATTTACAACCCGCCGTAGTAATGGTAGAGAGCAAACTGAGTGGCGTGGTTGATTAGAGCAGGTAAAAAGAAAGAGCTAGTCGGATGCCCAGTTGTCAACACCGTCTGATGGCAGTGGAATGGGACAAAATTGACCTGTGCCTCTCAGATCAGATGCACCCGACGGAAGGTTAAAAGGTAACTAAAATGACTCACAATAACCTTATACTTGTCATTTTTTATGTAATGTATACTATTAGGTTGAATTTTGGTCAGTTAGCTTGTAAGGCATCTTGTACTTGAAAAATGGTGATTTATTAAAACTTTAAAAATGACATCACTAGAATAATGTAGGGCTAAATAATGTTTGTATAGTAATTCACTGGATTGAACTAGACCTAAGTTCAAAGGTGGTATCTTTCTACACAGTTAATTACTGAAATATCTTATATATGTACTTTTTGTCTAAATTATTAATTAGGTTTATTTTGGTCAGTGATGTTATAAGATTTTTTGGTCTTGAAAAATGTTAAATTTAACATCATAAAAGCTTAGAGCTAAATTATTGTAAAAAAAATCCCATCATAATGTCTTCTTGATTTATAAGCAACCAAATTACATTGTGAATGAAGTTTCACTCTGGGATGCGGGATTATTCTTCTTTATTACGTGTATCCAGCCTTAGCTGATGACATGAATCCATTGCATACATATGCTATAAGTTGCAATGGGACTGCATTTGAACATGCAGCTTATTTGGGCATTCAAGGCGAGTGTCCACGAGGTTAAAAGAAAGAGATATAGGAAAGACAGAAATGAACTCTTCGGCCTCGAATACTCTAATACCATCTGGGTCGAAGAAAACAAGAGATCAGGCAAGGGAGACTGGGCAGGAAAGTAAAAATGAGGGATCTGGTACTAGAAAAGGAAGAAATACCAGATTGGTTAAAGATAAAAGTAAGGTGCAAAACACAAGTAAGTGGAAACAATGTTTTGCTCAGATTGGCATATCCACATATCCCCTAGATAGGGACCCCTGAGGGTTGGATGTGGGATTATAAGAGAGAAAAATGTGTGTCAGGACAGCGTTTGCCTGAGTAGCGCAAATGTTAGACTGCTGTGCATGGAGCTGGAGGTTTTGAGTTTAATTCCCAGATTCAGGTAGACATTTTTCTCTTTAAAATTGTTTCAAATGATTAGCCTTAGTATATTAATTTACACTTTATCATACCAAGATATACTATATTATATTATTAAATTAATATCCAGCTTTACTCGCTTGAATCCTGAGTCAAATCCTGGTTAAGGCATAATTTTTTCTCTTTAATTGTAATAACTGTTTCATACAGATGGCAAGTCTGAATACAATTTCAAAGAAAAACAGCACTTTAGGTCACCTATATATTTTCAAAGTCCTATAGAACAACAGTACGCATGCACCAGAGTTTATAGAGCCAGCGATAACCTATCATCGAACCACATATCGATTATTATTGAAATCGTACTAAAATTTATACAGCTTATGCTAGATGGCAGAACGTCACTCTGAAATTTAAATGACTGATCTTTGCAATAAATCCCCAAATGTATGTTAAAGAAATATATTGATAATATTAAAATTACCACACATTTATTAAAAATGGGTGTACACTTTCTTATCACTTCCTAACGCCATTCTAACCAGCGATCGAAAAATCATAGACTAAGTAATATACTCTGTGGAGAAAATAGCAGTCAGCATCACAATATTATCTAAAAGTGTGATAATGTTGTGATTTGCATATTTAAATAAGTCCTTAAAAATTATCAAATAATGTTATAAAAATTGTTTGAAAAAGTTTAAAATATTAAAAAAAGTTAGTAAATATAGAAGAAGAACTATAATTTACAACAATAAACTGAAAAATCAAAGGTAACCTAAAGTGCTGTTTTAGCCCAATTTCAAATTTACATTCATAATTAGCTGATCCATCCATCCATAGTAATTCTGCCTGAGGGCAGGTTTTCACTGCAATCATAGCATTTTCATGTTATGCTTGCAGCTTTACTAGGGAATTGTAGGTATGGTAGCTTCCCGTTGCTTTCCACACTGGTGAAGGATGATGATGATGGCCATATGATTTCGGGGACCATTTGGGCCTTAAAGTTTTCCTGACATTCATCTTACAGGTGAGGAAAAACCCCGATAAAAACCTCACTCAGAAAAACTGCCCCGACTGGGGATCGAACCCGGGCCCACTGCATGACAAGGCAGCACGCTACCTCGAGACCATTAGCTGATATGACTCAGAAAAAATCCCAACATCAAAATGACTCGTGGTGGAGGCAGTCCTTACTGTAATGTGAATAATGTTTGTGCGGGCGGTCATAACTAACTACAATTGATTAAACCATGCTCTGTGCAACAATTTGTGCGGGCCGTCATTACTCCTCGCTACCATTTGTGCCGGATCGTCTTTTGTTTCTGTTGCTTCTACTAGCGTAGATCTGATTACCTCCAAGGTTATTAATCACAAAGCTACTTGCCCCGGGCCCATAGGAGGCAAGGATTGATTCATCTTTCTTTCCTAGGCGTTTTAGCATAACTCAATAATAGTTCTCAAAACAACAGAGTGACTTAAAATAAGTGTTTTCACTATAATTATTAATCAGGAAAGCTAGACAGAAAAAATAAAGGGAGCTGGAATGATCTCCTAACTGAGTGAGTTTCCGTATAGGATTATCAACAGCCACATGCACATAAATCATTAGAACATTAATTTATAAAAAATGATATTTAATGTAAACAAGAAGTCTGAAGTAAAAACATAACCAAGATAAACATTTGATCATTCAAAAGAAAAAGAAAGTGAATAAATAAATAATACTCTTACAGGACAAAAAACCACATCATACCACATACCACACTCATGCTAGAGTCCAAGCCAGGGTGGCTTCTTCCCCGGTCTTCAGGACCAACATAAACTCCGCCACTTCGCGGCTCCAGACGACCTTGTCCACTTAAAAGTCCGATCCCATCCCGGACTGGATAGATGAATGAATGATGAATGAATGATAACGTTCTCGCTGTGCATAACGTATTTGAAGGTTCCGAGGTAGAGGGGAGATGCGCCGTAGGAACAGCGCACCAGGAGAGGTAAAGAGGGAGAGTGGGGGTAGATGCATAGAGAAAGGAATATTGGCATAGTTCATGAATCTTACAGTCTAGGGAGGATAACGACGCTGCAGTAATGAGCCGAAAAACGCACTTTCGGTTCAATATCTCCTCCTCGCGCCCTCCGGAAAAACGAAACACAGTCCATAAACTTCTAAACAATGCAAGAAAGTCCCAGAAGTCTTATAGACTTAAGTCACTATAACGATGTTACGAAGATACTAGATAGCGAATCCCACGTTGGGAGGGCACGGTAACACTACCAGATTCCGAGCGGTAAACTTCATCACCAATTTCATCGTCCCCAAAATCACTATCACCACACCAGCTTCTTCGTCGACCCTCCAGGCGCTGTAATACTAAACTCAAACAGATGACACAGCCGTCATAGTCGAACTCCGCGGTGTTCCAGGTGAAAAACAGGGTGACGATACCATAACATGGATTGCCGGATAGCAATCCCGATCAACCGCTCTCTAGGAATCTGTAGTTGCAGAACCACCATTTCGGTCAGCTGGGCACTCGGGGTCGGCCGGATCCGCCAAGTGCTCGACTGCCAAACATTCCATGTTCCTCTCCTATGCCAATATGAACGAAGGGTGAACCTAAATAACAAAACAGCCGGAAACAGAAAACGGAACCTCAAACGTTTTTTATATAAGAAATTACATAGTACTAGTGTTTTTCAAAAACATCCGTGGCACTAATCCACTACAGGACATACTTTTACTTGACTAATGTGCTGTTTAACGACGTGGCCATCGACGCTTTCTAATTTCTAGTTACCCTTGCTTTTAGAACTTAGACTGCGTCTTATAATAACAAAACCTGGTCCACGTATACCGAAACTTACTCAGGAGTCTCCCATCCAAATATATTCACAAACGAAATGGCTCAATCAGCCCACATACCGATGTCCAAAACAAACAAGATTTCCTGATATCCAAAACAAGCGAACGAACTACGCCGAAAAATACTCTAGAATATATTTCACATTATATATTTACATTACCTTCGATGTCAATACCTAGTAAGCTCAATTCTCGGACCAAATTGTCCTTAGATACAACATCAATCCAACTAGGCATTTTACTAACAAAATGAACAAAGGTGTAAACAACAATGAGAGAACGCAGTTCTTTATGCATAAGTTACTCTGTGTTTACATGCAAGGAGAGATGAATCAATTTTATTTACGTTAAACAGTTCAAACACGTAAATAAGTACGTTTCAATAACCTTTACGTAGATAATAAGTCTCGAAAACAAATAGTTATCCACGACATAATACCTCTGAAAAATGTCGACATCAAAATACTTTATAATTCCAAAAATCATTTACGACCACTCAGAGTATATATTCTTGTATATATTCTTGAATCCAGAACCCAAAACTTAAGTTCAAAGATTTCGAATCGACGCCCACCTGAACTACTGCCAATAGAATACAACATACTTTTCCAAACAGAAAGAAACTAAACCACGCGCTATGCTACCATTTGTGCGGGCTGTCATTACTAACTACAATTGATTAAACCATGCTCTGTGCAACAATTTGTGTGGGCCATCATTACTCCTCGCTACCATTTGTGTCGGATCGTCTTTTGTTTCTGTTGCTTCTACTAGCGTAGATCTGATTACCTCCAAGGTTATTAATCACAAAGCTACTTGCCCCGGGCCCATAGGAGGCAAGGATTGATTCATCTTTCTTTCCTAGGCGTTTTAGCATAACTCAATAATAGTTCTCAAAACAACAGAGTGACTTAAAATAAGTGTTTTCACTATAATTATTAATCAGGAAAGCTAGACAGAAAAAATAAAGGGAGCTGGAATGATCTCCTAAATGAGTGCGTTTTCGTATAGGATTATAAACAGCCACATGCACATAAATCATTAGAACATTAATTTATAAAAAAATGATATTTAATGTAAACAAGAAGTCTGAAGTAAAAACATAACCAAGATAAACATTTGATCATTCAAAAAGAAAAAGAAAGTGAATAAATAAATAATACTCTTACAGGACAAAAAACCACATCATACCACATACCACACTCATGCTAGAGTCCAAGCTAGGGTGGCTTCTTCCCCGGTCTTCAGGACCAACATAAACTCTGCCACTTCGCGGCTCCAGACGACATTGTCCACTTAAAAGTCCGATCCCATCCCGGAATGGACAGATGAATGAATGAATGAATGAATGATAACGTTCTCGCTGTGCATAACGTATTTGAAGGTTCTGAGGTAGAGGGGAGATGTGCCGTAGAAACAGCGCTCCAGGAGAGGTAAAGAAGGAGAGTGGGGGGAGATGCATAGAGAAAGGAATATTGAATCTTACAGTCTAGGGAGGATAACGACGCTGCAGTAATGAGCCGAAAAACGCACTTTCGGTTCATGTTCATTACAAAGGGTACACAGGGTTTTAAAGTGAGAAAAATTCATGTCTGTCCAAGGATGTCTGGATAGCTGAAAGGAAGAGTGGCAGTACAAAGCTGAAGATCCTGGGTTCAAATCCTGGTTCAGACACAATTTTTTTCTCTTTAGTTGTATTATGCACAATGTTCCTACAAGGTAACAATTTTATCTACGGCAAGAAACTGGGTCTCTCCTCAGTGAGACTAGAAAAAATAGAGGGCCTGCAATGAGTCATGACCATGTTGATGATATTCTAAAACGTTTAGAAGCTTACCAAAAAAGTCATTACATTGGTTGTGTCAGAAGATGGAGTATGTAATATGGCACATGTCAGAGAGCTGCAAAGAAAGCAGGCTTACAAACTTAGAAAATGCATGAATTAAAAGAACCAGTTGCAAAAAAGTGGATGCGTTATTTCCAGTGGTTTTAGGCTCTTCTTTTTGCAACCATAGACATTTTCTCCGTAACCTTGTTTACTGACGAAGTTTTCTTGCCATGGAAAAACATTGTCTTCAAAGTGCCCATTGTGTTTCACTTAATAAATTTGTTTGCCAAAATCAAAACACACTGCGGAATTGAGAACTGCATAATAAATAAGGTGAGTTGTTGCATCTTACCTCATAAAAGTTGAGTTCTTCTAGGACATGTTTCAAAACAATTCTGTTTTATCTTCAGGACATGTTCAGACTCTGGTCAAGCTGAAGATAAAACAAAATTAATTTGAAACATGTCCTAGAAGAACTCAATTTTTCCAGATTCTGGACAAGCTGAAGATAAAACAAAATTGTTTTGAAATATGTCCTCGAAAAATTTCATAATTTTACTTCCTATTATAATTTTATAATGAGAACTGCATGTTCATTTATTGCTGTGAAACTAATTACTAAAAAAACAACAAAATATTAAAAAACTAATTATTAATAGCCATAAGGCAACAACAGATAATGGGGTACCAATTTGATTCTCCCAGACCTACTCAATTTCCAGAGGAAAAGTATAAATATTTAAAAGCATTTAATTTTATATGGATCACACTTTATTTAAAAACATTCAAATATCTATAAAGTAATGATTTGTTCACAGCAAAGGAATAGAGTCATCACTGTCAGAAAAGGATGATCCCAAATGCATAGAGCTGTATGTGTCATTGTGCAACTTGAATAAACAGTTGCAGCACTCCAAGTGTCAGCATCTTGTGTCATTCCTTAGTGACACAGTTCATTTCTGGCATAATCTGCTAAAACAAAAATTTGCGAAGTAAGTACAATACATTTCAAATTAACTACTGCATCCAATCTAGGTCATGGCAGTAGTTTTTTTATAATGATTCCATGAAATTATGGCAGTTACATTGACTAAACTTTGTTTTAGAACATGGCCCAATATTTCTGCTATTGATGGTTTGCCTTAAAAATTAAAGTTTGCCATGGTATAAATAAATAAGAAATAATAGCTTTATTTTACCTGGCAGAGTTAAGGCCTTAAGGCCTTGTCTGCCACTCAACCAGGTTTTAAAAAATACAAAAAAAATAGTCTTACATCTAAGTTACAATATACATAAACAATTACATGTTATAAATACAATACAATCAATATTTATAATGTATTTTGATTTACTCTAAATTTAATGAATTAAATATACAAGATATAAAAAAAACGAGAAAAAAGTATTAATGACATAGTATAAATTTAAATAAATAAAGAGAAATTAATTATTAGACAACAGGTAACTGTATAAGCGTGACTTAAAGGTGCCAAGTGTGCGACAACCCCTGATATCTTGAGGAAGGAAAATTCCAGGAGCAGGCAGAGGCTACTGTGAAGGAAGTAGAATAAGAGAAAGTGCTATGAAGAGGAATTGTTAGCAGACTGTTATCTTGTGACCTAGTGTCAATATTGTGGTAAGAGGATAACTTCTCAAATCTGGATGCCAGGTAAGTAGGAATGTAGGAATTCAGAAGCTTGAAAAGTAGTGAAAGAGAGTGCAATTTACGTCTGTCAGTAAGATGGAGCCAAGAGAGGTTATTAAAGTGTTCAGAAATATGGTCATAAAGTGTATAAAACACTGGCTCTTCCAACTCTTTTGTATGGTAGCGAAGTATGGACGTTGAAACAGAAGGATATACAGAGACTTAGATCTGCTGAAATGAGATATCTTCGGAGGACTGCAGGATACACACTACTAGATCACAAAAAAAATGAAGACATCTTAGAAGAATTACACATGGAATCTTTAGAAAACAAAATTTCTGATTATAAGTCAAGATGGATACAACATGTTCATCGAATGGAAGATCACAGAATACCCAAACTAATGTTAAGATATCAACCTGCAGGAAGAAGAAGACCAGGACGTCCACTCAAAAGACTTCTGGATGGTGTTTCTCTTGAGGCCGAAACAGGTCAACAAATGGCCTAAATTCGTGAATGTACTATGATGATGATGATGAAATATGGTCATAATGGCAGATATTGAAAATGAATCGAACGCAAGCATTATAAACACGCTGCAGTCTTTGTGACAAGTCATGGTTTAGATCATTATATATAATGTCACAATAATCAAAGTGTGGCAACACAAGATTCTGCACAAGGATTTGTTTTAACGAAACTGGGAGAAAATTCTTTAAACGTCTAAGATAATGTAAGATGGGTAAAGTCTTTTTACATATGTGTATCACTTGTGTTTGCCAGGTTAAATTTGCGTCTAGATGTAGTCCAAGATCTATTACTGAAGAAGAATAAGGGATAATTATATTAATTATAGTAATGTTTGGAAGTGTAGATATGTGAAAGGTTGTAAGCAGTCTTTGTTATCCCATTAGAATTACTTGTGACTTGTTAGGATTTAGATTTAGACCGATACTTGAAGACCAGTTAAAGATGGATGTGAGATCGTCATTCATTTTCGTCAAGCTGTTATAGAGAGAATGAGGAGGTGAATGTAGGTAAATTTGGAGATCATCAGCATGGCATATACTGCATGATAGAAAATATTAGGGTAGTTAGCAAAAATCTTAGTCCAACTATGACAATCTGTTAAGTAATGGAATTTAACAAGTTTTGAGTATATTCACTTTTGCTTTTATTATAGCAGATTCTAATAAGAGGAATTGTTAATCTGGGTAATTCTATGTGAGACAATAAAGGTAAAGTGATTGAAGCTTCTTGTAGGAAAACCAGAGGGGAAAACGCCCAGTCGGTAGGCCAAGAATGAGGTGGGAGAATAACATTAACTATGATTTGAGGGAAGTAGATTATACAGGGAATGATTGGAAAACATTAGTTAAGGATAAGGATGTATGGAGAGATTATGTCAGCTTGGCCATGACAGACCTTAGGAGGTCCTTGGAGTAATAGGAGGTTAAGGCTCCCACTTTTCTAGACATCGACATGTGAGATGATAGTCTACATAAATTCTAATTAACACAGAAATTACATTATAAGTATATAAATAATTAGGTTACTTCAATGATATGTAAGCAATATATATATATATATATATATATATATATATATATATATATCCATCCATAGTAATTCTGCCTGAGGGCAGGTCCTTCACTGCAATCATAGCATTTTCATGCTATTCTTGCAGCTTTACTAGGGAATTGTGTGGTAACTTCCCATTGCTTTCCACACCAGTGAAGGATGATGATGATAATGATAAGGATGATGATAATAATGATAAGGATGATGATAATAATGATAAGGATGATGATAATGGCCATATGATTTTGGGGACCATTTGGGCCTTAAAATTTTCCTGACATTTGTCTTACAGGTGAGGAAAAACCCCAATAAAAACCTCACCCAGAAAAACTGCCCCGACTGGGGATCGAACCCTGGCTCGCTGCATGACAAGGCAGCATGCTACCTCAAGACCACAGCAGTGGACTCCAATATATATATATATATATATATATATATATATATATATATGTGTGAGTGTGATTTTTCGATTTTTCTAATGCAGAAAACACATAAAGTTAAATGATAAATTAATGTAAAAGTAAAATCTAAAATATGCCATATTATTGTTAGAACATGTCTTTTATCATTACTAAAACAATCACATCTTAGAAAAGTACGCTGACAGAAAAATTAAGGTCACCGAGTACATACTAATCAAACCTGAATAAATATGTTTGAAATTGGCTATAGTGGAAAAGTGAAAGTGTTGGTTACCATATGATAACTGTCGGCATAGTTACTTACTATTGGTAGATTGGCATCTCACAAAGAATAGTCTTAGGGTCGTATGCAAATACATTAGTCTCTACTCAAATTACTTCCAATCACTGGTGAGCTGACTCACCGTGAGCAATTGCTGAGATCGAATTTAACGGCCGACTTACTGGTCATGCATGAAAGTTGACGTTTTTGTAATATTGACAACAAATTACCCAGATAGTGATAAAACCACTTCCATTATTTTCGTCTGCTATAGAGGAACACATTTACGCTTGCATTCCGCAAATAATACCGTATACAACGACGTCTGCATCGCGCAATATTACGCCGATTCTCCTGTTCTTCCAGTTGAATTCTTTGGTAGACTATCAAATTCCTCTTCTCCGCGTATACCGAAAATATGATCGAAGTCTTCAAGGTCCGACATCTTGGATAAAGCTGCAAAGGTTTCAATCTACATCGGTCACCATCGGTTCCCTTCGGGATTCACGATAAGTTTCTATCTGGAGCTATGATCTTAAGGTACCTCGTCAGGTAGCTTACAATTATCGCACGAATAGATTTCTGAGTAAGCAAAATGTATTTAGATAAAACTTTCTCAGCAGAGAACACCTTTTACTGTCTAATGCGTTCAAACATTCGACCCTTAATCTAAACTTTTCTGGAGATAAAGCAGTCCTTTCTGGTTGATGAGTTGTAATCAGAGTAGGTAATGATGTGGGATGTTGGCCTCTGGAGCAAAATCTATGTTCTAATCCATCTAGAAGTGTTCAGTTAGATTGATATGGGATCTCATATTGGACACTTCATTATCTGAATGTTAATGTCTTCAATGTGCTTTATGTTATGGAGCACCGTCAAGCTGGTACGAACATTCACCATCACAAAACTGCTATTCTATGGTATATAATAATAAATCAGAATATATATGAAGCGAGCAATAGGAGTATCAAAAATGACAAAAAGCCGAATAGTGTACCTATTGACAAGGGAGACCCTCCTTATCGAGGACTTGAAAACAGTCTATCTACTACCAACCATGGAACCCTCAGAACATGTGCTACAAAGACTATGCAGGAAAACAGAAGAAGTATGGCTAGAATTCTTCAGCACTGGAGCGATGATAGACAGGAATTGGACAGAAGCAAATTTCCAGATATGACATGTCATCACAGGACTAAGCATGTATGGATTCCACCATCTAATGTGCTAATGTGCAGAGACAAAACATTCCATGGCTCGAAGATATCATGCGTATGTGAAGAGAAATGTGAAAGATACCATATTGAAACATGTAAAAAAAGAACAAAACAATGCTAAAGTGTTAGTGATTACACAAAGTTGTTAAAGTACCATGTTAAAAGTATCACCTTTGCATATTTGTGCACAATCCATTTATATAGCCTAAGCTATAATAAATCAGAATGTTTTTTATACCTTCAGCATTTAGATTACCATTCAATTTTACAGAGAGACAGCCTATACTATAATGCCACTTCCTCTATGCTGCTGGCACAATAAAGGATGTCAGATGTTGTTTTCCTTGCAATTAAAAGGAATGTATGTATAAATGTATATTAGTTCATAAAATGTTCCATTATCCAATGGAGGCACACTTTACACCATTTTAGGCAGTATGTAGCATTGACAGGGAAATTATTTGGTTTGTGGACAGCTGTTTTGCCAGGAGAGACATTCGCTTCAAGTCACAGCAAATAATGATGATACTTCATTTTAGAGACAAAAATGTTTGCCCAAACAGGGATTTAAACCCAAGGTCTGTATTTCTATGTACTAGCGTATTGACCATTAGGTTACTCCGGCATCATAGTTTTAGTGGAAATTCTCTCGAGAGTGAGGCTGTGCATTTTTTTTTATACAATGCCATTTGCCTGGTTCTATTCAAGAAGACGTACATAGATTTTAACACTATTATTGTAGCTATTAAAAATTTCCATTTAAAGTGTGATCCCAAGTAGCATAGTGGTAGAGACCTTGGGTTCAAATCCAGTTTGGGCAAAAATTTTTCTCTTAAAAATTAATTTGTGTTTTAGTGTGAGTGATAAATTTAAATAAAAAACATCACATGGTGGTATTCTCATCACTGATAGCAATGTTTGAAGTTTTGGATGATTTAATAATTAAATTAATGTTTTTATTACCTCACCTCATATCTTTTTTCTTCTATACTGCAGTTTCGGAGCTTATCTCCATCGTCAGTAGCCTCTGGTCGACCGGTGTTATGTCGTTTCTTGGCGGTTTCCTTCTTACTTCTGTCGGTGGACCGATGAACCTCTGGATTAGGTCAAAATTTGCGGGAGTTTCAAAATTCATGAGTTTTTCTTTTTTGTTTTTTTGGATGTGGATTTTTTCCCAGACTGTGAGTTCCTTTAGTTTATCTGTTTGTTTGATTAGGATAGCTTCTGTATCTATTAAATGTTTTTCAGACCAAGCATGGGCTGCTACTGCTGACTTGTCCACTTCCCCCTTTTTTACATTTCTAAGGTGTTCCTTCAATCTAGTTTTTAAATTTCTTTTTGTTTTTCCTATATAGATTTTGTCGCAATCTTGACATTTGATCTGATATATTCCTGATTTATATTCTTGTCCAGTTTTTTCATTTTTGTTGGTTTTAATTATCTTGTTTAGGCTGTATTCATTCTTTGGGGCCAATCGAATGTTAAACTTATTGAAAATTTTCTGGAACTTGTGGTGTTTTACAGGATGGTACGTGAATTTTTTGAATCTTATGTTCTCTTCTGTTTGTTTTTTAAGTGTGCTTTCATTAATTAGTTTTTGCCTTTTGAACTTATTTATTTTCTTGTGTACCATGTTCTCTTCATAACCATTTTCTATTGCTACTTTAATTATGTATTCTTTTTCTTTTTCATATTTTTCACGGTTCAGGGGTACATTCACCAATCTGTGTGTTAGGCTATTGAATACAGCTTCTTTGTGAGCGAAATGGTTGAATCCTGATGCCTTAATGTAGTTATCTTTATGTGTGTTCTTTCTGTATATTCCAAATTCTATTTTGTTTTCGTTTCTAGTTAGGGTTAGATCCAAAAATGTTCTTTCCCTGTGAAAGTTAAATAAATTTTGGATGATTATTTAATCAAAGAAATTGTAATTTTTAAATCCACACTGTTCAAAGATCGAATAATAGATTTATTATTTAAGTGGCACCTGATGTTCATACCATACTGAAAATCATGTTATTATTTGCAATATTGAAAAATGTAGGATGTCTCAATATTTTAATTAGGCAGTATATTAATAAGAAAAAAGATATCCATCCATCCACAGTAATTCTGCCCGAAGGCAGGTCCTTTACTGCAATCATAGCATTTGCATGCAACGCTTGCAGTTTTACTAGGGAATTGTGTAGGTGTGGTAGCTTCCCGTTGCTTTCCACACCGGGGAAGGATGATGATGATAATGGTAAGGATGATAATGTTAAGGATGATGGCCATATGATTTCGGGGACCGTTTGGGCCTTAAAGTTTTCCTGACATTTGTCTTACAGGTGAGGAAAAACCCCGATAAAAACCTCACCCAGAAAAACTGCCCCGACCAGGGATTGAACCCGGGCCCGCTGTGTGACAAGGCAGCACGCTACCTCGAGACCAAAGCGGTGGACAAAAAAAAAAAAAGATATGAGGTGAGGTGATATAATTTTTCTTAAATAAATGATACCTCATAGTGATAATTCCTAAAAAGTCAATCATTTGTGGTAATTAGTTCAAAAGTAGAAAATATAAAAGTAAACAGGTCCCAGGAATTCTCTGTCCATAATATACAGCAGACATTTCTACTTAACATAGGATCTCTCCCCATAAGAGCAAATGTGTTAATATTTCTTCATGAAGAAATATGAAGATAAGTTAATGAATTTCAAAGAATCAAAAAAAAAAAGAACTCATAATCGAAACATCAGGAGTCAACTAATTGCTGGAATTGGATAATGGTGCATGAAATGTATCTACGGAGAGTTGTTTCTTATCTCTGATAACAAATGATTTTTAAGTTTTACCTTAAGAAAAGCCGTGTCTCCACCATCGAGCATGCTCTAATTGATGGCTCTTCACCCAAGCTATGGTTCAGCATCGGAGTTTCTGCTGCAGAAGACTCTTATGCAGCACAGCCATGTCTAGAAGTTCTCACTCCTCTTTATATGCTTTCCAGAGACTGTCTATTGTTCGAGGACGCCTGTTTCCCAGTGCCCTTTTGAAGAGTCCAAAGACACAAAGTCCATCGGTGATGCATCAGGAGACTTCACTGGGATGTTGCTGAATGAAATAGCATGTATTCCAGTTTCCTGCTCCATTTCTCCAGGAATGTCAGGGTTGAACCCGAAGTGTGACTGGAGGCCTTGTCTTGGTGCACCCAGACTTGGTTTTTGTCTGTACCATAGAGAGCTGGGATTTCAGTCGGGTAAATTGGGGTGAGAACTTCTTCCTGGTAGTACTGGGAGTTGATTTTGGCATTTTTAGCTACTCTACGAATGGTCAGTTTTTCATTGTAGCAATATCCCGCGATGACCATAAATCCATTGGAGAAACTTTCTCTGCATTCAGCATACCACTTTTGAAAATTTTTTTCACCCCTTTCTCTATAGTAAATTGCCCAGGGTTTGTTGCAGTCTCCTAGATAAACATATACTTCATCAAGTGTGACCAAAAATTTCCATTTTTCTCCTGCCAGGTGCTTTTCATAGTTTCCTGCTGTTGGTGCGGCATTCGGCAATATGACGTGGCAACAATTTATGAACCCTGCTTTTGTGGCGCTTCTCCATGTTTAAATTTGTTTATTATGGTGTTTACAGTTTTAAGGGATATTCCCAATCTGTTTGCAATCACCCTTTGTGTGGCAGGGTTACCACCAGAGATAACATCTGATTACATCTGGGGTGCGGGTAGTAGCAGATTGTGGATTTGCCCATTTTTTTCCTTTTGGAATTAATCCCAAGCAACCATTTCCCTTTATATTAAGCACTGAGCTAATTCCACACTTTGACACCATAAAATTACGTTTTTGCAAGCCTCAATAATCGCAGAATAACTATAATTAGCATTGGAAAGGGCAGTAATGTACCCTTCCCAAAACGGGTCTATCTGATTAGGCATTATGAGAGCAACACGCATGCGAGTGTAACAGAAGCAGCACACTGACTGGTTTGATCACCTCGCACGCTCCTGTCCTGATGACTCACACTCCAACGTCACAATCTACTTTGGCAAATCATTATCAGAGATCGGAAACAACCCTCCGTAAACTACAGTTAAAGAGTGATATTAATTGATCCGACCATTCATTATTATGTAAGCTCCAACTTATCTTTGCTTAATTAATTATATCAATTTACTTTTCAGAGAGTTTGATGATGTTTTGAAAGCTATCAAATGGCCATTTGTGAACAACACTCTAGCCACCCCACTACCTGATTCTCTTCATCGTTTCCAGTTACTAACTGAATTTCTGCTACAACTACAACTTCCGTATCCTTATTATATTAATTTTATTCTTATAGGACCAAATTCATCCTCTCTATACAGGATTTGTTTAAAAATATGTCTTACATATGACATTTTTTCTAAGTTGAAAGTTATTCAAAATATACGTTATTGTAAACATGTTTATAAGAACAGAACTAATATGAATTTGATGAGATAAGCAAGGTGGAATTACACAGTGTCATGAGATAAAAACAGAATTAGTTGATATCAGCAAGATAATTATTAAACAATGTAGAAAATCAAATGAGGATTGCAAAAAACTAAGTAATTTTCCAAAATCATTAAAGAAATCTATACTTATTGTAAAAACCAAATTATATATTGTAAAATGTAAACAAAAAAAAGTACAATCTTAGATCAGTATTATTTTAAAGTAAAGTAGTTTCTGTACATAAGGCAGAGAGCTATAACTTAAATTTATTTTCTTTTAATATTGATGCCAGTAGTTACAGGTATTATTTAACATACGAGATCATTAGTGTTGAAATTCAAAGTAGTGTATGAAAGGACTGACAGATTTTACTGGAAGATCACTTATTTCAGATTGGAGGATTGGAGATAATCTTACACGTGTTAAATCTATAATAAACACCAATGGTTTTACTTCGCTTCCAAAGGAAGCCATGCTTAAAGCTTTTATGCCATGAAAGTCCCTGGCTGGTTAGCATTCATAGTTATAAATTAGTAAAGCCCTAAGTTATCAAAATTCATGTTTTAATTTTTAAATATATAATAATTGTATAAGATTAATGAGTATTATGTTGTATTTGTATTCAATGTTTATTATTAATAAAAATTATATTAATAAAGTTTAAATATTCTTAGAAATTAAACTGAAATTAATTTTTTAATAATATTGTGACTTCAATTCATTATTTAGAAGTTAATTTTTCTACTTTTTTATTTAAATAATTATTACCGCATAATGTTTACTTCCCAACATTAATTTAAAAAAAGAATTAATTTTTCTACTTTTTTTTCTCCAAATGCCCCAGGTTTGTCTTTCGACATTCCTGGTTTCTCTCCTGGCATGGCGTACTTGTAACCCATTTCTGAGGTTGGGGCGCCTGGAAGGCGGGGTTACGTTGCCCCGATGATATGATGGGTGATGATGATGATAATGGTGCGCCAGGAGAGTCCCTACTCCTAAGCTTAACCTAAGATGAATATGAATGATGATGATTGCGATGGCCATATGATTTCGAGGACCGTTTGGGCCTTAAAGTTTTCCTGACATTTGTCTTACAGGTGAGGAAAAACCCCGATAAAAACCTCACCCAGAAAATCTGTCCCGACCAGGGATCGAACCCGGGCCCGCTGCGTGACAAGGCAGCACGCTAACCCAAGACCACAGCGGTGGACTTTATTAATAAGCAATATGCTGAATTCACCAAACAACCAATTATAGTAAAGCTATAAATGCTGAATTTATTAAATATCTTACTAAACTAGTGTAGACATACGACAATTGTTGTATGATAATATGACATTAGAGCATGCGTTGTAACTTCAACTTGCTTACAAAAAAAAAGTAACTTGGAGCACATAGGTTAGCATCAAGCAATAAATTCAGTAATGTAAAGGAAATTTCAGAACTATACACAGTATTGAGGTTTGAGTACATTTATATTAATTGTTTAGGGTGAAATGTTTCTTTCATTTAGCACATTTGTAATTATGTGTCATTATTTTACTTATTTTAATAAAATTTTATTACCTCACCTCATATTCTTCTTCTTCTTCAACTAGTTTTAAAACCTTCTTAAGTTCCATCATAAATATTTCCACGACCATTGTTATGTCATCTTGACGAGTTCTATGCAGCTCTTGAAGACGACATAACAACGGTTGTGAAAATACTGATGATGGAATTAAAGAAAGTTTCAAAACTAATCTAAGAAGAAGAAGAATATGAGGTGAGGTAATAAAATGTACTTAAATAAGTATAATTAAGCTCTAGGTGGCTATTCAAGATATAATAATGGTCGTGAAAATACTGATGATGGAACTGAAAAAGATTTTGAAGCTAGTCTAAGAAGAAGAAGAAAAAGAATATGAGATGAGATGATACAATTTTACTTATTTAAATGTGCCCAAGCTGAGCAAAACATTTCTTCCACTTACTTGTGTTTTGCACTCTTCTAACTTTACTATCTAACTTCTCTTGGTTAACTCTTGTTTTTTCGACCCCGACGCTATTAGGGCATCCGAGGGCTAGGGAGTCTTTCCTTTCTTCCATTTCTTCTTTCCTTTATTTTCTTTTCTTCTCCAGAAAAGCCTGACCAGAGGCTATAAGATGGCAGCCCCATCACTGGTCTTGCCTTCCTTTGGCCAGCAACCAATCGAAGGGACTATTATTATGCTTTCAAGTCTTATACGAGAATTTCGCGGAAGGATCGTACTATTTAGGCTGGAGGGAAAATTTTCTTAGGATCGTAACAGGCCTTGGCCTAATACTTGGAAGGAAGAAGAAGAAGAAGAAGAAATAATATCTCATAGTGGTAATTCCTAAAAAAAGTTAATTATTATACTTGTTTGTAAAAACTGAATTGCTGAACTGTTACTGAGTATCTCATATGTGATGGGTCTTCTGTAGTTCAACACATAGGCCTATTTTTTTAGACCTTAAATTGATCAGGAATGAAGAAAAAAAGAAAATAGAATTTGGAATCTACAGAAAAGAAACTCACATTGATAATTATATAAAAGCTATAGGATTTAACCATTTTTCACACAAACAGGCAGTATTTAATAGTTTAACACACAGACTTGTGAACATTCCCATGAGCAAAGAAAATTACAATAAAGAGAAAAAACATATCATAAAAATTGCAAAGGATAATGGATTTCAAGAAAAGATGATACACAAGAAAATAAAATAAATTTAAGGAACAAAAAATAACTAATGAAAGTACTCTTCACACAGATAAAGATATTGGTAAAAAATTCAAGAAGTTCACATACCAGCTTTTAGTATTTGACAAGTTTCAAAAAATCTTCAACAAATTCAACATTAAATTAGCACCGAAAAATGATTACAGTTTAGGTAATTTAATAAAAACCAACAAAAAATTAAAAGATTGAAGACTGCAAAAAATTGGGAATTTATCAAATTAATTGTAAAGATTGTGAAAGGATATACATAGGAAAATCAAAAAGGAATCTAAATACAAGATTAAAGGAACACCTCAGAAATGTTAAAAATGGAGAAACAGAAAAATCTGCAATAGCTGCACATGCCTGGTCAGAAAAACATAGAATAGAAACCAAAACAAAATTACTTAAACAATTGGAAAAACCGAAGGAACTCACAATTTGGGAAAAAATTTACATATGCAAGAATAAAAACACAACTATGAATTTTTAAATACCCGGTGATAAGGAGAGGGGATTGGTTTGGAAGTTTGTCGGCCATCAGATGGCGCGGAGGTCAGTCTGCAGGAGAGGAGACCATTGGACGTCAGTTGTGAATGTGAACAGCATTGAGAATGTCACAAATACAGTGACGAAATCTAGATCTGCGAGGGAGTCAAGAAGTATGAGGTGAGTCAAGAAACAACTCAACAAAATTAAAATAAACCTCATAGTGTTATTTCCTACCTACATAACTTAACATAGGCCTATATTAAACACTGTGTATGAAACTTTCATTTGTATGCAGGAAACACTGAGTAATGTAAGCGCCCTTCCTCTGTTGCCATGGGGTCTGTCCTTTGCTCTAATAATTAAATAATAGTTGCTATGACGATTTTATGGCACATCCATTTTACAAATGATATTTGGCAACAATGAAAATTGCTTTTTAATTGTAGAATAGAAAAAAGTTGTTAAAATTCACTGTAGGTATTTTTTCCTGCACATTTACAAATCCAAATTTGTAAAATATCCTATTTAGAGATATTGTAAAAACTATGGTCATTGGATAATCAATTAATTTTAAAAGTTTTTCTTTTTTTTTAATTTTGTACCTTGTGTGTCAGGATGAAATCACAATATACAAAAAAAAAAAAAGATATAAAATAAAATTATTCCTTAAAATGTCACTAGCGAGGACTTAATACCACAGCCAGTAGTGACATCTACATTACTGACTGATTTCCCACCACTGTGTCTGCCAATCTCGCTCCTCATACGTCCACTCAGAAAGCGATTCCTGTTTCATTTCTATGGAGCAAAGCAGACTAACCGAGCAGATAAGCCAGAATGGTTCTTCACACAAATCCTTACTTGGATACGAGATCATGAAAAATTTGTGAGCCAGTGGGTGCAGCCTGTTCTAAACAGAATGAACATGCATCCCATTTCTGCCAAGGTAAGAATAATGTTTATTGTAGTTTGTTTCAGAAGTTAAAAGATGTCAAAGCAAACACTATAAATTAATTATGAATTGTGAGAGCTAACTGACAAAAATTAGGACTGGAAGTAAATATCAGTAAAACTAAATATATGGTTACACGTAGAAATTCAGTATATAATGGAAATGGACAGCTAATGACAAATGAGGGAAATTTTGAGGAAGTGGCTGAATTCAAATACCTAGGAACAATAATCACAAATAGGAATGAGATGCACAAAGAAATTAAACATAGGCTCAATTCTGGAAATGCATGCTATTATGCATTGCAGAGACTTTTGATGTCCCAACTCCTTTCAAAAAATGTTAAGCTGAAAATATATAAAACTATTATTCTACCAGTTATATTATATGGGTGCGAAACATGGACTCTTACTTTAAGGGAGGAAAGGAGATTACGAGTATTTGAGAATAAAGTTCTTAGGAAAATTTTTGGACCAAAGAGAAATGAACAGACAGGTGAATGGAGAAGACTTCATAACAATGAACTACATGGTCTTTATAGGAAGCCAGATATAATAAGAACAGTTAAGTCTCGTAGACTGCGATGGGCAGGACATGTTGCACGTATGGGGAATGAAAGACTTGCATGGAAGCTTCTTGTAGGAAAGCCAGAGGGAAAACGCCCAGTTGGTAGACCAAGAATGAGGTGGGAGAATAACATTAACTATGATTTGAGGGAAGTAAATTATACAGGGAATGATTGGAAAGCATTAGCTCAGGATATGGATGTATGGAGAGTTTATGTCCGTGCGGCCATGAACCTATGGGTTCGATAGTGCCAGTGAGTAAGTAAGTAATCTGCAATTTCATTTAATGAATGAACGAGTCACTTCTTATATTACCTCATACTTTATTTTTTTAAACATGGGAACTGTAGTTTTCAAGAGGAGTCCCTCTTATCTTCAGTCAACGTTATGACTCAATTCAACTTAATTAGTCACTCAATTTACCTACGAGTGCTATTTCATTTCCTATATTCTACAAGACTGTAGGGATTTTTTAAGAATTTTCCCAATTTGCAACGTTGCGAAGGTTTGTCTGAAATAATTTCGGTCAAAGCAAGCATATTCTCTGAAACTATGTTGATTCTCTGTTTTGGTTTCAATTCGTCTCTTCAGCTAAGGAAGTGCGATGAGAGTAATCTCTCGATCACTACCTTAGGACAGAGTTGAAGTTGGTTGCGTGCATAAGCACATCTTTCCAAAATGTAGTTGTTACACACTCCAGCTGATACCAAACTTCATGTTGACTTCTGTCTTTACACCATTGTTTAATACAGTAGACCACCATTTACTAGGGCTCTCCACTTGTCCCCATTCTCGGCCAATTTAATTAAATTCCCTAAGATCCATCAAAATATTATCCTCTTAGCTATTCCTAAAGTGAATGATACAAAATTAAATAAAAAATATATATCTAAAAAAAATTAAACATTTAAAACAAATTAAACAACTCTCCCATCCAAAGTTAATTGCTCCATCATGTTAAATTCTGTGTCACTATAAATTCATGAATACTGTAGGGTCAGTGAGTGATCAACCTGAAAATAATATAGAGTTTTCATCAGTGGCATGAATTCAACCCCAGCTACCCCAGCACTGCTGGGGTAATTAGTATATTAATAATTTTGGATTAAAATAAAATAATATATTTGCCAAATTTCATTCAAATTAATTACGCGTAAACATAAAAATTAAAAATTCCCGCCGTGCCAGCAGTTATTTAACGCATTTGGTTTTTTACGTAGCCATCTGCATATTCATATTATCTCCATAGAGGAACACATAGAGTGTTTCCTCTATGTTATCCCCACCAACACCAGCTGTTGCGCTACAGATGAATCCGTGCAAGTGAATTACATCACTGCCTGCTACGTCCAGCGCAGTGACAAGCCACACTAACCAGCAATAATCCACTAGACGATGCTTGTGTCTTATTCCATTGTTCTGTTGACTTTTTATTGAATACTAGCTAGCTGGATCCAGATAACATCACAACTCGAATATGTATACACAAGGATGAATAACGTTTCAAACTATCAATTCATTTGACGAAGAGACATGGTTGGCTGATTTAGGAAACACCAATTCGTCAATGTAAATTTTTTCTAAATAAGACTTTTTAATTTATAATATTTAATTTATGCTAGTTATATTTTACAAAATACAAAAAAGAATTAAATAAATAAAATTATGTGGTATGTTTTGTCATCTATAGCAACCTGTTAATTTAAGATGTTTATTATATATCTGATTAACAACAATTTAATTATTACAAACGTGTTCATATTATTATTTGTGGAAAGTAACAGTTGAATTTAATATCGGCAGTAAGTTCGTTCAAATGCTTTATTAATACGCTTTTACGAGTTTTAAAGTGTTACTAATAAATTTGATTTGTGAATTTAGTAAAAATGAATGGAAGTGTATAGTTTATAATTTACATATAAGACCATTTTCATGCAGACCTTTCAACGAGAAAAATGACGTACAACAAGGTAGGCCAACTTCAGATTTACCGGATCTTAAAAAAAATTACAAGGCATTTTAGTATCACTGCATGTGTTGCTTATATTAAATATATTGAATTGTGCATGAGTATGAATTTTAAAATGTTCATTTTTTATATGTTGTACTATAATGGAATATTTAGAGAAATACATTTACAATAATAAATGTTCATACTATTTATAAACTGAATAATTCGGAATAAAGTTTTTATAAACTATAAGTCTTATTTTCGTCACACAGCTGGGGTAATTGCTCTGATCACAGCACGCCACAAATTTTCATAGAGTGCAGATATTTCTTTAAGATATTTTCAGTATGTCAGTAATCTTATTTTTTATTTATAAAATTGAGATGGTTAAACATTTTTTCATGTCAACTCATAAAAAACATTTAACCAACTCAATTTATAAATTGTAACTTATCTCATAGTGTTACTTCCCACTGTAATTTTGATTAAAATCTTATTTTTCTTCTATTTTTATTTTGTATAACAACAAAATTGCATTTTCTCCAATTCATTCATTAATGTAAATACCCCATAGTGTTTCCTTCCACTGTAATTTTAATTATAAAATTGCATTTGTTATTGAATGTAACTGGAAAAATGATTGAAGCAGCATTGTTTTACAGTTGGAATTCATGCGGGGATTGGTACAGCTAACTGTAGAGAAACTGCATTCAGAATTGCCACACCTACAGTTTGACGATACACTGTTCTCCCACACTGTAGATGAAACACTAGGATTTGACCGGGAGCTTCGAGACAGTTATGGGTATCCTTCCTCACAACCTAGTGTCATTGGAGTTTTGACTCAAGCACAGATCTTTGTCAAATGGATACATATGGAGAAGAAATGTAAGTTATCTGTTGGGTCTTTCAAATTTATATCCTAAACCTATCCCATTCCTTCTAGATTATGGTCAGATTTCTGACACTTAAAAAAGACCAGGACAAAACATGTTTATCATCATCACTTCAGCTTTCACATATTATACATATTCAGCATATCCATCAATCCATAGTAATTCTGCCCAAGGACAGGTCTTTCACTGCAATCATAGCATTTTCATGCTATGCTTTGCAGCTTTACTAGGGAATTATAGGTGTGGTAGCTTCCTGTTGCTTTCCATGCCGGTGAAGGATGATGATGATGGCCGGATGATTTTCGGAGACCGTTGGGCCATAAGCTTCCTGACATTTGTCTTACAGGTGAGGAAAAGCCCTGAAAAAACCTCACCCAGGAGCCTGTCCCGACCAGGAATCGAACCCAGGCCCGCTGTGGTCTCGAGGTAGAAGCATGCTACCTTGAGACCACAGTGGTGCACATTTAGCATATAATAACTATAAAAATCAATTTGAATCGTGATATTCTTACCTCATATATCTATGTTATTTAACACAGAACCACGATATTGAGAGCCATTGCTCTCATCTTTAGCTGTTGTCATGACTCACTGAAACAGCTGAAAATGGAAGCAATGGCTCTTGATACTGCGGTTCTGTGTTAAATAACATAGATATATGAGGTAAGAATAATTACGATTCAAACTGATTTTTATTGATTGAAAACCTAATAATGTAAAATTCCTGACATTAATATATGAATGTACACTACAGCCACCGTATGTCCGGCTCTGAAGTTTAGGTTATACAAGGGGTAAAGGGAGAAACTCGCCCTCTACTGCCAATAAGGAGATAGTTGAGTGGGAGTAGATGTCTGCCACAATCAATCACTGTTCTTGATGCAGCTATAGTGCGCTAGTTAGGTTTGAAATTGCTGAGATGATATCAGCTGTATGTCTGCTAAACACATACATAAAGCGGCCCCTCCGCTGAATATCCATATCGGCAACACTGTCGTGAAAACGTCAGGGTCGGAGAATCAGTGGCTGGGGTATAATAACTATACTTATAATTATGTTGCAGATGCAAGTGAAAAGATGGATGCAATGCTGAGTTCTGAGACTGCTTGGCTGCCACTGGGTACACCAGAACTGGATGAATTGCGTGTCACAGAATGTGGAGAGAGTTTCCTTACTCTACTACTTACAATAACAGAGCGATATAGTAGTCTGCCCCAGCCAGGTCATCGCCTCCAGTTCTTGGAACTGCAGCTTGAACTGTTAGATGATTTTCGAGTACGACTTCTCCAGCTTTTGAAAGAAGAAGAATCCCTTGAACCTCTGAGCTCTCGTCTACCTCCCATACTCAATACAATTAGTTATATTGCAAGTGTTCTTATGGAATGGGGAGGACTCGCTCATTTCTTACAGCTTCAGTATTACAAGGCCCAGTTAAATGGAATAGAAGGAATGGATGGCACTGTATTTGATGATATTCTGGAACTTCTTATCAATATGAAAGATGATCGCATTAATAAGTTGTGCGAGGCAGTCATGTTAGATATCAAGGCACCCAGTAGAGAATACAGAAAGGACAAGTGAGTAATTGCATTTATTGAACTTTTTTGGAATAAATCACTATGAGGCTTAATTTATAATTAAATTAAAATGTTTCATATCTCTCCTCATATCCAGTCTTTTAAGTAGATTGCGATTTCAAAGCCTTTGCGGCTTCATCTTCAGTACTTTCATGTCGATCAGAAGAACTACTTCTTCTTCCCTCTGTTAGTGGACCGATAAACCTCCGGATCCAATCAGAATCTGCAGGAATTTCAAAGTTTATAAGTTTTTTTTTGTTTTTTTGAATGTGGTTTTTTCCCAAACTGTGAGTTCTTCTAGTTTTTCTGTTTTTTTTAATAAGACTGGCTTTTGATTCAATTAGATGTTTTTCAGACCAGCTTATTAAACTTAATATCTTCAAGAAAAAAGTGGATATATTTACAAAATCAAATTCTTCCATTATCCTTATACAACTCACACTACACATACATTTTGTGAGAGAATTGATCCTCTATGAGGATTGAACCCAGCATATACCCCTACTCTTGCACCAAAGTATGATGACTTAAACTACTTGGCTACAGCACAGTCATCATATTAAATCTGTTTAAACAGAATCCAATGCTGTGCACATGACAAAAAAAAAAGGGTACACAAATCTTCCATTTCTTTTAGCGATTCCAAAGAAATGAAGCCTTTGAAGTATTCTCAAGAAAATATTTTTCAAAAATTTTTACACATCTTTACCAATCCTATCTAGTAGGTATTGAAAATGACCATGACCGTGTGTATGTCAATGCTCTAGGGCTGCAATTTTTGTTTCATCCAAATCAAACTTGTCTTAGTAATCAATTAGAAAGTAAGATCGAGTTCATTAACCAGTAAAATTGGACCATTAGGTATAGGAGTTCACCTGAAACAAAATTTTAAAAAATCAGTCTAGCAGTCACAATTTTTTATGTTCTGCACCAAAACTCAGTATATGCTATTAAAATGAGGAAGGCTTGCTACAAAAAATAATTAAATCAAACCATCGGAAGTGTGGATTTACCTGAAACCTGAAATTAATTTGATATACCAACTACAGTATTTGCTTTGTCACAATGTATATCATACAATTTACCTAACCCAAATTTCCAATGTATTCTATATAAGATACATTGGTTTAATTTATTTAACATTGTAACAGTTGCTGGGGGGTTTCGTCTTCACATAGTTTCAATGTAAGTTATCACACAGATTATAATGTAATATATCATATGAACTTTATTCAATTCTACAAATTTTCTGTAATGGTTTGCTCACAATTTACACTAGCAATTAATCTTGATTCAAAGTTTATCTCGCACACAATTATTTTACTGTCTCTAATGATTCCTTGATTTCTCCTCACATCTTACTTATCGCTGCCAAAGCAGAATTGATTGGTTTCCTGCCTTACCACAGATATATAGACAGGGAAGAAGTTTCTAGGCTTGAGGTTAAGACACTTCCAAATGGAACCTTCTTGCTACCAATCTTTTCCAAAAGGGAAAGTAGAGAGTTGAATGCAGGCTTTCACGGCCGGTAATCATGATGTTGAGTGATTCCGGGTTCTGTGGCCGTGGTCCATAGTTGGTGTTGATACCAGACGTTTCGCCCTCAACTGCGGAGGGCATCTTCAGTGGCGAGTGCTTCTAGGCGTGTTTCCTGGTCGGAAGCTCTACTTAGAGTAGAGCTTCCGACCAGGAAACACGCCTAGAAGCACTCGCCACTGAAGATGCCCTCCGCAGTTGAGGGCGAAACGTCTGGTATCAACACCAACTATGGACCACGGCCACAGAACCCGGAATCACTCAACATCGGGAAAGTAGAGACTTATAGATATCTCTGGAATGATAGCTTAGACATTTTGTTGGTCTGCATGGGTCTTTTGACTTATGAGTCAGTGACTCTCAAATTTATTCCTACCAATGCAAGACCACTGTTTTTGCTTTTGCCCACATAATTTAAATGTCGTTATTACAACACTTCACAATATTTTTAAAAAAGTGATGGAAAAATGAATCAGCAGATAATTAAATTTGTGTTAAATTATACTATATGCAAAAGGTAATAAATTAATGGTTGTACATGATTTGTTTTCATTCCAGTCTAATACTTTTAAACAAGCTGGCATCAGAAATTGGGTTTCTTCAATTTAAGAAAAGAAATATATATTCCGTAAACCAGTAAAATCAGACCATAAATTCAACTTGCTGAGGAATTTGAGTAGTTTAAGCAGTTCTTCATGACTAACTTTTATGAGTTCATGGGTCTTTTGTTTGGAGCATGAGGAGCTCTAAGGAAATGGATCATTGGTTTTCTGCTTCCACAGTGTCTGAAGAATTAAATTCATATTGAGCAGTATCATTTGTTTGTGTTCCCCCTCCAAAATTCTTAGTATCTGCATTATAACAAACTTAACAAAGTTCTCAAGTTTTATATAATTATTTTGTTCTATTTCTATGTCCACAGTCACAAATAAATTTTAAATGTTTATAATGACCATGGCTCTGGATCTTGAGGTATTTATATGAATTTATATTTTATCTATCTATCTTCGGGTTTTTACAGCTGCTGCCGTCTTCTCGTGCCAAACTTCCAAAGCCTACGATCTTGGGCATCTTCAATGCTTAGCCCTCATGCTTGCATTAATGTCTTCATGTTTTCCTTCCATGTTAACTTCGGTCTCCCTCTCTTCCTCCTTCTGGTCAGATGCCATTGATATAGTTGCTTTGGCCATCGCTCATCGTCCATTCTTAAAACATGTCCTAACCACTTTAATTCCTTCTCCTCAGTTCTTTCGATTATGCTTTCTTCTGCTTCCATTATATTTCTAATTTCCTTATTTGTGACATGTTCTAATTTTGACTTTCTGGCACTTCTGCATAAATAATCCATTTCTAGAGCTATTAGTCTATTCTTGTAGTACTTATTGATTGTCCATACCTCACTTCCATACATTGCAACAGATTCCACCAATGTTTTACCAATATTTTTTTTGTGTCTTTCCAAATATTTATATTTTATGGGAGATAATAATTCGTCTTGTCCTAAATATGATGCAGATGGTTTGCAATGCCATCTCCAAAAGAGCTGGTGAACCCAACAGTGACTCCCAGTGTGTGCTTCATGTTCCAAGTGCTTGCTGAGCGACTACATCAACTGCAGGAACTACTCTCTGTCCCTCTTTTCACAACAGCCTGGCAAACCCTTGCTCAACAACTCAACCAGGTTTGTTGGCTATTGAATATACAGTATTTGTTAGTTATTGTAACAGTAACATTATCATCATTAGAGAGCAGATTTTTATGAATTAAAATTTAAGTTGCTACATAATATAGGTCTAATGTGTAGTAAGACTTTTTAATTATTAATAGTAACTTGTTTACAGTTTTATAAATATAATATAAGGAAGTTCTTCGATGCTATTGTAGAATCTAGCAATATTATCTTGATATTATACACATTTCATTTATACATTAGGAAAGAAATAACATTAATAGTGAGTGGAGAACATATTTTAATCGACTCACCTCACACATTTTCAAACTTCTTTGATACCGACGGTTTCAGACAAAATCATGTCCTTTTTCAGTCATGGCTTCCACTGATGAAATTCCGTGATTGTTGATTTCTTTAGTGACATCACTTCTTGTGCTGCCATCTTTCGTTGGGATTATAAACTTTGTAATTAAATTTTTATCCACCGGAATATCGAAATTCATAGATCAATATTTATTCTTCTGAATGAATATCATTTCCCAAATTGGATAAACCGTTGGAATTGACAATTTGGGAAATGATATTCATTCAGAAGAATAAATATTGATCTATGAATTTCGATATTCCGGTGGATAAAAATTTAATTACAAAGTTTATAATCCCAACGAAAGATGGCAGCACAAGAAGTGATGTCACTAAAGAAATCAACAATCACAGAATTTCATCAGTGGAAGCCATGACTGAAGAAGGACATGATTTTGTCTGAACCGTCGGTATCAAAGAAGTTTGAAAATGTATGAGGTGAGTCGATTAAAATATGTTCTCCACTCACTATTAATGATATAACCTCATAATGTTTACTTCCCAATATTAATTTAAATATAAGAAATAACATATTTAACTTTTACAGGAATTAATCACTATGAGGTTTAATTTATGGTAAAACCAAATGTTTCTTACCTCTCCTCATACAAATCGTGATCTACTTAGAAGATTTGTATGAGGAGAGATAAGAAACATTTGATTTTACCAAGAAATAACATCCCATTTATGTAACCATTATGCTATTTGTGTTGCATCTTAAATTTTTGCACATAAAAATCTGCTCCCTAATCATCATCTTCCTTCCATGTTGCAGTCTTTAACCCTCTGCATGCCACTGGCAAATACTCTTGTGTCATACATTTAAATCACATCTGCCGATGTGATTGGCTTTGCAAGTAGTTTAAGTATATTGTCTGGCAGGTAATGGACAGGAGAATCAGAGCCGATCTAATCAGCTCACGGCACCTAACGGGTTAAAGAACTGTTATGGTCTACAGGTTCAAACCTGGCTGGGTCAATATATTGTATTTTAGATTCATGGTTCATGAAATAATCTCAAAACTGAAATTGAGATTTCTGATCAAAATTTGTTGGCTATTTCATGCTCAGACATGAATTACATTGCTGATGAACTGAGTAGCTAAAGAAAGTCATACTGTGAGGAATGCATCACATAATACACAAACAGAACTACTCGCTATATCAAATTCTCTAAAAAGTAATATGTCAGTGCAATTAATAATAAAATAAAAATATGGCATATGATTTAATTAAAGCCAATAAACTAGCACACAAGACTTATATTACTGATCAGATAGCCAAAAATCCAGCACCCTGGTAAGTGTTGGGTTAAATTTGTATATAAAAATCTTGTTAAAATATGAAATTTTGTTTTTAATTTATCACTTCAGCTAAGAGTGTTATTTTTAACAGTCCAACATGGATATAATTTATTGCCATTATGACAGTTAATTTTATTTGAATAGTAATTTTATAAAATTTCATTTTTAGTTTATATATGAGGAGGTAATCCTGCAGAACAACTTTAATGAAGGAGGAGCAATGCAGCTACAATATGATATGTTGCGCAACATGTTTCCTCTGTTTGGACAATTCACACGCAAGCCCGAAGTCTATTTTCCTCAGTAAGTATTGCAAAAAAAAATAAAATAAAGCTTTGCATATCAATTCATAGTACTTTGAAGGGGAAGAAATAAAAAAAAGAAACACAAATTGTTGCAACTGTTTTGAACTTTACATAAGTTGCAAAAAATAAGTAGTCATTAAAGTTTTTTGTTGTCTGAGGTGTTTTCAACTAATATTTCTGCCATCATGTAATAGTCTTCTTCAGAGCTAGTATGATATTGGCATTAATAAATCTGTTATTATATACAGAGTGTAAATGAATTATACTGCACAAATTTAACTGCTTACAGTTAATACAGGGGTATTATACAAGTTATATGAGATAGGGAACCATTGGTCTACGAGAGAAATGGGCAAGTTATAGGGAATCAAAGTAATCAACATTTGATACAGATAAATCGACAGGAGAGCAAAGTAGAAGAGAAAATTATACTAGAATAACTTCAGATCTTAGTATTAATTCCAAGGTCCTGATTGCTAATAATTTATCAACAATGTTTATGAAATATTGGGTTATCAAATTCCTTAAAATGTCGAACGTACCAGATGATTGTATGCCACTGCACTGGTTACAGTAGAATCGGTACTATGAGAGCCTTAGCTCAGAGTGAAACATGCAGATCTTAATATGCATCAGTAGTAAAACTGCTATAACCACTGAGCTAAAGGGGCATGCATATTGCCAGTTACAATCTCTGTATCATATTATTTCCATTTTATTTATTTGATTCATTTATTTATTTATTTTACCTGATGGAGTTAAGACCATAAGGTCTTCTCTTCCACTTCACCAGTAATTTGAAATAGTCAGTGGCGTGCCAACCATTTTACAAATTGAATCATAACTTGGACATTTTTATTTGTAGATAATTAGTTCATTATCTCAAATTGTTATATAATACCCCTCTAAATTTGTGCGGTATAATTCATTTACACCCTGTATGTGTTACATCACATGCCTTATGCCTTGGTAGCTTTAATGAAGACAAGGACCGCAGAAGTCTAAGGATTTTTATTATAATGTGTAGTATTCATAACATTTTCAGGTAATAAATTCATTGGACTTAAGATACAAAAGAGTGTATATATATATATATATATATATATATACACACGAGGGTGGATCAAATATAAACCGGAATTTGTATCTGAAGGCTTTGGTAGCAAACTGCAAAGGTTGCGGTTTGGAGGGGAAGTTGGTGGGGGTGTCTGGAGTAGGGATCTTGATGTGTCGTACTCGAAGAGTGGCCGCTTGCTTCAGTATGCCATGAGCGAGCAAGAGGTACACACGTCTGTTGTGCAATGCATTATTATTAATTTTTTGGTGAAAGAAGGCACTAAACCATCTGAAATTTTGAGAAGGCTCCTTGCGCAGTTCGGGGAAGCAACCCTTTCGAAGACACAGGTGTGTGATTGGCACAAAAAAATTTTGGCGGGCCGGGATTCAGTGGAAAATGAGCCCCACCAAAGACGGCAATAAAGAGCATCACTGCAGACAACATTTGTGCTGTATGGGACCTTATTGAGGAGGATCGGCGCGTAACAATTTCTCAAATTGCTTCACATGTTGGAATAAGCTTCGGAAGTGTTCAAGCCATCATCAGTGATGAACTCAAATTCTGAAAATCCGCTGGAAACCGAGCCAAAATGTGATTGTGCTGCATGACAATGCAAGGGCGCACACTGCTCGGTTGACACAAGAAAAACTGACGAAAATGCATTGGACACCTCTGGAACATCCTCCTTACAGTCCAGATTTGTCACCCTGTGACTATCATTTGTTTGGGCCACTGAAAGAAGACCTGGGAGGAAGGCGGTTTGGTGACAGTGCAGCGGTAGAGGAGTTCGTGCGCAACTGGCGACTATACGTCATCCCTCATTCTTCAAGGACGGCATCAAAAAGTTGCCAACTCGATGAAAATGCAGGAGACTATGTAGAAAAATGAGATGATGGTTTTGTATTTTTTTGTTAATTCATTAAAATCGTAAACAATAATTCCGGTTTATATTTGATTCACCCTCGTGTATATATATATATTTTTTTTTTTTCTTTTGACATGTGTATTTGTTCTAATGCCATCTACTGCACTTTTTGTGCTTTGAATGCTGTACTGGATGGGATAGATGGCAGTAAATTTGTCAATTATCAGTTTATGTTCCACATGGCAGGCCATGTTCTGTAGATGATGTGTACTTATATTCCATTCAGAGAGGAGTGCTGGATGAGGGTATGTTTTTAAGAGTTTGCATAATGTGGTTGGCATGAGAGATGATGATAAAAGTAAGGGAGGAGGTGAAACCCCGTGCTGGCATGTAACCTACTTTTCAAAAAGCATTGGAGGGACTGCTATACTTAACGTCCCTCTGTAATGGATGAATTGCTATCAATAATACCACATGGCTTTTCAATGTATATATTGTACAGGGTTTTAAAATTTAATATAGACTTCAATCAATCTATGATTAAAAACTGTGTACTACCACCCATCCTAGTACCGAGATTGAAAATTTTACAATTAAAAATTCCAATCCTGCTGAGAATCAAATCCAGATCTCATAGATAGGAGGCCTCTATTTGAGCTAGTGCCGTGAACATTCTTGGCATTATCAATTATTATTTTCCATTTAATACTTGTAGGAAATAACACTATAAGGTTTCTTTTAATAACCAGCAGGATACCACACAACAAATTTTGATGCGGAAATAACGGCTATTCATATTTCACTCCAACAATTACTATACAGAATAAATAAATTTCAAAATGCTGTCATACTCTCTGATTCTAAGGCAGCAATATATGCAATAAATTCACACAAAATGAAGTCAATACAAATAAAGAGTGCTACAAAATGATTCAACAACTTCAAAAACTACAGAAAAGAATTAAATTGCAGTGGATACCTGCACATTGTGGAATTGCTGGAAATGACACTGCTGATTTTCTTGCCAAAAAAGGCTCCAATCTAATTCAGAATACTACTAAAAGCTTACCTTTCACATCCATAAAAAGAATAATTAAAAACAATTTTTTTGTTTTCAAATGCCCCAGGTTTGTCTTTCGACATTCCTGGTTTCTCTCCTGGCATGGCTTACTTGTAACCCCACTTCTGAGGTTGGGGCGCCTGGAAGGCGGGGTTACGTTGCCCTGATGATATGATAGGTGATGATGTTGATAATGGTGTGCCATGAGAGTCCCTAATTCTAAGCTTAACCTAAGATGAATATGAATGATGATGATTGTGATGGCCATATATAAAACCAAACAAAACCAAGACGTATGTAATAAAGCCAAAGACAAAAAATGGAATATTTTAGTAAAGAAGCCAGATATTATTCCAGAAATTCCACGTAAAACTACAGTAGCAAAATTTAGACTGCTTACAGAACATGACTATTTGGCCAAACATTTATATAAAATAGGAATCTACACAAATCCAAATTGTCCTCTATGCAACAAAGACGAAGAAATGAACGAAGAACATCTACACCATAGAGAAATATTGGAGAGCAAGAACGCTAATGGCTTCATTGCCAAGGCCCAGCATTTGAAAACAACAGGTTTCTTTTAATTATTATGAGTTATTGTGGAAAGCAACGGGAATCTACCACACCACAATTCCCTAGTAAAGCTGCAAGCATAGCATGAAAATGCTATGATTGCAGTGAAGGACCTGCCTTCGGGCAGAATTACTATGGATGGATGGATAACTCATAATTATTTTCCATTGTTATTTATGATAACTTTTGTGACTTAGATCATATCACAGCTATATATTAGAAGGGTCATGTATTAGTATTCTTGTGATACACGTTCACTGAACACTTTGACATTGTGATTATTTTCTATAAGAGAAGCTTTAAGTAGAACATTTCTTCAAAGTTGCTTATACAGTACTAACATTTAATTTCACAGGGTTAAGGAGTCATGTATTCTTCTCAATCTTCCCAAAGGTTCAGCCTTACTTCTCAGAGACACTTTGCGCTCCTGTTTAGCAGATGGCGGTGTGGAAGGGGTACAAGAAGAGGACGTCCTGTCAGAAATTGGAGTTCATCGGCTTGATGCAGAAAAGTGCATTGCAGTTCTGAACTTACGAACAGATTTGACACATTTGTAATAACAGTGTAATACATTTTATAAAAATGCAATGCATTATTAATATAATCTGTACTATTTTATTCATTCTTACCATAAATGAGCGAGCATAAACTATGAATTCTAATTTAAAATTAATGTTTGGAAGTAAACATTATTAGTGAGTTGATTATTTTGACTCATCTCATATTTCTTGATTTTTGTGCAGACCAGTTTCATCGCTTTTGCGCGACATGCTTCCAACTGTCTATTGCATTTGTCCATCCTGTAAGTTGATTTTTGCTCCCTCTGCTGGCTGACCGATGAACTTCCAAATGATTTTTTTTTCTTTTTCTCTGGGAATTAAAAAAATTCATGGTTTTCTTTTTATTCTTGCAGATGTAAATTTTCTCCCAAATTGTGAGTTCCTTAGATTTTTCTAACTCTTTTAGTAATTTGCCCTTAGTTTCAATTCTAAGGGCAAATTACTAAAAGAGTTAGAAAAATCTAAGGAACTCACAATTTGGGAGAAAATTTACATCTGTAAGAATAAAAAGAAAACCATGAATTTTAAAATTCCCAGAGAAAAAGAGAAAAAAATTTAATTTGGAAGTTCATCAGTCAGCCAGCATAGGGAGCAGAAATTGACTTACAGGATGGACAACCGCAAAACAACAGTTGGAAGCATCGACAATGTCCTACAAAAGCGATGAAATAAAAATCAAGAAATATGAGGTGAGTCAAAATATCCAACTCATTAATAATTATGAGATAATATTGATTTAAAATATGGTCAGAGTAATATTTGAAAATCTCATCTCTCAAATCTCCGACTGATAAAATCCTTCCACCGCCAACATCTTCCGAGCTGACATCTATGGTCGAGTTTATGAACTTTGAGTTTAGATTTTGTTCTTTAGGAATGTCAAAATTCATCTGTCTATCCTTATTCTTCTGAATGTGTATCTTCTCCCAAACTGTCAATTCCAAAGGCTTATCCAATTGTTTTGAAAGTTTAAAAACTATGAACTTTGATGTTCGACAAATCTCTGAAATTCTACTGGAGAATTTTACATAATGTAATATTAGATAGGTCATTAAGTAGTATTTTAATAAATGAAGAATATTAAATGGAAACTTTAAATCTCACCTCATACAATATGGTCCTCTAACCTGGATATGTTTCAGAGACCATCATGCTCATTCTCAATAAATTCTGACTGAATGGGCCATGGGCTTTCCTTGACCATACTCCTGGCAGAGGGTGAATAAACTTTGAGATCAAATTTTGTTATATTTTTAAATTAACATTTTCCAGAATTTGACATCTTGCTTGCTGGAAACTTCAAAATTCATAGTTCTGTTTTTGTTCTTCTGAATGTATATATTTCCCATATTGTGGGTTGCATTCGTATTCTGAAATGTTAAAATATTTAGTAAATTCTTCAATTTTGTAATCCTGTATCAAACAATGAGCTACTACTTGCAGATACTTTGTGATTTACACATGAGTTCAGATTTATTTTATTTATTTATTTATTTTACTACGAATGATTTATTGCAGTTCTTGCAATTAATTTGATAAATTCCTGCTCTATAGTTTTATATACAGGATGTTAATGAATAACACCGACAGACTTTCAGGTATTGTAGAGGAGTCTTAGATAAACAATTTGAGATATGCAACTTGTAGTCTATAAGTTCAAATTTGCACGTTATAATACAAAATGTGTTACAAGCCAGTGCGCCACTGATAATATTTCGAACATTTAGTTGATAAGCTGTTACAAAGTGCAGCCTTCTTTTGCGGGTTGATTTCCTGCAACTATTTAGGTTAGTGGCAACGTGCCAGGTATGAAATATCGTCCGTTCAGAAAGTGAGATTCAAGGTTCAAACCTCAGACATGCTGATCTTTTATTTTTACTTGTTTTTATGTTCTTTCTTTCTTGTATAAGATGTTTGGAAATTTAGTACAAAATACTGTGGAATTTATTTTAGTATGATGCACAAAAGTAATAAACAACAATATTCAGTACTAGTATAAAAGAAGGAATGCTGTATAGCACACTAAGAACTGCAGTAAGTATTCGTAAGTGAAAATCACATGGTTCAGATGGACAAAATAACAAGGATATTTATGCATTAGTGTAACCATTACTTCAGGTTAAAATAATACTGTATGAATGTAGCATCAAGTCTTATGAGTTATGAAGTGAAACTTAGTACAAACATGAAGAAAAGGCATAACAAATTAATTAATAATTAAATTAAGACCCACTAATGTTTGACTTGATAGTGGAAGAATAATAAAAAAAACATTTGTTATTCGTGCCTCATTTTACAGTAAAGATGTTAACATTCAGGAATAATAATAATAATACATCAAAACCAACTAGTTTTATTATATTACAATACACTTAGTAAAGGAGGCATGATTTCAAAAAGAAATCTCTTTATTCATGTTTGCTTCAAAAACAGATTATATCAGGTGTTCGGGGGAGAAAGGCCGAATCTGGTAACTGTAAATCAATGGTAAAGAGAAAATTTTTGCCTGAACTGGGAATCAAACCCCGAACCTTTAGTTTTCTGTGCTAATTCTCTGTCGACTGAGCTAATTCAGGCTTCATTCCCATCCAAGCAGAAATCCTTCCCTTACCTTACTCTACTGGTCCCACATTCAATTGCAATGAATCATCATTCACAAATACACAATGAATGGCTTCTTCCTGAAGAAGACATGAAGGGACTCCACATGGCTATAGCATTATTTATTAAATTAATATTGAGAAGCTAAAGCTATTACTATGATAGAAATAAGTAAATTAATGAACACAATTAAATTATTGTAAATCAATGGTAAAGAGAAACATTTTTTGCCTGAACCTGGAATCGGACCCCAAACCTTTAGTAAGGTAAGAGAAGGATTTCTGCTTGGATGGGAATGAAGCCTGAATTAGCTCAGTGGACAGAGCATTAGCATGGAAAACTAACGGTTCGGGGTTCGATTCCCGGTTCAGGCAACAATTTTTCTCTTTACCATTGATTTACAATAATTTAATTGTGTTCATTAATTTACTTATTTCTGTCATAGTAATAGCTTTAGCTTCTCAATATTAATTTAACTGGTAACTGTAGTTCATTTACATTCGCCCTTCCTCCCCCGAGCTCCTGACATGTATTGTTCAAAATGTTGTCCTTGATGGAGTAAGCACAAATTACATCTGCGCAGAAATGATGCTTGCACTCTTCAAAGATTCCTGGAGTATTTCTGATTTTGTCACAGGTAGCCAAATTTCTCGCCAGTAACTCCTCATCTGAGTCGACTGGAGTCTGATACACGAGGCTCTTAAAGTGTCCCCATAGGAAGAAATCTGGAGGAGTGAGATCAGGTGAATGTGCAAGCCACTCTACAGGACCAATCCAACATCCGAGAAGACATTATCCAGATGGTTACTTACATTCCTGTCAGAGTAAGAAGGATCACTGTTGTGCTGGATCCACGTCTAACATCAGATATCAAGATGGATTTCTTCCAGGAATACAGGAAGCACGTGTATCAAAAAACTGTTTGTACTCATGACCGTTTAACCGTGGGGGCAGAAAATATGGACTAATAATGTTATTGGAAATTATACCCGCCCATATGTTAACAGCGAACTGTGTTGATAGCCTCTCTCTACAATGGGATGGATGTTCATGTTCCAAAATATGGCTATACCTCTGGTTTAGTACAACCGCTTCCCTAGTAAAATAAGCCTCGTTGGTGAAAAGCACTTTTGAAAAGAAATCAGGCTGTTCAACCAGCAGCTCAGAGACCCAGTTACAAAACTACACATGAGGTCTGAAGTCTAATGGTGTCAAGCACTTTACCTTCAAAAAGTGGAAGGGGTGGGTCCTTCTTCCTGCAAGACCTACCACATGCTGATGTGGTTTGTACCCTTGGCACGTTCAATTGCTCGTGTACTGGTAGAAGGGATTCTCTCGAATTCTGTCGAACACCCCTTCTTCGAAATCCAGGGTACAAGTTCGTCTTGCGCTGGAATCTGGTTTATGTATCACCAGGGTTCCAATTTTCCTGTAGATGCTGGTGGTTGGTTTGGAAAGTTGAATGATGAGGATGTTGTCTGCCAGGATATCTTTTTCTGTACATTTGTGCAGCTACATGCACATTTCCTTTTGCCTCACCATAAACATAATGCATATCTGCTAATTCGTTGAATGCATAAACATTAGCCATAATATGAGGTGAGTGATAAAAAATTCTACCTAAATTAGCCATAACGTTCATGTCAATGTAAACAATGTTGCTCCTACAAGATTCAAAGCAATAGTGAAACAGACTGGGCACGTGCTTGAGCAGTTGGTATGAACAGACTAAATGTACAGTATTTTAAAAATAATTTTTACCTGTGCATTTCATGTAATTAAATCACGCAATTAGTTTAACTCAAAATAAATACTTATTATTTAATATTAGGAAGTGATATTTGAGGTTATTTTAAATATATTATTTTTAGTCTGATCATCTTCTTCTTCTTCTTCTTCTTCTTCACTTCCTGGTTTAGGCAAGAGTTGCCTGTTCTGTCTTCACTAATAGATCTAAGACCATCTCTTCCGAGGACGTCCGACATCTCTTCTTCCTCTTGGAAAATAATGGAAGAATTTATTTGGTAACTTACTTTCTTCCATTCTTTCTACATGTTCTTTCCACTTATCTTGTTGTTAAATATCTTTTCTTTTATGGAATAGATCTGCAGTTCTTCACGGATATCCTCATTTCTTATCTGGTCCATTCTAGTGCAGCCTTTTACTCTTCTTAAAAATTTCATCTTGGCTGCTTGGATTTTACTTTCTTGTTTGGTAGTGGTAATCCAAGATTCACTCCCATACAAAAGGACAGGGACAGCCATTGTTTTATAAAATTTTAATTTTGTTTGTTTATGGGCTTTATTATTCGATGTTCTATTTATTGTACCACAAATAGCTTGAAAGTGATGAGTTTTGTGTTCAATATCTTTATCATACCCATAGCTGATGTCACATCCTAAATATTCTGGTCATCTTACCTCAGTATTAATGTTGATTTGTTCTTGAACATGTTTCAAAACAATTCTGTTTTATCGTCAGCTTGTCCAGTTTGGAGGTAAGATGATCAGACTAAAAATAATATAAATAAATACTTATGCTTAAATAGAATACCAGAAAGTCAATTAAATGACTACATAAGCAATATCCTCCTCTGAATAAAAATGGAAATAAAAATATAAAAACGAAGAAGAGAGATTCGAACCTGGAATTACAACATTCAATGTTAAGCATGCTACCGACTGAGCTATTACTGTGAACGAGATTTGAACTACCAGACATCTAATATGTATGATTGCATGACAGGGCATGGATTACAGACTGTCAGTGGCGTACTGGCTCTTGCCGAAAGACGAAATGTCCATAAAAACATGGCTCAAAAAGTTGAAAATGCTGCTATACTTGTATTTAAATCTAGGGTTATCCTACTATTGGAACAGAAGTGAAGTATTTCCAAGACAAACCATATTCACAGTTTGCTTCATTGTTGAATAATAAGTACGAACGTCCAGTTTTAAAAAAGTCATATAAATTCAAAATTTGGCTTCAGACACCCCAAGTTCCTTATCTCAAAATGTTTGTCTAACTCTCCTCTACAATACCTGAAAGTCTGTCAGTGTTATTCATTAGCACTCTGTATATAGATGCCTTGAGAAGATTACCTAAGTTTTGGATTTACAAATGGTAAGTAAATTTCTGAACTGTCTATCTTCTTTGTTCGGAAGGAGATATAATTTGTAATCAATTTTTAAATTTGTTTTATTATATTTTCATCAAAACCATTTAGTCCAACCATATGGTATGTGGTTGGTATTCTTTCTCATTATAGTAATTTATTTCATGCCACTCTTTATAATATCTGAGGTCATCAACATTGCAATTCAAAACTGGGCTCAACAAAGCTTCCCTGCTCCAAGCCCTCTTATTCATGCCAGAGGTTCTTTTAACCGCCAAGTTTCCCTTTTGCCAGCTGGGCCGTGGGTGTCAAGTTTTTTTAAATGTAAAGTACTATGCCATACTATATAATACAAACCTATATAAAGTATAATTTACTGTCTACATGCCATGCTAAATTGAATTGAAACTCATTATTATACATTTATTTGAAGGTTAGACAGTGTTGCTTCCACTTGTAAAGATCCCAGATTCGAATTCAGCACGGTCTCTTCATTCAAATTTGTTAATACTATCATTAAAACATTTATCCTATTGAATAATTTTGATGGCATTATCACTAAACACTTATCATATTAACTATTTTTGAACATTTTTTTAGGGTCCTGGGTTTGAATCAATTCCAATCAAACAGCTGTTCTATGCCACATGTTTCCTCTGGCATGCCACGCCCACCACTGTTACTCACACCCTGTTCATTTAGGTCTATATCACTTGCTTTACTATTTACAGGCTTGGATTGTAATAACATTAGGTTAGATACAGGAGTATTATCACATTTGTCAAACAAATAATCATTTGATGAACTGTTACTATTACTTTCATCTTCTGATAAAACTGACACAATAAACTCACATATTGTATTTTCGTCATCTTAGAGACATGAATCACCGTGTTTCACCGAACGATCTACCCCTTGGTCAGGTATCTTTTCGACTAAAAATAAAATAAATAAAGAGAAAATCTTGAAATTTCAACATTCCATAGCCAAAAAAAGACCTTGAAACATGAATATACACCCTCCTTTAGAAAACGCTTTTACCATCAGCCTGTACCGTTATTCTGTAAGGGATGTGCAAAGTATTGCTAAAAAAGGATGTACAAACACAGAACGAAAAATAATTTTAGTAAATTGAAGTGAAAACTTCGGGAAAAAAATATTTAATATAATAAGATTGAGAACCAGAGCTTGCCGGGTGTGGCATACCACTGTATACACACTTTCATCGGTTCATGCCGGGCATGGCATACAAAAGGTTAAAACTTGATGGCACAAAGGGCCTAGAAGGCCCTTGGCCTACCAACTGGTTGCTGACTTCACATCCACATGTGTTAATCACAGAGGTGGATGATCATCTACACAGTATAGGAGTGACTTGAGGTTAGGATGTTGGATCGCCCAGCTGTTACACCTGGCTTTTTCAATCTGCAGCCAGTACCTATTGTAACTACTCAAATTCCTCATGATGCTGGGTAGGAACTGGTCCCATACTGGCCGAAATTCCATGAAAAAATTCAACTCCCAGCACAAGTCCCATAGCTGTGCACCAAGGCATCATGCCTTAAACCATTTGGCTACTGTGCAGGACTGGAGGCTCTTTTACATGGCATTACTCTGCAACATGAAACAAATAGCTTTACTTTCCTTCCAAAGGAAGGAATACTTTTATGTGCTGAAAAAGTCATTAACTCAGGTAAGTTTGAATCTGTGAATTATGTACCTACCGATGAGCATTGGTAAAAAAAAATTGGTAACCATTTTGACCAGCTATATGGTATGTATGTAGATTAGTCATCTTTGCCACATCAAAGAATCTCATTATTAAGAGCACAACATTTCAGCATAAGGGTATTCATAAACACACCTGGATGTCTCCAGATGGTAAAATTCGGAACCAGATAGATCATGTATTAGTGGACAAATGCTGGCACAGTAGCATCATCGATGTTAGATCAGTTAGAGGGACAGACTGCAATTCAGATCCTCATCTGGTCAGGGTGAAAATCAGACAACGGCTATCGCTTATGAGAGGAACAAATGCTAAAGATGATTCTGAAAATTTTGATTTAAAAAACTTGAAAAATGATAAATGCTGCAAGAATACCAAATCAAAATAGTTAATAGATTTGAAGTACTGGAATATTCAGATGACAATGTGGCAAACGAAGAGGAAACTGATATAAATAAAGAATGGGAGCTATAAGAGATACTATTAAATTGTCAGCATCAGAAAGCATTGGTTATTTAAAAAAGAGGCAAAACAAGAAATGGTTGGTGAGGAATGTGCCGACATTGTAAAGAAAAGAAAGCTAGCAAAAATGAAATGGTTACACGAGCCAAATGAGGTAAATTTAGAGCAATTGGGTAGTATTAGACAGGAAACCACCAGGTTATTAAAGAGTAAAAAGAGGGAATATTTGAGAGAGAAGATTAATGATCTTGAAATGAATGCCAAAAAAATATTGGAAAATTAGAGAATTATATCAGGGAATTAGGATAGAGAAGAGAGGGTTTCAGGCTAAAACAAATATAATTCGGAAAGAAAATGGGGATATGATTGCAGATTCCAGGAGTATATTAAATAGATGGAAAAGTTACTTTAATCAGCTATTAAATGTACAGCTTTTGAAAAAAATGATGGTGCAACTCTTGATGATGGAAAGTTTAGAGTTTTGAGGAGTGATTCACACCAGTATGTGGTTACATGTTCTGACTCATTTGAGTATAAAGCGGACGATGTAAGTCTCTCTTCATGCAGCATTTGATTGTACGCTTAAGTGGAGCAGTCGGTAAGATGCTCTTTTTCCGACGATGCAGGCCCACGTTCGATTCTGGCCAGATAGATTTTATTTATTATTATTTAATAATGTCATTCATTTTCATAATGCCTACATGTTACCAGGCTTCGTTATATAAATAAATTTGTATATATATGGAAATATTCCCGGTCGGGACAGTCTCCTGGAAGAGATTTTTTTTTCGGGGTTTTTTCTCACCTGTAAGATAAATGTCAGGAACGGTCCCTGAAAATCATCTGGCCATCATCATCATCCTTATAATTATCATCATTCTTCACCGGTGTGGAAAGAAACAGGAAGCTACCACACCTACAGTTTCCTAGTAAAGTTGCAAAGCATAGCATGAAAATGCTATGATTGCAGTGAAAGACCTGCCCTCGGGAAGAATTACTATGGAATGGAATATATGGAAATAAATTAATTAAAGAAAACAGCTCATATATATATATATATAGAAAATGATTTATGATTATAACGTCTCATTACTTTGTTTACAAAACACATGGCATAATAAAATTATTTATTTCCATTACTAATACAAAAAAAGAGATAATACAGACAATAATAGAAAGTATACTTACATATGGTTCAGAAAGCTGGACAATAAATGAAAGGATGCAGAAAAGGATCTAATTTCATTATACAAGTAAGTCATGAAGTACTGCATCGCTTCATACAGACAATTTCTAGAAGAGATGTTGTGGTCTAGTGGATAGAGCTTCTGTTTCCCGTGCATGAGGTCACATGTTCGATCCTGTTGTCATGCTTTTTTCTTTCTCTCTCGTCCTTATTTCAATTAATTTTCTTTCTTTTGTTTCATTTCTTTTGCTTTGTTTTATTTTCAGTATTTACTGCACTACTTATTTACACAACATTGTTTTCCATTGCATGACACAACGAAATAGAACGGATTTTGTTTCTCAAATAGTTGTATACTTGTGTACCAAATAACTGATCTCTGATCATGCGCAGTGGCTTCGTTCTGAGACTTGAAAATTATCTGTGCGCCATATTGAAGAGGATAATTTACAGACAGAAGAAATGCTAGTTGCAGAACCAAGTGCATTAGAGGTTGAAATCGCGATAGAAAAATTGAAGATGTATAAAGCATCAGGTTCAGATGAGATCCCAGCAGAACTAATGAAATCAGGCGGAGAAAATTGATGGACAAGATACGCCGGTTGCTTAGTATGATTTGGGAAAAAGAAGCTCTTCCAGACAAATAGAAAGAATTTATTATTATACCAATCTATAAGAAAGGAGATAAAACTGCAACAACTGCAGGGGCATTTCATTACTTTCAACTTCATACAAAATTCTAAAAAAATATATTAATAAGCAGACTTACTCCTTATATTATGACATTCTAGGAGATAATCAATATGGATTTAGAAGAAACAGGTCTATACAACCGATCAAAGTTTTATTATAAGATAGATTTTAGTAAAGAAATGGGAATATAATGGTACTGTACATCAACTATACATAGACTTCAAAAAGGTATATGATTCAATTAAGAGGGAGAAGTTATATAGTATCCTGCTGGAGTTTGGAATTCCTAAAAAGTTAGACTTATACAAATGAGTCTAAATGGCACAAAGAGTAGGGTGCGTGTAGGCAAACAGTTTTTGGATACTTTTGAAATTCACAATGGATTGAAGCAAGGAGAGGCGCCATCTCATCTACTAATTAATTTTGTACTAGAGCATGCCATTAAATCTTTAGAGGATGAAGAACGCCTGCAGCTCAATAGTATTAATAAGCTGTTAGTTTACGCTGATGGTTGATAACGAAGAAATACTAAAGACCAACACGCACACACTATTGCATAACACTAAGAAATTGGATTGGAAGTAAATATCAATAAAACTAAATATATGTTCACACATAGAAAAACATTATATAATGGAAATGGACAGCTAATGACAAATGAGGGAAATTTTGAGGAAGTGGCTGAATTCAAATATCTAGGAACAATAATCACAAATAAGAATGAGATGCACAAAGAAATTAAACATAGGCTCAATTCTGGAAATGTATGCTATTATGCACTGCAGAGACTTTTGATGTCCCAACTCCTTTCAAAAAACGTTAAGCTGAAAATATATAAAACTATTATTCTACCAGTTATATTATATAGGTGCGAAACATGGACTCTTACTTTAAGGGAGGAAAGGAGATTACGAGTATTTGAGAATAAAGTTCTTAGGAAAATTTTTGGACCAAAGAGAGATGAACAGACAGGTGAATGGAGAAGACTACATAACAATGAACTACATGGTCTTTATAGGAAGCCAGATATAATAAGAATAGTTAAGTCTCGTAGATCTGATGGGCAGGACATGTGGCACAAATGGGAATGAAAGAGGTGCATGGAAACTACTTGTAGGAAAACTAGAGGGAAAACACCCAGTTGGTAGACGAAGAATGAGGTGGGAGGTAACATTAATTATTATTTGAGGGAAGTAGAATATACGGGGAATGTTTGGAAAACATTAGCTCACGATAGGGATGTATGGAGAGCTCATGTCCGCGTGGCCATGAACCTATGGGTTCGATAGTGCCAGTGAGTTAGTTACTTAATATGGTATGTTTGTATATATTTTTCATAATAAAAATTAATTAAAAGAGTCGTATCTCATCTCATAATGTGTGTTCTTCAAGCACGGAAACTGAATTTTTCAAGAGGAATCTTTTCCATCTTCAGCCATCATCACGACTGTCAAATTTCAGTCTTCATCTTCAAAATTGCCATCTGGTGTTGATTTGATGAACCTTGAGATCAAATTAACACCAGATAGCAACTTTGAAGATGATGATGTAGACCGAAATTCGATAGTCATGATGATGGCTGAAGATGGGAGGGATTTCTCTTGAAAACTGCTATTTCCGTGCTTGAAGAACTTCCCTTTTAACACATATTATCCTAATTGTTTTGAGCAAATATTCTGCACATTAATTTTAAAATTATCTAGTTTCTCAAATTCTCTGTATTTTTTAGCATTGCAGGATTCAATTAACTATAGATAACAAATATAATGCCATATGATAAATATCCAAAATTTACAATGCTATTTCTAAAGTTCCTGCATTAGAATGAATGAATGAATAAGCTTGTGTTTCATGATTCACATTGTGATCTATTCCACATGAGAAAATTATTCTATTTTAAGCCAACATTATCTTCTTCACAGATTGAACTGCAAAAGGTTTGTACCAGTCTCATGAACAAAACTAATATTTCCATTGTGCTCTTAGCCATCCCACACATCTATACCCCTCTAGCATATAAGTGAATAACTGTTTTGTTATATGTTCTTGATCTATCCTTTGAATGTGATTGAAACTATTTTATTTGTATTCTTTGATTCTGTTTGTTAAGCTGAATATGTTAAGCTCATTCCTATAGTCCAGCCAGTGAGTCATCGGCTCTGACATTTTCACGACAGTGTTGCCGATATGGATATTCAGTGGGAGGGGCCACTTTATGTATGCGGTTAGCAGAAATACAGCTAACAACATCTAAGCAAATTCAAACTTTACTAGCGTGCTATAGCGGCGTCAAGAGCAGGGTTTTGGCAGATGTTCACTCCCACTCAACTATTCCCTTATTGGCAGTTCAGGGTGAGTTTCTCTTTTTACTCCTCGTGCAACCAAAACGTCAGGGCTGAAGATCCAGCGGCTGGACTTTAATATCTTTGCTATATTTTTTTTTATCTTGTAAAGTATATCTCAGAAAACTCATTTAGGCAGATTCAATTTTTTTAGTTGATTTTTAGTCAAAGTCCAATTTTTGGAGTCATATAACAACACAGGAATAGCCATAACCTTATAAAATATTATTTTATTTCTTTCCTCATGTATTTAAACATTTTCTAGTTGTTTCATGCATGTATCTGAATTTATTTAAATTTATTTTCGACATCCCTTTGTTTATCGTATCATATCTCAGGTAATTAAAATGGTTTATTTGAATGAATGAATTAGTCACTTCTAATCGTATCTCATACTTTATGTTTTTTTAACACGGGAACTGCAGTTTTCAAGAGGAGTCCCTCTTATCTTCAGCCAACATTATGACTACCAGATTTTTGTTAGAATCTTCTTCTATAATGTTGCCATCTGGTGTTGATGAACCTCGAGATCAAGTCCCGTTCATTGGGTTCTGGTGAAGCATTGCAGTACTAATCACCTGCATAGTGGATAAGAAATTATTCTGAAAGCAGGCAGAGCTTTTGACAATATAGCGAGAAAAGGCATATGATTTTTGGAATTTGGAATGTCACATCATTAACAGAAAAGGAGATTGAGATAAATTATGAAATTTAAAAAATATATTTTTTTATATCTAAGAAGAAAATGAACACCAAGGATAGAATGGGAACAGTATATAAACGATGTGATGGAAAAAAAAATTGGGAAATAAGAATGACACAGGTCTAAGACAGATACTGGAAATGGGTGAAACTGGCTCCAACACAGCAAAACATAAGGAAAGGATAAAGATATCTGTAAATAGTGCATTCCTTTTTTTTTTTTCTGTGTTAAGTCAACTTGTCTCCCACCATATCCAAGTGAAAGTCAAGATGCCTTGATACAGAACTACAGGACTTGTACTGGTTCAGGTTTTCATGGGGAAGACATTTCAGCCAGTATGGGACCAGTACCCACCCAGCATCGTGAGGAATTTGGGTAGCTACAATAAGTAATGGCTCCAGGTTGAGAAACCCAGCTCCAGCTGGGGGACCCGACATGCTGATCACATGACACCCCTACGCTGGCTGGACGATCGTCTACCTCTTTGATTAACACATATAAGACAGCAGCTGGCTGGTAGGCCAATGGCCTTCTAGACCCGTCGCACTGTTTGTTTTTGTTAAGTCAACTTTCTAGTTTTTGAAAGAAGCATTTTTATTCAAATTTTCTTAAAAAATGGTTCTAACTCAAGCAATACATTTTGAAACGTATTCACAATTCAAACCCCAATACCAACCAATCTGATGATATTTCCTGGTTTTCATCAGTCATCAAACCAAATGCAGAGAATTAAAAAAAAAATCATGGGAAATAACACTAAGAGATAATTTATTTATTTATTTAAATGCAGTGGCATTTGACACTTGTCATTAGCCAACAATGACTGGGGAAACAAACAATAACCAAACTCTAACAAGAAAGATTATAAAAGGTTCATCATCTTTTCCCTGGCTTCCCAGTATCTGTCCACGAAATTGCTGGTTGTTAGGGATGGGCAAGTTCGGATGTGATCAGCATCCATATCTTCCATAGATAAATAAATATCAATATAACACAAATATGAATCATAAACTTTACACCTCATCTCAAAAAATATGATCCTCTCACCTGGAGAAGTTTCAGAGACGGTATTAAAGCTCATTTCAAACAGTTAGAATTTAGATGAGGGTGATGCTCTCCAAAACATATCCAGATGAGAAGATCATATTTTGTGAGATGAGGTGGTTAAATTTCAGATTTATATTTGTATTCTACAAGGTTGGAATTTCATTGCTGGAGCCCATTTCATATCATAATTTAAATTAAAAGTCCCAAACTTTTTTGTCTCATAAACCGAGTGCAAATTTTTCCTATTTTGTGTAGACCACTTGCCTTTCTAATATTGAATTTTTACACATTCAATAACATTCAAATTAATTTTTGACAGATGACATAGTGCTACTTACTTTTGTTTTTGCTGATATGGACACCTTGCAGGTCAGAGTCAACATAGACCACTTTGGGAATGACTGATTTAAATTAAATCAGTTATTTTAAGATTAAAACTAAAATTAAACTCCATGGTGTGACAGGCCTACCATCCGACTGCTGGCCTCACATATACATGTGTTAATCACAGAGACAGATGATCATTCTGTCAATATAGGGGTGATATATGGTCAGCATGTCAGGTCCCCAGCCGTTTTAGCTGGTTTTCTCAACCTGGAGCCGCTACTTATTGCAGCTACCAATATTCCTCACTATGCAAGTCAAAAGACCCGCGCAGATCACCGATGCATCTAGATCTCCATTCCAGAGGCTTCTCCAAGCCTTGACTGTCACTGTCATGAAGTTTTGATGGCTAGAAACTTTCGTACTGGAGGATTCTTGAATAGGCGCCGAGAAGTTTCTATCCCCATCCTATATAAAAATTGCCAGGGCAGGGGTTCAGTCAGTTGTGAATTGACAGCGATACAGTGAGCTGTGAAATACGAGAAGCTGTGGCAAGTGGGTTCATTAGACACTGACGATAATTGTTACAATAGATAAACTTTAAAACAAGATTAATTATTACAGCAAATTGTGTGTGAACTGTCACTGATAGTTTATAGAATTAAATAAAGCAATTGTGGAGTATTACACGATCATCTATGTTGTTTTATTATGCCTAAAACCAATCCCATGGCATCCTGTGACACTACAAAAGGGAATAGAACTCTATCAACAAACTTTCACATGTTATTCAGGAATTATGGATGAGTTTTTTTTATTTAAGAAACCTATGGTCTCTGGAAATGTACTCGTATTACAGAATAATGTGATGTTGATGTATTGGACATGTAGCATGTCCTTTGGACCATGATAAGATGGGTTCTGATAGATTGCAAAGAAAAAAGAAAAATCAACTAATCATCACTTGATGCAGATACTGTAAAAATATTAAGCTGTAATACAGTGAAAAAAATTACAAGAGTCATGAAACAAACTAGGACAAAACTCATAAAGTTTCTTTTTCTCTTCCCAAAACTTTTAAGAGTTACAAGAAATAGCTTTGGACTCACACCCTCACTTTTCCTCTTATAAATTCCAACAAATGAAAGGTGACTCTTCTTATCCTGCTTTTAAATACCAGTGAAGAAAAAGTGATGCTTGTCCTGAAATAAGATGCTGAAATGTTTACAGCAATGGGTTTGAAAGAGTCATTGAGGTAGTGGTGTAAAGCAAGGTTAAGTTTTGGCAAAGAGTATAATTGTTTGCTAAACTGTTTAATAAACAGTGCACTCTTCAATGCTACATACAGACTGTTTCTTATATAGTTTAAAGTAGTTGTATTAAATGTTTACTGCCATGATCACAACTAACTGAATTGTTTTTATTGTAGTTTATGATTTTTACAGCACCTATTTCAGGTGATTTTTAATGTTATTGTAGTTTATGAGTTTTACAGTGCCTACTTTAGGTGATGATAGGTTAAACGATTTTTAATTTTATTGCAGTTCATGTTTTTACAATGCCTACTTCAGGTGATAATTGGTTAAACGATTTTTTAATTTTATTGCAGTTCATGTTTTTACAAATGCCTACTTCAGGTGTAAACGATTTTTAATTTTATTGCAGTTCAGGTTTTTTGAATGCCTACTTCAGGTGATAATTGGTTAAACAATTTTTAATTTTATTGCAGTTCATGTTTTTACAATGCCTACTTCAGGTGATCAGTTTATTAGTTTTTAATGATTCTTTATCTATGAGAACCTATGTTATCACTATCCAAAGGACAGTTACATGACTAATACATCAATAATACATTACCCTGTAATAAATCATCAAAGTGTATGGGTTCCTTACTTCAAAACACTCCTGAATTATCTAACCCACGAACCCATAGGTTCATGACCGCGCATACATAAGCTCTCCATACATCCATATCCTGAGTTAATGTTTTCCAATAATTCCCTGTATAATCTACTTCCTTCAAATCATGGTTCACGTTATTCTCCCAACTTATTCTTGGTCTACCAACTGGGCGTTTTCCCCTCTGGTTTTCCTATAAGAAACTTTCATTCCCCGTTCGTCCCACATGCCCTGCCCATCGCAGTCTACGAGACTTAATTGTTTTTATTATATCTGGTTTCCTATAAATATCATATAGTTCACTATCAGGTAGGTTCTCCATTCCCTCCTGAATAATCTTACTGGCAATGTTCTGTCCCATCCTATATTATAGTTATAAGGGTCATTTGAAGTAACAAACGGCATATTGTACCTTGTTTTTTTTTTCCTTTTCTTGCAGTTTTATTTTATAAAAGCATGATTTGAAACAATTTTTAATTTAAAAAGTATCTTGTTTTGCATAAATCAGCACAACTCCAAACATATATATGTTTATATGTACTTATACTTTTAAAATGGCTCAAATTTCGTGACAAATTTCACTTTTTCGTCCAATTAAAATGTAATTTCTTACGAAATTTTAAGCAAATGATAAGGGCATCAGGATAAGGGTGCTCACTTATCTGAGAAAAAATATGTTTTTAATAATTTAATATTGTTTCAAATCCCGTATTTATAAAATATGGCATTAATTATGGTGGAATGGCCCATATCCAAATCATGTAAAATATACTTTACTTTATTTTATGGGAAATACCAGTTAGCTTAGATATAGAAATACAGACAGGTAAAGTTTAACAAAAAAATATTATAATTCAACGAGAAACTCATTTTCAGCGAAAATGGACATACCAGGTTTTGAATGTTTGATTCTCATATATTATTTAGTGGCCTCAAACAACCCAGACGGAAGGGCTTCCTTAGAAAGACAGGCATAAAATTCTGAAGAGACTGTACTGACCACGTCATTCATTTTAAAAATTTACAAGGTGATGAACTCGCTGGGGGTGTACATCTTAAGAACTCCGTTAAACCTTCTTATCAAGTACGGTAACTAATAATGTTTTACTCTTTTCTAATTTGCAAGAGCTTCTCCACATTCATCGGCAATGTTCGCTCGTTAAGCTTAGGAATAGCCCCCTAATGAAATTTTTAGCAATTATTATACGTATTCAAATACTTATAAAACAAGAAATATCTCTTACTTTTACTCTTCCGCCATTAATATTGGAAATGAATTATACGGGGTGTAAGGGGTAGTGATGTGCATTCTATAACCTCTCCTACCTAATTCTCAACCTCACCTGCACGTGGTACACCTTGCTTTTAACTAACGAGGTAATGAGGACAGAGTCACGGCGGTATAACCGTTCCATCAAATATGGAGGAAATTCCATATTTTGAATGCCTGACTAGAGGCTATAAGGTAGCAGCCCTACTACTAGTCTTGCTCTGTGGATGGCTGGTAACCAACCCAGGGGACTTCCTACTACTCGAAGAAACTTAAGCAAAGACTGGAATGATCACACTGATTATGACAAAGCAAGGAATAGGTTAATGATTAAGGATCTCAAAGTTGCAACATGGAATGTGAGAGGAATAACACATAAAGAAGAAGAGTTAGAAGTAGAGTTAGACAAAAGAAAAATTGACATTGCCATTATTTCGGAAACAAAAAAGAAGAACAAAGGATCAGAAGAATTAAGAAAATATGTAATGATTTATTCTGGAGTTCCAGCAGAGAACTGGGCATCATCAGGAGTCGCAATTTTAATAAGGAAAAATTTACAACACATCGTTGTTAGGAGTTAATAGACTGGATCACCAAAGGAACACTATTATCAGAGGAAAACTTGGAGTAACAAGTTTAAATGAAGATATACAAAGATACCAACAAGAATGGAAAAATCATCTGAGGAGAATGGCAAGAAATAGACTTCCAAAATTGGCATTCCAATATACCCCAACTGGACATAGGGACCAAGGAAGACCAAAACATCGGTGGAAAGATCAAGACCATCTTTGCTAGGTTTACCGTACAGGCCACATGGCCTAAAACGAATTTGTTCATGATGATGATGATGATGATGACGAATTATACTAACCGGATTGTAAAAAAGTATCATGTATGGTAAAGTTTGGTCATTTCGTGTAGGTAATTTAGCCTATAGACGCGATGATACCGATATGCATTATTTTGCACATAAAGAACATGTCGGCTGTGCATAATACTGATTTTCATTCGTACAAATTGTTGTTTAAAAATCAGAACATAAAGTAGGGTACATTACGGCAATAACACGATAGAGTATATTTCATGAGAAATAGGGGTCTATTTAAATGTCCTAAATAAATTGCTAATTGATTTACTGAAATTATAATGTTCTTCATGTTTTCAGAAAACAAGGATAGCGTGCCCTAAATTTGCAAGAAAACTTAGCTTTAAAGTAATTAGCAATTACATACGGGTATTTAAATACCCCCCCCCCATTTCTCATGAAATAAATTATATCGCGATTTACCTTAATTTACCCTGCTTTATGTTCCGATTTTAAACAATTTATATGAATAAAAATTAACACTGTCTTCATGTTCCATATGTGTAAAATAATGCATACCGGTATCATTGGGCCTAATCTACAGTAGGTTATTATATGAATGATTATTTAAACTTACTATTTGAGATTTTTAGCTAAAATGCTAATATCATAATTTACCAGTTGCAGGAATAAGATATTTGATAAACAACAGTTTATATAAAGATTTATTAAACACGCTGTGTACATTATAATACAATTACTGGAAGTTATTGTCATCAGCATAGAATTTTAAAGGCTTACTTCTTGCTATGCAGTCAATAAGGTGGTATTGTTGACATTTTTGGTCGTATAGCTTGCAGAGGCACTGGTTCGATGCGAGGTGGAACCCTTTTATGGTACATACTCTGTAGTGGAATCCATGTGTGGCGGTCCTCGTGAACACGTGTCTTAGGGAGAAGTTTGGTTCCTTCCATTGTTCGGTGTTCATCGCTGGGGTCAGGAAGAATCCGCGGTCTATATCCTCTGTTTTTTCTTCTCTCTCTTATGTGTGCTTCGTAGGCTGGGGTGTGTGGCAGGTTATATTGTAACGCTATTTCTCTGATGAAGAAGTCAGTCTTGGTTAGATGGTATATGAGTCGGGAGCTCGTTGACCTTGAAACCCTAAGTACTCTCCGGAGGTAGGCAATTTTGACCATTTCCAGTCTTTTCAGATTTGCTATGGTTAACCGAGTCCAGAATGTGGTGATTGCATAGCACGCTATTGGTGATATCTTAATATGAAATAGTCTTATAGCAGTTTCGATTGACAGCTTTTCGACATTTCGAATGTCAAATGTGGCCTTTATTGCTGAGTTGCATCTTTCCTGGATGTGCTTGGTGAATGATTTTCCTGTGACTTGCAACGTTAGACCGAGATACTTGCAGCAGTTGGCTAATTCTAGTTGGGCATTTCCGTACTTGAATTTGTCATCCCTGTTTACGTTTCCTCCTCGTCTAAATTTCATAATCTTAGTTTTGCTTGTGTTAACTTCTAGTTCGTTCCGGTGCGCCCAATTGCGTAGTTTATCCAGGCTAGTCTGAAGAGCTACTTTAGTTCTGGATAAGATGACTATATCATCTGCATAGAGGATGACCGTGGCTACCGGTGATGCTACTTCTTGGACTATGTCGTGGGTTAGCAAGTTGAAGAGCAATGGGCTTAAGAGGATCCCCTTGAAGCATTCCGTTTGTTTGTATTATGTGATCAGATTGGCTAACTTTGTAATTTATGGTTAGTAGGTTGAAAACCAGTATACTTTCAATTAGTTTCAAGAAAGGGTTCTGTTTTCCCAGTATTCTGGAGATTTTGTCCAGTAATGTGTTTCTATTTACGCTGTCAAACGCCTTGAAGAAGTCTATGAAAGCCGCGTATACATGGCCACCTGCGGTGCTTGTTGCTTCCAGATGATGGATAACACTCTCGATGGCTTGTATCGTGGATTTTCCCGTCACAAATCCGTATTGTTCCTCGGGAATTAATGTGCTGGCTTGGGGAAGGATACGTTGTAGTATAATCTTCGTCAGAATTTTAAAAGGCGCACATTCCAGTGCAATCCCGCGGTAAGCGTCGGGTGAGTCTTTTGGCCCTTTTCCTTTATACAGCATTAGAATGTCGGACTCTCTCCAACTCCCTGGTATGATGCTTAAATCAATGCATTTTAAACAACAGTTTAAAGAATACATTAAAATGCATCGACCAGTAATTTATTGCAAAACCACATGTGTCAAAATTGCGAATTTTTAACATTGTTTTACCACTACATGTTTCCTATTTGTCTTGTATAACACTCATCATGTCTATTCCTCAACTATATCATTCAATATTTAAATAAATATGAGTTGCGTCCAATAGGCTACGTACCCGCAACGGTATCGGTGTGACAAATCGCAGTACTGTATCTGTCTTACTTCTGTGTATGCGTATGTTAATACTTGAGTAAAGTTGTTTTTATATATAAGATAAAACTGACTGTATTTGGTATAAAGTATACGGTGTTTAACTTGGAAGTTGTTTATTATAATTTTTGGTCGATGTGACTAATTTCTTATACTTATCAATATTGTTGTTACTGGAAGTAAGTCAACGATCTCACATCTAACCTGGTTGCTATGCAAACAAAAGAAATCGCAATGCTGATATGGACTCAAAAAGCACACGTTCGGTAAGTAAAATAAAACATTTCTTGAATGTTTTGTACACTAACTTGTACCTTTCTTTAGACTTTTCCGGAATTAATGCAGAACATCCCACTCTCCAGGCTTCTTCAATTACTCTATCATCTACCATGACTCCCTTCCATAATAAAATTATCATACAAATTCTAATCACGGTACTACATACAAAACTGTCTCCGCAGCCAACAATCCTTGCTTATAATAAAACAAATGAAAAGCTACATAGCAACGATCACCAAATGTTACTTTCTCATAGAAGTCATTTACATCCAAGCAATATTTTAATTCATTTATTGCTATATTTAATAAAAATTAGTCACATCGACCAAAAAATAGTATGCAATACACATGAGGTAAGCATGTAACAGATCTCGAAAATTGAAAAAAACGAGGCGCTTGCGCCTCGATCAGTAACTTACCTCACTTGTATCGCAATATACTATAATAGGCCTGTCATCTTGACGTGGTGGGGGGGGGGGCTTAGTACCCGATTAACCAGACGACCCTACTGGGGAAGATTGGCTTAGGTTAATCTTGCTGGTGGGTAAGAGGCGAGGGGAACTAAGTATAGCTCACAACGAGGGAATGGCGTCTATATCCATATTGGGCGGCCTCATATTCGTCAAGTCTTCAACGGTCAACAGGACGACTAGGAATAGCACAGCTATACTCGTAGGGCTTGAAGAGCGGAAGAAGCAGCCCTCTCTTGGGGGGGTGGATACCCAGAGGAGCATGTTTGGAGGCTCAGAGGAAGCAGCCCTTCCACCATCCTTGTCCTGCGAAGCGCTCGTAACGCTTCCAGGAGACATTCATGGAAATCAGCCGTATTGTCATAAAAGGAACCGACCCAAGCAAGATAAAAGGATACGATTTGGAATAAAGGACATTTTGAAATTAGGAAATTGGAACGTAAGGGGAATAAATACAAAAGAAGAAGAAGAATTAGAAAGAGAAGTAAAGAAAAAAGAAATAAATATAGCAACAATAACAGAAACAAAAAAGAAACTAAAAGGAACAAAGGACTTAAAACACTATACTATGTTGTATAGCGGAGTAGAACAGACAACAAGAGCGCAGTGTGGAGTAGCAATTTTAATAGATGAAAAATGGAAGAACAAATTGAATAGCTATGAGTTTATAAATGAAAGAATCCTGATAGCCAGATTTAAAATTGAAAGAGGATATATGATGATAATTGCTGTGTATGCCCCAGAGGACCATTATTTAAATATAGTTATTTTAAAATATTTATATAATTAATGTAAACGGCGATGTTTGAAAACAAATGAGAAACGTTATGTTTCATTTGTTCATCACTGCAACCAGATCATATTGGTAAGAAAGAAGAAAAAAATTATAAAACATTACAAACAAAAGTTGATAAATATACAAAAGATCATCATCTAATAATAAGTGGAGACTCAAATGCCAGAGTAGGCAATGTCCCTATACCTAATGTAATAGGATATAATGGAGAAATAACAATAAATGATAATGGACAGGATTTGAGACAGTTTTCAACATATAATCAATTAAAAATAATGAATACCTATTACCGAAAAAAGGACATACATAAATATATAAGAAGTGGATATAACTCAAGATCAATATTTGACTATTTAATCGTAAACAAAAAGCTTGGAGCCTTGGTAACAGATGTGAGAGTACATAGAGGCAGCGATATATACTCTGATCACTATCTCGTGATAAGTAAAATAAACAAAATAGCTAAATGGCGGAAAAATAACATAAAGAACAAAAGAAACCAAGAAGAAGTATATAAAGTATATTTATTACAAGATCAAAGTATTAGACAACATTATGAAAGCAGAATGAATAAATATATATCAGAGATAGCGACGTCAGAAGATATAAATATCGAATGGGAAAATATATCAAATGTAATACATAAAACAACAAATGAGATATTAGGAAAGAAAATAGAATAAGAAATAGGAAGGGCTTGAGAACTTGGAATGCGAATATACAAAATGCAGTGAATGAAAAACAAAAAGCATATCATACATACTTACGACTGAAAACAGAAGAATCTTACGAGGAATATAAAATGAAAAGGAGAATTGCTAAAAGCATTATAAGAAAAGCCCATCAGGAGCCATGGGATCAATTTATAAGCTCATTAGAACATGATATATATGAAAGACAAGAAATAGGTTATAAATTAGTGAAACATCTCAATCAGACTGAGAAAGATTCTGCCAGATTGAATATAATCCCAGAACAAGAATGGATACAACATTATGAAAAACTTTGGAAAAAGGAGGAAATTGAAGAAAAAGAGAACAACGAGGAAGAAATAAAAGTGGAAAATATTGATGTAATAGACATAAATGAATTAGAAATGGCTCTGAAAACCACTAAGAATAGGAAGCAACAGGTATAGATAATATAAATATGGAGTTAGTCAAATATAGTGGAATATTGTGTAAACTACGAATACTTCATTTAATTAATATATGTTGGCAGATCTATGAGATTCCAACCACTTGGAAAACAGCAATTATGAAGAATATATTTAAGAGAGGAGACCGGAGAAATTGCGAGAATTACAGAGGGATTAGCTTAATGAATACTGGCTACATGATATATACGAAAATAATAAATAATAGATTGAGAAACATAACAGAAGTAATAATAAATGAAAATCAAAGTGGATTCAGAAAGGGAAGATCATGTATAGACAATGTCTTTACACTGAAACAACTCATAGAAAAGAGAAGAGAACATAACTTAGAAACTCACATAGGATTTATAGATTTGGATAAGGCCTTCGATCGAGTAACAGACAAAAATTATGGGAAATATTACGAATGAAAGGATACCCGCTGTGCCTTGTTGAAACAATAAAGAAATTATATGAAGACACAAATATAATTATAGATACCGGATTCAAAAGAACAGATACAATCAAAACAAATACTGGATTACGACAAGGATGTAGTTTATCACCCACTTTGTTTAATATATATATATATATATATATATATATAGACGATATTTTAAATAAATGGAAGGTTTTAGTGAATCCAGGAATAAGAATAGATAATAAAGTGTGCATAAATAATCTTCTATTTGCTGACGATGTAATCATAATACAGAAAAATGAAGACGACTTACAGAAATCAATGCATGCATTAAATGAAATATGTAAATTATATGATCTAAAGATTTCTGTAAGGAAAACGAAGACCATGGCTTTTAGAGGAAGAGATCCAGTGAGATCCAAAATTATTTTAGAAAATCAAAGTATAGAACAGGTGTCTAGTTTCAAATATTTGGGCTGTGATGTTGGCTACAATGTGGAAAGAGATATTGACTCCAAAATAAATAAATTTCAGACGGTGTGTGGAACAATACAGAGAACATTCAAAAATAAAATTAGAAAAGAAACCAAGATAAAAATGTATAATGTTATGGCGGTTCCCACAATATTGTATGGATGTGAAACTTGGGCTCCAGTGAAAAGAAAACAGAAGGATAGAATACAGACGGCGGAGATGAGGTTCCTAAGACAAGTAAAAGGATGTACAAGACTTGATAGAATAAGAAATGAGGATATAAGAGAAGAATTGAAAGTACAGCCTTTATTGGATAAAGTCACGAATTACAGACAGAAATGGATTGATCACATGGATGGAATGAGTAAGGAGAGATATCCATTGTTAGCAAGAAATTATCAAGCAAGAGGAAGACGTGATGTTGGAAGACCTAGAAGACGTTGGGCTGATGCATTATGAAGTCGGAACGGGCAACTGCCTAATCCCTTGGAGTGATGATGATGATCTAACAAAGAAATATATTTGTAAGGACATTGTAGAAAGTATTATGTTATATGGATCAAAGACATGGCAATTAAAATGTGCCAAGCTAACAAGTTATTAGCAAGAGAGATGAGTTACTGGAAAAGATCATCGCGGAAGTCTATATCAGAGAAAATTAGAAACGTTGAAATTACTAAAATTATGAAATTTGGAAGAAATGTATTACATACAGAGACGATTAAGATGATATGGGCATCTCAAGAGGATGACATTTGATAGAATCCCTAAGAATATCTTGAGTGGAAAAGAAGAAAGGGAAGACCTAAAGACGATTGGATGGACGGTGTGAGAAGAAATATGAGTGAATTGGGACTTACAGATGAGGATGTTCAAGACCGCTACAACTGCAGAAGGCGAATTTCTTGAGGGTAACGGAAAACCACTGTTTTGTGGATAAATTCCGGAAAGGGAGGGGAATCTTGTGCATTGTCGCGGATTTTCAAAATGCCAATGTTTAACTCCCTATATCTACACCATTACTAACTTATAAATATGGAATTGGCATTAGTATGATGAGAAAAGCCAACTTATTGTAAATAATCGCGCCAATTATTTATTAATCTTCAATACGAGTATTTTTTATGCGATTGAGTTTAATGAATATCATCTCATACAATGGAGAATACGAGAAATCCAACTGTACAACGCTACACTATGCCATATACTAATGAGTCTACGATAATATAAGTACACATCTTTATATCTAATATATAAAAATAAATGTTTGTTTGATAGTATTTTATATGTTGCCATATCGTTCATTTGATTGTGATGGGACTTTTTGCAAAACGTTCAGGAGATTCCCGGGATGCACATAGGCTATAAGGGAGCTGTGATACGCAACTCCTACACCCTTAAAAATCACCCTTCGTAGTGAAAAATGTTGAAAAAAAAGTAGCTTTTTGGACGCTTAAATGGCTTACTCTTCCTAAACCAAAACAAATATACAAAATTAATATACACAGAATTGAATATCTAAAAAAATACAAAAAAAGTCCGCGCAAACATATGTTTATCTTTTACGGAAAACTCACAATAACCATTTTTGTCTTTCATTGATGCTAAGAAGATTGGGATAAGTAGATCGCTGGGCAAGCGTAGCAGCGAACGACGGGTATTCTTTTACGGATAACTCACAATAACGAATTTATGCCAAGAAGATCGGAGTAAGTAGATTTCCGGGCAACGTCGGATAATCAGCAGGGGGTATCTAAAAATAATTACGATATAATTTTTTCTCTTTTACTTAAACATAAATACACATTCATTTTCGTCTTTCAGCTCATTTACGCCAAGAAGATCGGGGTAAGTAGGTTCCTAGGTTCCCCGGCAACTCCGGGTAATCAGCACGGAGTACATATAAATAATTACGATATTTTTCTTTTCCCTTTTACTTATTCAACTATAATAAAAGGCACCACTAAACGCACCATCGCAACCAGACTTAAGGAGCATGAAAGATACAGTTGTCTCAAACAAAAGCAGTAGCAGAACACTCTTTACTTGATGGCCACAGAGTACAATACCAGAATACAGACATATTATCTAACTGCACACACTATTTTACCCGTCTACAACGAGAAGCCATCGAAATATTCAAACATAAAAAACAGTTTCAACAGAAAAGAGGAATCATTAAAAGTCAACAAAGTATGGATACCGGTTCTAAAAAACGCTAAATATAAACCTCTACAAGCACAGTCGACTAGACTATCAAACAGCAATCTCAGTGGAACAATGGAAGGCCCTACCGCTGACCAATCAGAAGGCAGATACAACTTACGAACCCATCGCAGTGAACGTATAAATAGGACAGACAGTGGACAGAATTTCCAGTCTCAAGACAGCCCTTGAGAATGCTAGACGCAGTCTCTGGCGAAACGTCGGGGAACTACAAACCTCACGACCACGGCCTACAGCCCGAAAATCCTCTTCAAGATCATCATAGCAACTCCGGCCGTGAAAGTCTACGTGAATACATATAATAAAAACACTTTACTTTTCGCCTTTCAGCTCATTTATGCCAAGAAGATCGGGATAAGTAGATTCCCGGGCAACGCTGGGTAATCAGCACGGGATATCTAAAAATAATTAGGATATAAATCTTTGCTATTACTTATTCAACTAAACAAAAACAACACATTAATTTTCATTTTTCAGCTCATTTATGCCAAGAAGATCGGGAAAAGTAGATTCCCGGTCAATGCCGGTTAATCAGCACGGGTATCTAAAAATAATTACGTTATAAATATTTCCTTTTACATATTCAACTAAACATAAAACACATTAATTTTCGTCTTTCAGCTTATTTATGCTAAGAAGAACGGGGTAAGTAGATTCCCGGCCAACAATTAGTAATCAGCACGGGGTATCTAAAAATAATTACGATATACATTTATAATTATTTTTCCTTTTACTTATTCAAATAAACATAAAAACACATTCATTTTCGTCTTTCAGCTCATTTATGCTAGGAAGATTGGAATAAGTAGATTCCCGGGCAACGCTCTGTAATCAGCACGAAGTATCTTAAAATAATTAAGAAAAAAGTGTACACTCCACTTATTCAACTAAACAAAAAACACTTCAATTTTCGTCTTTCAGCTCATTTAAGACAAGATGATCGGGATAACGATTCCCGGGCAATGCCGGGGAAATAGCATGGAGTATTAAAAAATAATTATGATATAAATTTTGCCGTACACTTATTCAACTAAACATAAAAACACGTTAATTTTCGTCTTTCAGCTCATTTATGCCAAGAAGATCGGGATAAGTATATTCCCAGTAAAGCCGGGTAATCTGCTCAGGGTATCTAAAAATAATTACGATATAAATTTATTTTATTTTTTTTCTTTCACTTATTCAATTAAACATAAGAACGCATTAATTTTCTCTTTTTTTCGGCGCAACAGCGCACGCCGGGTGTTACCTAGGGTTTTATACAATCTGGTTTTTTGTTTCGCGTGTCGGATATTTTGAATTTAAATACTTTTTTTTTATTCAAAAATAACACTTCTTAGTATTTATTATTCTTTCATTTATGTCTTCCTGGACATTATTATCTTTATATAGTCCATTCAAACAGGAGTCCATAATTTTTGCAGTTATTGAAGTAATTTCAATTTTATTATTTGGGACTTGCTGATAGTAAGTGTTAATTCTAACAAAATCATCACAGTCTTATTCAATTAGTTTTGCTGAGCAAGAATACAAGATCATTACCCTACCTTAAATTGGCGAAACAGTAATTCATTTTGCTAGTTATTTATATATTCCGGACCGCAAAGAAAACAAAATCATATTAAACTCTAAATATTATTGTACAGTACATTCCTATGTTATTTTATGCAAATCTAAGTAATTTCTACTCATTTGTTTTTCTATTGTTTTATATTATTATACAATCGAATATATATGAAAATCAACTACAAAGATCAGTTTATAAATTATGGAAACTAATAAACGATTATAATTTAAATATATCAACAGAGAAAACAAAGTCAATGACATTTATTGGAACTCAGCATAAAAGGACAAAAATTGTAATTGGAGCAAACACAATTGAACAAGTAACTCGTTTCAATTATCTGGGATGCATGATATTGTACCAGCAAAATTTGGACATGGAGAAGAAATTAGGGAAATTTCAACAGATATGTGGTTCAATAAGAAGATATTTGAGAAATAAGACCACAAGGGAAACTCAATTAAAATTTTACAAAACAGTAGCCATTCCAACATTAACATACGGGTCTGAGACTTGGCCTTTAACGATCTCTGATAAAAATAAAATTGAGACAATAGAAATGAGATTTCTCAGATCAGTCGCAGGTGTATCTCTAAGAGATCAAAAGAGAAGTCAAGATATCAGAGATGAACTACAAATCTATAATATAAACGAGAAAATACAAATAAACGTAATTGGTTTGAACATAATATACAAAGAATGCCAAATAATCGTTTATCAAAACAGCTGCTTCATTATAGGCCTCTAGGCCGAAGAAATGTAGGAAGACCAAAACGTCGTTGGAAGGACGACCTGCGCCTGCGGCATGTAGTGCGCCGGGGAGCGGAACGGGCCAACAGGCCCATACCTTGAAGAAGAAGAAGAAGATGATGATGATGATGATCGAATATATATCTGTTTGTCCTTTGTAGACTTCTAAACCGTTCAATCGATCTTCGTGAAAATGTGTATGTACAGGATTTCAGATGCGGCAAATGTTTAGCCGTTATCTATTATGTTCTAAAATCATTAGGTGTAGGAGTTCAGCTGAAACGAAATTTTAAAAATCGCTCTAGCAATCGCAACAAAACTCGGAATACCGTATTAAAGTAAACCGAGGTATGTATTTTCCAAAAATCAGTGAAACCCAACCATTAGAAGTGGGGGTTTACTTGAAATTTGGAATTAAAAATTAACTCTAGCCACCACCATGTTTGGTTTTTATCAGTCTATACCATATAATTAATAAACCCTCATTATTTATTTTATTAAGGCGTAGCAGCACACGCCGGGTATTAGCTAGTAGGCTATAAAAATGAATGTTAGTCTGTCTCTTTGTCTGTCCTTAATGGACTCAAAAACAACTTGAGCTATTTGAATGGGGTTTTCACCATCATATAGGAAATTTTTCTGAGACAATTAACCAATATAACATATTACCCTACGAACTATAAGACCGGAGCTATAAAAAAGTGCATCAGTGCATTAAAAATGTCGCTTTTTGGACTTACGCTGCCTAAACCATAACAAAGGTATTACATACTCGTACATAATTGAAAATCTCAAAAAAAGTATATAAAAAGTCCGCGACAGTATATGCTTATCCTTTACGGAAACTCACAATAACCATTTTTGTCTTTCAGCTCACTGGTGCCAAGAAGATCGGGATAAGTAGATTCCCGGGCAACGCCGTGTAATCAGCACGGGGTATCTAAAATAATTACGATATGAATTTATAATTATATAAAAAACGCATTTAATTAATTTTGCTCACGGCGGGTATTAGCTAGTCAATAATAAAAATTAATTAATAATAAAGATAGAAAAATATTAATTAGTGACTGTGAGCAAATGAATGGCACATTATGAAGAAGGTTTCTTGTCAATATTTAGATGGATTTGTTATTCGAGGTTTTTTCTTTAGATTGATTGTGTTCACTACCTCGGGAGATGAATGTACTATTCTTTATTGTTACCCATTTAGCTTTTTATTTCAGGGTTATCAGATTTTCGCCAGTTACCTTGAAGGTTCAGGATGCTAGTTTCTGCTGTACGTCGATCTGATAATAATGAGTCTCCTACATATGTATTCTCCTCCAATGACGTGAACGCAGTGTCAGTCTTTCGCGAGCACTTTTTATTTCGTTACCTAAATGATTTATTTGCCCATGCCACCTAGGTTGACTTTTATGACATTTTTGATTTTCTACCTCGGCATTGGGACACCTGGAAGGCGGAATTACGTAACCCCAATGATTAGATGGGTGATAAATGATAATTAAGTGCCAGGAGAGCCCTTAACCTAAACTTGACATAAATCCATGAACATGGGCAACCACAGGAATAATTCCCTTTAAGGAAAAACTCCTATGGTCTGAGCGGGAATCGAACCTGGGACTTTACGAACTGTGGTCAGAAACACAGTTTCTGAATATCAGAAACACAGTTCCTGAGTATAACTGTGAATATAACTATTACAAAACAATTATATTAATGTATTCCCATATTAAGCGGTTTGCGAATTTTCCGTGGATGATACTTCTTTTTGTGAATATGAAAATAAAAAAAAATCATAAAATTGTATTTCCAAATTCCTCACTTCATTTGCACTTGGCAGATTCAAAACATTCCGCCGTCCTGTCCGAAGAAGATTAAATTTTACATTTAGGTAACGGATACTAACCTATATTAGTACTTCCTCCTCACTGTGCTCTTGTCTGTTTCAAAATGCAAATAATCAATTTTTGTTATTGTTGACCTACTTATTTGTTGGCCTACATATTGTTAGCCCACTTATTTGTTAACCTAGTTATTTTTATATCTATGTTTTAAATATATTCGATCAACTTTAACTTCATGCCGCAACTGGCCTAGATGACTCTTGGCTTACCGCCGGCTAATGGCACCACATCCACATATGTTAATCATAGAGGTGGACAATCATCCAGCCAGTGTGGATGATATTTCGCCAGCATATAGGGTCCCCAGCCGTTATAGATGGTTTTCTAAATTCTTTGTAAACTAGATAAAATTTAAATAATCAATTTACCGAAGGAAATAACGAAGTTGGATTAATTTGTACAAACACAAATTTTAGATGACACTCGTGGATGATGATGGGATCATTAAACAAAACAGACAGGCTGCACCTACTTGTAAAATGCGAATAAACAGAAATTGCAAAGATGCAGACTAGTAAACAATTTAATACGGTCATTACCTTAGATATATGTTGTGTTAGGTAAATATTTTATTTAACAATTTAATTATCTGGTCTACGTAATTTTTTTAAAATTATTTTAATTAGATAAAAGTAAAAACTAAATTGTGTCAATGCATAGGCCTATAGGATTTTTTTAGGGTAATACATCATATCCTTCGTTGGAGAAAAACCATGGGGATATGTTTCACAGATAGGTATGTGAAGAACGTTAAAGCACGTTCAGATTTGATAAATACAGTAAAACTTGCTCATAGCGGAATCGCATGGGACCAACTTTTTCCACATTAGACAAAATTCCGCATTATAGAAAAACCAACATGTATTAATAATAATTCTGCTGCCGATGAAAAGTGAAGTATAGTATATACGAGCGACTTCGATGGTAACGCGCGAAAAAAAAACAGTCCCGTTTCGTCAGCGTTAAAAATCTCTCTTAGGCGCGTATCCTGAAATTAAATTATGAAGTTTCGGTTTCCCCTCACTATCTACACTTTCGTCCAAATCCTTTGATTCCCCGCAAATTTCATCCCACACTACATTGTGTCGTCTTTTAAAACTGTCCAGCCAACCTGAATATGCCTTGAAATCATTATTCCCTAGGGATTTAGCAACAGCTATAGCTTGACTTTGGAATATCGGTCAGGAAATTAGGAGATTTATCTTCAATCACTTTTACTTTTTCGTTTAATGACAATGATACATACGTTTTAGATCATCTTTATTTCGTAAATTCAGAACGCTACCTATGAAAGATCAGTCTCAGAACTCAGACCAATTTAAGATTTTACAGTGCAATGGTTATTTTTAAGACATGTATCTGTATTTCGCATAACGGCTGTACAGTGAGGCCGGAATAAAATTTCAGGTTCAGGTAGAATCTCTACTTCACCTGACGGCAGAAACCATTCTTTATTGTTTCCTTGGCCTAACGGGAATTCAATGAAGTGGAAACTAATTTATCTCTCTGTCATTCCGTTTTATTTTTTTTTTCATGAATTGTGTAGAAATATCCTTCCGTTTCCGCGTTGGAAAGATTCCGTTTTATGCAAAATAAATACACGTAAAATTACTATTATTTCGCTGGGACCAATAATTTTTTTCACATTGGACAGATTTCCGCATTATTCACGTTCCGGATTAAACAAGTTTCACTGTATATTCCTAGAAATATTTTTAAATCTAGGAAGGAGTTCACGTCCTCCGTACCCCGATAAGTCTCAAAACAGAAATAGGAGTCTAACTTACGAAAGAAATAAAGAGCGTCCATATTAAATTTGAACCCCACTTGTCAGCTTCCTTTAAATTAATACTAGAACAATCTTAGAAGTATCGCTGTTTCAGTTAAATAACATTATACAGAAATATAATTTCAAAATATCAATAAGTAAAACTAAAATCCTAGCTTTTAAGGGATCAGATACCGTAAGAGCTAAAATAATTCTGGAGGGGAAACCCATTGAACAAGTGAGCCATTTTAAATACCTGGGTTATGAAATCTCCTATTTTAAAAATAAAGATCTATTTAACAAACTTAATACATTTAATTATATATGTGGAACAATCAAAAGGATATTTAAAAGCACAAGAAAATAAACAAAACTAAAATTTTATAAAGTAGTGGCAGTCCCCTTACTATTGTCATCATCATCAATGGCAGTCATGGATTAGGCCATTTGCCTGTTCCGCTTCAGGAAATAAATTGATCCCTCCATCTCTTCTTAGGTCTTCCTGGGTCTCTTCGCCCTATGGGTCTGTAGTTCAATAGCTGCAGAGGTAGTCTATTGTTTGGCATTCTCAGAAGGTGTTCATGCCAATTATTTTGATATTTTTGAATGATTTCAGTTATTGCTGGTGTGTTGAGGAGCTTTGCGGATATCTTCATTACGTATGTGATCATAAAGCGTATAACCCGCTAAGGGTCTTAATAACTTCATTTCTGCAGCTACTATCCTATTTAATTTACCTGTAGTAAGAGTCCAGGTTTCAGAACCATAAAGTAGAGTTGGAAGAGCCATTGTTTTATAAAATTTTAGAATTGTATCTGGACGTACTTTTCGGAAAAGAATGCTTTTTATTGTTCCTATAAGTTTTTGAAATTTGACCAATTTTATGTCTAAGTCTTTACATGTGTCGTAGGAAAGATTGCAGCCAAGATAAGTAAAGTTATTAACTTGTTCTATTATATTGTTGTTAATAACAATTTTAGTTCGTATCGGTATTTTCCCTTGAAACGCCATAGTTTTTGTCTTACCGAAATTTTGTAAATTATAATCTTGGGTTATATTTGACAATCTATGTACTGCTCTTTGCAGATGATCTTCAGAAGTAGCCAATATTACTTGATCATCTGCATACATTAATGTGTTGAGGGGTCGACCATCAATCATAAAGTGTGATTGTGATTGGTTTTGCCATAATTTTATGATTTCATTCATATATAAATTAAATAGAAGAGGGGAAAGTGGACAGCCTTGTTATACACCTTGGGATATTAGTCTATCTGATTTGCTGATTTGATTATTTATTTTTATTCGAATTCGTGTGTTATGATACATGCTTTGAATCGCTTGAATTAAATGCTTGGATATTCCTGCATTATGTAAGATATCCCATAATTTTATTCTGTTTACTGTGTCGAAGGCTTTATGATAATCAATGAATATCATAAAAGTTGGTATATTAAATTCTCTATGTTTTTCTATGATTTGTGCTAACGTAAAGACACTATCTATACAGGATCTGTTGGGTCTGAAACCATTTTGTTCTTCTAGGATAATTGCGTCAGAAATTGTGTTTAATCTGTTGGTAATTATTTTTGCATAAATTTTATAGGCAGCATTTAGCAGACAAATTCCTCTATAATTATTAATATCATTTTTGTTTCCTTTTTTATGAATAGATACAACTAACGAGTTATTCCATTCATCTGGTACACAGCCAGTGTATGGTAGTGAATTTTGGGTTTTAACTAAAATAGAAGAGAAGATCATAGAAGCAGCTGAAATGAGATTTCTGAGAAGTGTGGCTGGTTGCAAACTTCTAGATAAGAGAAGAAGTGAAGATATTAGAAATTAGCTAAATATCTTTAAACTCTTAGATATAATAAAAGAATTTAGGAAAAAATGGAAAGAACATGTTCAAAGAATGGAAGATGATCGCATTCCCAAAATTATACTTAAATACAAACCAAAAGGACGCAGAAATGTTGGTAGACCGAAGAAGAGATGGATCAAACTTTTGAATGAGAATCTATGAGACCGGAACAAGCCACATGGGCTTAATCCGTGATTGATGATGATGATGATGATGATGATCTTAGAAGTAAAGCCGTCATAGCGCGGCTAGCCATCGTATTTTTTTCTCGTGCCATTGACAGAGAATACTATGTGGGTATGTAATGTATCCACAAGTCCAACTGTACCCCTAAGATTTTGAATGTGCTATCTTTAATTTGAGTAAACTGAATGGGTCCTCGAGAAATTTCATGGACATAATTTTGAAGTATGACTATCCTCGAATAGCAAGTGACAGGTGTCGTGACCATGATTAGACAGAATTTCAAATTGGCATTTACTTGTGAAATAGAATGTAATATTGGAAAAGACACACCTGGCACCCCTGTGGATCGATAGAAGCGGACTTGCGCTTGTGGGGGTGTAGATGCTCTGTGTGCGTGTGTGTAAATGTGTGTGTCGCACATCGATTCTGGAGCTTCAGTCGCCATCTTGACAACATGGAGGACCGACTCTGAACAAAGGTTTCAACACTCAACAAAAGGTTTGTACAGATGTTCACATGTTTGTTGATTGGTGTTGCTAAGACAACCAAGCAAAGCTATGGTCATTTGTTTTGGTGTATAAAACTACAAGCTCTGCCATGTGGATTGTTTACTTACTCTTAAATATTTCACTGGGAGAAAGTGTTTCGATAGGTAGCCGGGAAAACCATTTGCAACAAATTCCATGTAAAATCAACACCATTTTACTGGTGCTATTTTAATTTTCTAGTGGATAAAAGAAGCTTAATGTTTTAATAACTTGGGTTCAATTTTTTTCAATGCAGTTTTAGAATAAAACAATTAAATTATTTGTTGTTTTTGTTAATTCTCGCGGTTGAACAAGTGTAGAACATGCTATACTCGGTATTTCAAGATTTTTGTCACTTTCCACTTTTAATTCCATACCCTAATCATTTTTTTTAATCTTCCAAAAGTAGGGTCTACTAATAAAAAAGTTAAAATGAACCAAATAATTATAAAAATACAATACTATTAGTAAATGATACTATTCAATTTCGAAAATAAAATATTATTAGGCGATATTTTTTGCAATTTTTAATAATATTAGGCTTATTACATCCCTAAAAAAATATTGTTTTAAACGTATCTTGCTGATAACAAAAATCTTAGATCAATCTACTAAAGACTTTTAATATTTAAATTAATAAATGCTTGAAGAACTTTTATAAACGTGTGCATTACATAAGAGCATGAATTAGTCCATAATGGTTGGAAATGATACCTAAGTCGTGCTTACTAAAATAATATAATATTTGTTCGTCAATGTTATTATTATTTATTTTATTATTATTACTATTATTATTATATTAAATTCGTGACAATAGTTCTGAAGAGCAAAGCCCGACATAAATAACTGCTGTCACTGGCTAGCAGGTGATAATGGAGGGAGTAACATTGTTAGTATGACCTAAGTATCAACTTTAGTTTCAGTCTTGTTAATCGAATTTCACTTGTTCTCATATCAAGTAGCTACTTAGCCGTTCTTATAAAACTGAGTATACCCTGATCTATACCCTATATGCCTATACAAAGAATATATAATAATATAGCCAGAAATTGAACTAGAGACTCTTGGGATGCTAGTTAAACATACTACACGTTACAAAAAGAACCATTATTTTTTTTATTCCGGATGAGCCCATGTAGGACTACGCAAAGTACTTAGAGGCGTTTCCTTTGAGCCCAAATTTCTTTCATTCTTTTGCTATGAGCTTGTTTTCTATCATCTGTCCAAGTTGTTCCAGTTTTTTTCTTCGGTTTGTCCTCTTGGTCAACTTGTCACTTATTCACCTTAATTCTAAATATATCTCTGTTTGGGATAATCTTCTTTAGTAATTCCTGCCAATTTCAAGTCCTTTTTGACTTCATCAATCCACTTCACAGTATCCACTGGAGCTTTACTTCTGTTTCCGTACAATTCCATTATCTGTTTTGTAAGCCTATTTGAGCTCATTCGTTTAATATGGCCATAAAATTTTAACCTTCGTTTTCTAATATCACTATGAATGTCTGTATATATTTTATTTCCTTTTTACTTCGGAGTCTAAATGCTTCACTTATGACTTGTGGACCTAAAACTTTTCTTATAATTTTGCATTCTTTTTTCACTATATTTTCGATATATTTTTTTTTCTGTTCAAAATTAATGTTTCTGCTCCATAGAGGCACTCTGGTTTAATTACAGTGTTATATTTATTATAAGTGTTGTGAGTAAGCCGAAATGCTGTTTCCATTTTTCGGCATCTACTTTCATTGGCTTTAGTTTCAATTTCATTTTCCTGAATTATTTCACCAAGATATTTAGATTGTGAAACTCGTTTAATTTTTCCATATTTGGTTTCCAGATATTTTGATGCTTGTTTATTGCATGAAATATATTCCGTTTTTTCAAAAGAAATCTGCAGACTAACTTTCTCTACAATGTCATTTAACAATTCTATCTGTTTTTGTGCTGTTACAACGTCACGGGTTAAGATTGCTAGATCATCAGCATATGCTAGGCAATCAATCTTCAATTTTCCTCTTCCTAATGTAATTGGTTGATTACATTTAAAAATTGTTTTCTGTTTACGCCATTCTTGTATTACATTATCAAGAACACAATTGAAGAGTAGTGGAGAAAGTCCACCTCCTTGGCTTACTCCTGTCTTAATTTCAAAGGATTCAGAAATTTCCCCCATGAATTTAACTTTAGCCCTTGTATCTGTTAGTGTCTGTCTAATAAGTGCAAGAGTTTTACGGTCTAAACCTTGTTCTTTTAATATTTCATTTGTTTCATTACTCATGTATTATTATTATTATTATTATTATTATTATTATTATTACTATTATTATTGTTATTATTATTATTATTAGCATCATCATCATCATCATCAAAAGTCTTATTTTCTTTGGGAAAATTAATTAATAAATATTGTATACCACAAAAATTATCAAAATATAAATAATTATTTTTCATTTGCTTTCGCCAGTAATTTTTCTACTTGGAACAAGTGGTCAGAAAATTATTCATAATACAGACTCGTTAGTCATAATTTTAGCCAAAGAGTATAAAGCTACTAAATACATAATTCAAATAATGTTTTATCAATGAATCGTGGGTTGTAATACATAATATGCCCTAATATTCTTATTTTTTTTAAAATATTGACTGTTCATTTTTCAAATTAGCAAGCGAACTATTGCATATTGCATATCCCTATGAAAAATGAATATATATATATATAGGCTTACAATGTATTTTAAAGAGAGAATGAATTAACTAATATAATTAGAGGTTACTACTTGTGACGAATTTTCCTGAAGATATCAACGATGATCCATTATAAAATGGTTGTTCAGGGATGTTGACTAAGTTTTTTTAATAAAAGAAACCCACGGTCTTCAGAAATGTATTACAGAAGAATGTTTTGTTGATGTGTTACACATACAGAATGTCTTTGAACCGTGATAAGATGGATTAAGATAGATTACAATGACTATTTAACTCATGCCCCAAATGGGAGTCAATGACCAATCACATTTCAATTATTTTTTATTTACAACCAATCACAGTCGTGTTTCGCCTTAAATTTACCAACTCAAGTTTATCATAATAAAGAAAGCACCTCCTTTTTAACATTCTGAATAGGTCATAGTATTATTTTGCAGTGACTGACCCTCGAAGAAATACGGCTACCAGATTGTATATATATTGCATGAATGTCAGCAGAAAGGGCATGTGACAGATAATATAAAAACATTTGTAACAATTGATTATACCGTACCACAAAAAAAAAAACTGTTTGCATTTTCATAAACGAATTATTTTCCAGGGAATGACGTTGCAGAAAAATGTAATTCACATATTTACATCATAGGACATCAAATTAATTAATACCTATAACGTTGGTTATAAATTTCTCCATTAGGGTGCATTCTTACAACATTGCGATCCTCTGGCAATAAATGATATTATGATCTGGTTGCAGTGATAAACAAAAGAAGTATATGAAGCGCACCTGTCGTTTCTCATTTGTTTTCAAACATCGCCGTTTACATTAAATATATAAATATTTTAAAATAACTATAGTTAAATAATGATTTGTGAGTAAACAGCTTAATTTTATTCGTTAAATAGTCCTAACAAATGCCACTATTGATTTCCAAATTCTCTAGATAAATTCACTCCTCACTTCGTGAGTCGTGAATTTATCGATAATTTGGAAATCACTCGTGGCATTACTTATGAAAAATTAACAGCTACTTAAAACTAAGAAACAGTATGCACAGTATTGAAGAGTGTACAGTATACTGTACCGTGCACCATGTAGCAAACAAGATTTGTTTCATTACTCATGTATTATGTACTCTGTTTTATTCTTTACCTGTTCTTCATGTGGGAGTTAATCCTATTTATTTTTATTCCCAGTTGTAAAATGTAAAATAATCCCAATAATAAAACATTCTGCACTACACAAATCTTCTGATATAACACTGGTCAACATGATTTTTGTCTCATGAGTACCAATAGTTGTATTTAATGCAGTTTTTTCTATCATGTTTTCAAATATGTATTCGGAATTTCTCCATCACCCACAGTTTTTGTGTTTAATTTCAATTTCAGTTAATGGATTTAAATAATTATTTTTTAATAAACGTTTTTTCGTCCATTTGTCCATTGTAAAATAAAACCAAATGAGCTAACTCAAATGGTTTCAGCAATGGAAAAGTGATATCAAGGCAAATGGAATCCTAAAACACTGGCCGATTATTGTTGGGCCATCAAGAGGGATGCTCCACAGGCGAAATATAGCAGAAAATCGTAATTTCTTACTCACTAGGTGAGTCCGAATGTTCGAATATTGTGTAGTTACGAATGTAGAAAATGTTAAAGTGTTTGAAATTATAAATTCCTGTCTCTCGGAAACCTTGCGTGATGGAGAAAAACTGATATCATATTTTAATTCAGGAGAAAAAATACTAACAGAATCACATATTTTTCTTTCTGAGACAAAAGAAAAGTTTCTTTTTTGTTGCTCACTATAATATGTGACCGCATATTATAACATTGTTTAAAAACAAACTGAAAAGTTATTATAACAAACTAACTTATACACCTCACTCATAGTATTCTTTTAACAATTAATAATAATAATAATAATAATAATAATTTAATTTAGAGTATTACATAAATAGGTCAACAAATGGCCTAAATTCGTGAATGTACTATGATGATGACATAAATATAGTATTAAGATTAAAAAATATTTTCAGTTGTTTGTTTTAAATATTATTTGACAAATTAGTTTATTATATCTCATTATTTTCCTTTTCTTTTTTATGTACATTAGGTGGGGGCAGTCTACCAAACAATTTAATTTATATTATAATTACAAAAAAAATAAACTTTATCTCAGTCAAAACATACATTTATTGTGTCGACGTTTCAATCTCCCGTTGTGAGATCATTTTCAAGACATGGTTGTTTATAAATTTGTACATGTACAATAAAATTTATCCGTCCGAGTTTCCATTGTGAAGAAAGTAGAATGGAAGAAAGCAGATTACAAAATAAAATCTTCCATTATTTTCCAAGAGGAAGAAGAGATGTCGGACGTCCTCGGAAGAGATGGTCTTAGATCTATTAGTGAAGAAGGAACAGGCAACTCTTGCCTAAAGCAGGAAGTGAAGAAGACAATAAATTTATAAACAAGCATGTCTTGAAAATGATCTCACAACAGGAGATTGAAACGTCGACACAATAAATTTATGTTTTGATTGAGATAACGTTTATTTTTTTTGTAATTATAATATTAATTACTCTCAGTGAAAAATAATTTTAAAAAAGAATTTAATTTATATTGCTTGTATATATTTATTGTTAGTTTTAATCTTTATTTCAATTATCATTAACATTATTATGTTATCGATATTAATCTTATAGATATTACCTTATTGATCAAGTTTTCATTTAGTATTTAATATTAGAGTTAATTGTGATTCATATAATCTAATGTAACGCATGTTTGTCCTGGTGAGTGGAAGAAAATTACACATGACATTAACTCCACCGGGCTAAACAAATACATAGGAAAAAATCACTGTACACAACTGATATATATCATTTGTGGCAAGATCGATAAAATATTTGGACTTATTGTAATTTTACTTATGTACGTTTGTTTCTATCTCATATTCGAAAATAGCATATTTTCATTCCTGACGTTCTGTAATGTTTTTACATGTCGGTTGACGTTTGGAATTGTTCTTATATGCAGGTAAAATTCAAAACGGTTTTATCACAAGTAATGCCACGAGCGATTTCCAATTTATCTAGAGAATTTGGAAATCAAGAGTGGCATTTGTTAGGATTATTTAACGAATAAAATTAAGCTGTTTACTCACAAATCATTATTTAAATATAGTTATTTTAAAATATTTATATATTTAATGTAAACGGCGATGTTTGAAAACAAATGAGAAACGATCAAACGATTGTTATGCTTCATTTGTTCATCACTGCAACCAGATCATATTATTTACTGCCAAAGGATCGCAATATTGTAAGAATGCACCCTAGTGGAGAAAAAAAGAAACACATCAAACTGTACATTAATTAATTTCTGATGTCCTATGATGTAAATATGTCAATTATATTTTTCTGGAATGTTATTACCTGGGAAATAATACGTTTAAGAAAATGCAAACGTGTTTTTTGTGGTATAATCAATTGCTACAGATGTTTTATATTATATCCCACAGGCACTATCTGATTACATTCGTGCACTATATATATATATATATATATATATATACATATAGATATTATAAATATATTTTTGACATTTGGCAATGAAGGCAACTTTAGAGACTCGAGTTCAAATCCCGACTCAAGCATTCTTTTTTCTTTTCATATATATATATATATACAATCTGGGAGCCACTTTGCATTATAGGATTTTTACATCTGAATATATAAATTGTTATATTCAACGTATTTAGAGTCAGACACTGCAAAATAATGCTCTGACCTATTCAGAATGTTAAAAAGGAGAAGCTTGATTTTAATGTGATAAAATTAACCCTTAAATTCATAATGTTTTCTTTTGGATACATCAGTTGGTTTAATTAATTTAATATGTTTAATAAATCAGAAGAAAACGAACAAAAAAAACACTTTAATTTGTGTCTAATAATACAATATTCCTAATAATAACAGTTACACAAGATTGCGTTTTCACTGCGGTCCGCCACATTCAAATAACTAAGAGAAGAAATTTGTGTTTTCCCAATTTAAGGATTAAGGATTATTAAATTGATAAAATTGAGGTGAAAAACGACTGTGATTCGTTGTAAATCAAAATTCATTGAAATGTGATTTGTCATTGACTCGCATTTGGGGCATGAGTTAAATAGTCCCTTTAAGCTAACACTGAAAACGCCTATTGAGAGGTAATTCGACTTTCCGCATTACAACACTATCAGAGAAGTTGCAGTATCAAACGCCTAAGCCATACTTTGGAAGGATGTAAAATTATTACTGAATCAGTAGACTAATTAGGATTTCATCAATTATTATTAGCCTATATTTTTTACTCACAATGAACATCATAAAATCTTAGATGTATGATGGCCGTGAAAATTAAGAATCTTTAAAGTGAAACAAAATCACGAAAATGCTCATAATAACAGAAGAAAAAGATAAAAATAGTAAAAATTAAATGGCAAAAGAAGATGAAGAAAGAAGAAAATGAATGATAAAATCATATAAATAATGAAAACTAAACTCTTAACCATATAAATTATATTTGTTTTGAGACACTTGGATATTTTTAGTCATACACGCCTACGATCTTTGGATGCATATTAGTAGAGCGAGTGTGCATAAAAATCGCTGAGCTTATTTATTACTTTGTACAAATTTGCCTTATTAATTTTCAAAAAATTAGAAAATGATTGTGGTGATCATCATAACTTCAAGGATTAGGCAAATGCCCGTTCCGACTTCATAATCCATCAGCCCAATGTTTTCTAGGTCTTCTGACATCACGTCTTCCTCTTGCTTGATAATTTCTTGCTAGCAGTGGATATCTCTCCTTACTCATTCAATTCACGTGATCAATCCATTTTTGTCTACAATTCGTGACTTTATCCAATAAAAGGCATCACTTTTAATTCTTCTCTTATATAGTTGAATGCAGGCTTTCACGGTCGGTAATCATGATGTTGAGTGATTCCGGGTTATGTGACCGTGGTCTTTACTGGTGTTCCTACCAGACATTTCGCCCTCAACTGCGGAGGACATCTTCAGTGGCGAGTACACACCTAGAAGTACTCACCACTGAAGATGCCCTCCGCAGTTGAGGGAGAAATGTCTGGTAGGAACACCAGTAAAGACCACGGCCACATAACCCGGGATCACTCAACATTATCTTCTCTTATATCTTCATTTCTAATTCTATCAAGTTTTGTACATCCTTTAACTTGTCTGAAGAACCTCATCTCCGTCGTCTGTAATCTATCTTTCTGTTTTTCGTTGAAGCCCAAGTTTCACATCCACACAATATTGTGGGAATTTCCATAACTTTATACATTTTTAATTTTGTTTCATTTTAAATTTGATTCTTGAATGCTTTTTGTATTGTTCCACATACTGTCTGAAATTTATCTATTTTGAAATCAATATCTCTTTCCATATTGAAGCTAATATCGCAGCCCAAATAGTTGAAATTAGACACCTGTTCTATAGTTTGGTTTTCTAAAATAATTTTGGATCTCACTGGATCTTTTCCTCTAAAAGCCATAATCTTTGTTTTTCTTACTAAATAAAATTATGAATGGTGAAACTAATTGTGATTTGACTCCGTGAAAAAGGAAATCTGAATAGAACCTAACTTATGTTGACTTGCCCAGAATTTGACCTCGGGACTTCTCAACTCCATTCTTATCCAATTTCCTCAATAAAATATTGATAACATGTTTATTTTGTTATAAAATACATCAGATGTACTATTTGTATTTATTAAGGTTGGCCAGTCCCAGAATTTGAACTCGAGACTTCCCAATTGCCGTCTGACCCAATTCATTCGATAAAAATATTAATAGTGCATTTTATTTTAATATACAACAGGCATATCACTTATATATATATATATATATATAATTTGAAATCAGCAACATTCATCGATAACCATTTTATAATATTACGTCATACTTAATTAAATTATACAGGATTTTTCATGAGTAATGCATAATACTATCATCATCTTCATGAGTTGGGTCATTTGGCTGTTCCGACATCATGAAGTTTTAATGCAATATTCCCATCTTCTTGTAGATCTTCCTGAAATTCGATTTCCTCTGGTTTGTAGTGTAATATTAAAAAGGGGGTCTACTATTTTCCATTCTATTAATATGGTTCATCCATTCTCTTCTATGCAGTTCAATGTTTTCTGCATATTGAAACTATTTAATTCCTCCCTATTGATGGTATTTTACTTCTGGTCTGCAATTGTATAATCAGCTGTTTCTCTTAAAACATTCATCCCTGTTGTTTCTATTTTTCTTCTATCTGATGATGATGTGTTAACGTGATATTTAAAGAAAAAAGTTTTATGGTAAATTTTTGGGCAAAAAAAACTGACAGGCGAATGAATAAGACAACATAACTGTGAGCTACGTGATCTTTATGAGAAACCAGATATAATAATAACAGTCAAGTTGTAGACTGCAATGGACATGACATGTGACTAGAATGGGGAATGAAAGAAGGGCATAAAAACTCATACAAAACCAGAGGAAAAGCTCCCAGTTGATAGGCCTAGAATAAATTTGGAGAATAACATTAACCATTATTTGAGTGAGATAAATTATAAAGGGGATGAATGGAAAATATTAACTCAGGATAGGGACGTATGGAGAGCTAAAGTCCGCTCGGCCATGAACCAACAAGTTCAATAGTGCCAGTGACTTATTGACTGACCTGTTAATGGCCCAGTTTTCTCTGCCTGACACTGCCAAACTTCATAAAATTTAATTTGGGTCTCTTTGTTGTCTAAGAACTATTCTTATGGTATCACATTATCATAAGTAATGCCACGAGTGATTTCCAATTTATCTAGAGGATTTGGAAATCAAGAGTGGCATTTGTTAGGACTATTTAATGAATAAAATTAAACTGTTTACTCAGAAGTCATTATTTAAATATAGTTACCGGTATTTTAAAATATTTATATATTTACAGTAAACGGCGAAGTTTGAAAACAAATGAGAAATGTGAGGTTATGTATACTCACTGCAACTTGATCATATTATTTATTGCCAAATAGGATCGCAATATTGTAAGAATTCACTGTGGAGAAATAATGGAACACATCAAACTGTATATTATAATCAACATTATAAGTTAATTTTTTTTTAGTAAACAACTCAGTAAAATCAAGGAATCTGTTCATTATTTGCTATATTCAATATATTTGCAGGAGAAAAATAATGCTCTGACCTGTTCAGAGTATTAAAAAGGAGTTTCCTTTATCACAAAAGCAGGAGCTGATAAAGTGAAATCGACAAAGAAGCGCGATGAAACACGATTATCATTGGTTGTAAAACAAAATTCATTGAAACGTGATTGGTCATTGACTACCATTTGGGACATGAGCTAAATGACAATTTTAAATTTATTAAGTTTCCAATCTATATCATGTTTCTTTTGAATGCTAATCATACAACCAATCATACAATAAACAAAAAAAGTTTTGAAAATGTTCAGACATGTCAAATTTAATATATTAAGATAAATATGTTACAAAAAATAACATTTTCAGTCATTCATCTACAGAGCATGAAATCATCGACAACGTTTTAAATGACAACCTGTTTGTTTGTTTGTCTTATTTTTTCTAAAGTGTAGTGATTTTATTTAGTTGCATGCAAAAGTCATCTGTTTCACTTCATGCCTTGATGTGGGAACAGTTTAATTTTATCTTAAAATATTAAATTTGACGTATCCTAACTCTTTTTCAAAAAAATGCGTTCTTTGCTTTATTAGCAGTATGCGTTACATATGAAAAAAAAACATGTACACTTAAATGTATTATCAGAATGAATTACCTGAAAAATCGTAACTAGTGATTTGTATATAAATCGAAATATTTTTGCTAATATGTGTATCTCGAAAACAACGTTTAATATTCCGATCGAGGTCCCACAAATGTATATTCATAGTTTATTTCATATAAAATACGTTTTTAAAACGGGGTATGTCGATTAATATTTTCGAAATTTTCTCCATACTTTTATACTTTTCAGAATTTTGTAAATAGACATCTTCATTAATTTTTTACAAGTACATATTAAGATACAATAACTTAATAGGCTTGCAACTTCATTTCTGCTGATTCAGTTGCATGTGAAAGTGTTGGAAAAGTACATCATACACTGACTTATTTGTTAATGTTTAAAAAAATCCACTGGCTGTTAGTTGAGATTTCTTGTTTGTTTTTATAACGTTTAAAGAATATGCTCTTTAAGAAAATTAAAATTTGATCAATTAATTAATTAGGTAGTAATTACTTTAAAAAGTGCTACCGTATAACGAAGAAAAAATAGAACAGATAATACGAAATCGGGGATACAACAGGAAAAATTAAAATTTAAAAGATTATAATAGTATTAGTCCACCGCTGTGGTCTCCAGGTAGCATGCTGCCTTGTCACGCAGCGGGCCCGAATTCGATTCCCGTTCGGGACAGGCTCCTGGGTAAGGTTTTTTCCTCACCTGTAAGACAAATATCAGGAAGCTTAGGACCCAACGGTCCCCGAAAATCATCCGGTCATCATCATCGTCCTTATCACCATCATCATCCTTCACCGGTCTGGAAAGCAACGGGAAGCTACCACACCTATAATTCTCTAGTAAAACTGCAAAGCATAGCATGAAAATGCTATGATTGCAGTGAAAGAAAGACCTGCCCTCGGGCAGAATTACTATGGCTGGATAATAGTATTGTCAGATCACTAGAGCGATCCGGTAAAATCTGATGTTTATCTATAATTTACGAGAGTCAATATATTTTTTCTAAAGTTACTTATTTCCATTTGTTTGTTATAATGTTTTGAAAACATTTTTCTATTTTTACCACATATTTTTCAGAAATTTTGGCGCATAGAAATAAACATTTAAAAGCTTTTAGTGCATAAAAGCCGGGCCGTAATCAAAATACAGGCATGCTTAAAACACCATAATTCTCTTTGGGAATTAAGGATTATGGCAAGTTTCAATTACGTAATAACACTGTGTCTTATTAAAGTTCTGCGACAGAAAGTTTTATGATGTTCAGAAACGTTATTTGTTCATTAATATTTTAACTTTTGTCCTTAACCATGACGTAACATGACATGACAAATTACGATTGCCACAGTCATGGAAATTTTAGTTCCTAATGAAACAGTTCTCTTAGATCAATACGATGTCGTCTTTATTCGCATTTTATTTTAGTTTTTATATATAAATCATATTAGATAGGCATGCAGGTCTGTACATTTCAGAGATGAAGAATAACCACAGTCTCATAAGTAATGTTTATTTAAACAAAATTTTATTCGGAATGTTTTCTGACAAGAAACTAAATTATTCTTCAAAGTAGGGGCCATCAAGATTTTATAGCATTGAGCCATCTTTCAGCGAGGATTATTATCCTGCGACTGTACCAGTCTCTGGTTTTTTATATGAAGAAATTCGTTGAGACCCATTTTTACTGTTTCAATGTTTTCGAAATTTCACGCAGGAAATGGGCCATGGATCAAAACAGATGGTCATCGGCGCAAGTTTAGGGCTATATGCAGGATGTGGTAGCAGTTCAATTCATCAAATTCCTTATTTTTTTGTCATTGTTGTTTGTACAGCAGGGGTTCAGTCGAATTCGAAACCGCAACTATCAAAATTTCATGAACTCGTTCCTGTTGTTGAGAAGCTCAGCACCGATTTGCACGCCGCGGCGCGCCGGTTTGGAACAATCACACATTCAAAATTACACAACAGTATATTAAAAACCGACATTAATAATAATTAATAATACGAAATGATAATAATAATAATGTTTTATTTATTCTGGAAGAGTTAAGGCCATAATACCTTCTCTTCCACTCAACCAGCACAAATTACAAATTACAAATACATGATTATATTACAGTCTACATTATATATATATATATAATAAAGAGTTAAAATATATTGAAAGTTGTAATATAAATTTCATGTACAAACAACATTTTATATGACTAATATGACTATATATATATTTAACTCATGCCCCAAATGGTAGTCAATGGCCAATCATATTTCAATGAATTTTGATTTACAACCAATCACAGTCGTTTTTCACCTCGATTTTATCAGTTTCATTTTATCGCTTTCATTTTATCAAATGGCTCACAGATTGTATATATAGTGCACGAATGTAACCAGATCCTGCTTGCGAGATATAATAGAAAAACATTCGTAGCAATTGATTATACCATAAAAATAAACCACTGTTTTCACTTTCTTAAACTATTATTTCCCAGGAAAAATATAATTGACATATTTACATCATAGGACATCAGAAATTAATTAATAACCTGTAATTATCTGTTTCATTTTTTTCTCCACTAGGGTGCATTCTTATAACATTGCGATTCTATTTGGCAATAAATATGATCTGGTTGCAGTGATGAACAAATGAAATACGTTTCCCATTTGTTTTCAAACATCACCGTTTATATCAAATATATAAATATTTTAAAATAACTATATTTAAATAATGATTTGTGAGTAAACAGCTTAATTTTATTCGTTAAATAGTCCTAACAAATGCCACTCTTGATTTCCAAATCCTCTAGATAAATTGGAAATCACTCGTGGCATTACTTATGATAAATATAATGATAATAATAGTGTGAATATAATAAATTAAACGAGGAAAAAATAGATATGTACTATACTAATATTATAAAGAATTAATATAACATTAAATGTTGTAATATAAGTTTCATGTACAAACAACATTTAATACGATAAACATAATGATAATATAAATATAAATATGATAAAATTAAACGAGAAACACCAATTAATACATATACCTTACACAGGGTAATGATCAAGTCAAGGTTAGAGCAAATGTAAATTTAGATATCTTTTAAAATATGCTAACGTCCGGCAGCCCCCGATTTCTTATGGTAAAAGCTAATAATTATATATTGTGTTTACCTTAACAATAATCTACAGTTCATCCTGACCTCAAAGTAATTGAGGTCATTTTGAGATCAGGATGATAATAAAGGTATGCACGCTTTCGTTTTCTGAAGCGTAATTACACGATAAACCGACGAATGGCGCCTATAAGATACATAATCACAAATGCGCGAATGGATTTATATAATAAATTAAGCTCGTCATTTAAGCATATGTCTGTAACACTACTAAATCTTACTTTATCATAAGTAATGCCACGAGTGATTTCCAAATTATCGATAAATTCACGACTCACGATGTGAGGAGTGAATTTATCTAGAGAATTTGGAAATCAAGAGTGACATTTGGTAGGACTATTTAACGAATAAAATTAAGCTGTTTACTCACAAATCATTATTTAACTATAGTTATTTTAAAATATATATTTAATGTGTACGGCGAAGTTTGAAAACAAATGAGAAACGATTGATACGCTTCATTTGCTTCTTTTGTTCATCATTGCAACCAGATCATATTATTTATTGCCAAAGGATCGCAATATTGTAAGAATGCACCCTAGTGGAGAAATTTATAACCAACATTATAGGTATTAATTAATTTCTGATGTCCCATGATGAAAATATGTAATTATATTTTTCTGCAACGTCATTTCCTGGAAAATAATTCGTTTAAGAAAGTGCAAACAGTGTTTTCTTTTTTTTTTGTGGTATAATCAATTGCTACAAATGTTTTATATTATCTCCCGCATGCGCTATCTGCTGACATTCATGCACTATATATACAATCTGGTAGGCGTATTTCCAAGAGTTAGTCACTGCAAAATAATGCTATGACCTATTCAGAATGTTAAAAAGGAGGAGCTTTCTTTAATATTATTAACTTCAGGTTGATAAATTCGAGACGAAACACGACTGTGATTGGTTGTAAATAAAAAAAATCATTCAAATGTGATTGGTCATTGACTCCCATTTGGGGCATGGGTTAAATAGTCTATAGAAAGTAATGAGGTTAACCAAGTCTGCCAATTTCACATGATAATAAAATTGTATTGGGAATAGTAGCGGTTACCGGGTATTCACATGAAAGCATGTGCATGTCCAAATACAATTAATAGAATAGATAAAACACATTTTTAAAAATAATTATACCATTAAGATTGTTTTGTTTTTATCCTACATTTATTTTATTAAGTGTGGTTTTTAATAACTCATATCGCATTTCAAACATTGTAATCATCCTCGTATCTGCGAGTGTATCTTTGAAGTCTGAACGCGGATTGGTGCTTTTGGAGGTGTATCAGAACCGAACATGTGAGAGTTGACATTCTTGCCATTTTACACCATTTTAATAAACGTCGTCAGAAATATATTTTCAAGCACATTTTTTTTTGTTATTTACACAGCGTAAAAGTGTAAAAAAAATCCATAGCACGATAGTTCCAATGAGCTAAGTCCGGCCGAAGTGGTTCCTGTCATTAGCTATCAGAACATAGCACAGGGAGACACAGACTCTTTAAATTAGTTTCAATTTTTATCTGGAAATTGTTACTCCTCATAATATATTTTAAAATTACTATTTAACTCATGCTCCAAATAGGATCAATGACCAATCACATTTCAATGAATTTTGATTTACAACCAATCACAGTCGTTTTTCACCTCGGTTTTATCAATTTAATTTTATCACATTAAAATCAAGCTCCTCCTTTTTAACATTCTGAATAGGTCAGAGTATCATTTTGCAGTTACTGGCTTTCTAAGAAATACGTTGAATATAACAATTTATATATATCAAGGTGTAAGAATCTGTGGCTCCCAGATTGTATATATAGTACACGAATGTAACCAGATTCTGCTTGCGGGATATAATATAAAAACATTTGTAGCAATTGATTATACGACAAAAAAAAAAGAAACAACTGTTTGCACTTTCTTAAACGTACTATTTCCTAGGTATTTACATTCCAGAAAAAATATAAATGATATATTTACATCATAGGACATCAAAACTTAATTAATAATCTATAATGTTGGTTATAAATTTCTCCACTAGGGTGTATTCTTACAATATTGCGATCCTTTGGCAATAAATAATATGATCTGGTTACAGTGATGAACAAATGAAACATAATAAACGTTTCTCATTTGTTTTCAAACATCGCCGTTTACATTAAATATATGAATATTTTAAAATACCTATATTTAAATGATGATTTGTAAGTAAACAGTTTAATTTTATTCGTTAAATAGTCCTAACAAATGCCACTCTTGATTTCCAAATTATCAATAAATTCACGACTCACGAAGTGAGGAGTGAATTTATCTAGAGAATTTGGAAATCACTCGTGGCATTACTTATGACTATTTTGCTCATGCCCCAAATGGGAGTCAGTGACCAATCACATTTCAATGAATTTTGATTCTAACCAATTACAGTCGTTTTTCACCTCGATTTTATCAATTTAATTTTATCACTTTAAAATCAAGCTCCTCCTTTTAACATTCTGAATAGGTCAGATCATTATTTTGCAGTGACTGACTGTCTAAGAAATACGTTGAATATAACAATCTATATATTGAGATGAAAGAATCCTAGAAAGGAAGTGGCTCCAAGATTGTATATATAGTGCACGAATGTAACCAGATAGTGCTTGCGGGATATAATATACAAACATTTGTAGCAATTGATTATACCACAAAAAAAAGAAATCGCTGTTTGCACTTTCTTAAAGGTATTATTTCCCAGGTATTTATGTTCCAGAAAAATATAATTGACATGTTTACATCATAGGACATCAGAAATTAATTAATAGCCTACAATGTTGGTTATAAACAGTTTGATGTGTTTCATTTTTTCTTCACTAGGGTGCAGTCTTACAATATTACGATCCTTTTTCAATAAATGAGCTGGTTGCAGTAATGAACAAATGAAACATAACAAAAGTTTCTCATTTGTTTTGAAACATCGCCGTTTACATTAAATATATACATATTTTAAAATAACTATATTTAAATAATGATTTGCGAGTAAACAGTTTAATTTTATTCGTTAAATATTCCTAACAAATGCCAATCTTGATTTCCAGATTCTCTAGATAAATTGGATATCACTTGTGGCATTACTTATGAAAAATGATATTAGAAACTAAGTGAGTTAGCTTGGAGTATCAAGTTTGGTTCTCAGTTATCTTCACAAAACTGAATGAATCCTGTTCAAGATCCTATAAGGAAAAAGAAATGAAAGGGTATAGCCGAGAATCGAATCCAGTACCCCTGAAATGCCACTCAGATATGCTACACCTCAGTGGCGGTTATGGTAAAAATAAAACCGATTATTTTTTAGCAATTTCTAAACTAATAAATTTTGAAACTGATATTCACACCGAAACAGAAAATGCTGATACCACACACCAATTCCGAATTAAAAACATATGATCTGTGGTGCAATGGATCGTGTATCTGGATGGAATTCTGATTCGAATCGCAGCTATAGCATATTTTTTTATGTAGGGTCTGGAATTGGCTCCACTATGCCTTACGAAGAGAACTGAGTAGTTACGTATGTGTAATAACGAGATTCTATCAAAATTGGCCTAAATTAACAAAAGTAAAGTTGAGAGACTCGCGTCATACTAAACACCTGACTCACTACATTATCGTCTGTTAGCAAGTAACAGCAACCATTTAATTCGCTAGAGATTCTAAAGAACTGTCATGCCACAGTTCTTTTATTACGTAATTCACCAATGTTCTTTATTATATGTATCTAACACTCCATATCGCGACAGGGCTAGATGACCCCTCGCCTACAAGCTGGCATATGAATTATAAGTGGGCAGCATGTAGGGGCCGCCAGCCGTTGTAGCTGAGTTTGTCAACCTGAAGTCGCTACTTATTGTAGTAACTCAAATTCTTCACGATGCTGGCAGTGTACTGGCTAAAATTCCATGGGAAGATATGATTTGCCAAGGCATGATGCCTTAGACGCTCGGCAACGGCGCAGGAATGATATAATCATATGTTTAATAAAAACAGTATATATTTTATCAATGAATAAAACAAATATAATCTGCTTTATCAGTGAACAAAACAAAAGATTCCATTATGACTAAAATGAATATCCTCAACTCGTGTCCAACTCAGGATTGGGTCGAGGGATGAGATGATATGGACCCTATATATATATATATATATATATATATCCATAGTAATTCTGCCCGAAGGCAGATCCTTCACTGCAATCATAGTATTTTCATGCTATGCTTGCAGCTTTACTAGGGAATTGTGTAGGTGTGATAGCTTTACGTTGCTTTCCACACCGGTGAAGGATGATGGTGGTGATGATAATGATAAGGATGATGATGATGAAGATGATGGCCATATGATTTCGGGGACCGTTTGGGCCTTAAAGTTGTCCTGACATTTGTCTTACAGGTGAGGAAAACCCCGATAAAAACCTCACCCAGAAAAACTGCCCCGACCGGGGATCAAACCCGGGGCCGCTGCGTGACAAGGCAGCACGCTACCTCGCGACCACAGCGGTGGATATATATATAAGTCTGTAAATGGCAAGGGTGCCGGCAGAGCACGTCATTATGACTATGTACGAATATTTTGTAGGTAGTTCAGAAGAATATTCCCTTCAATGAAACATTTTCAACCTAAAGTAAAAAATTACATCATACCAAACACAGAGTTGGTAAAATGGTGCTAAGTATTCCAATATCGAGCACAACATAAGTTAAAATGTTAATAGAACCTAAAAATAACAAACCTGATAATTATGGGAAAATATAATTTTACTTATTAAGTACCAACATTACATTAATAGTATTATATTATGTATACGTACAATAATGCAATAAATCTACCTTAATGTTCCGGGAACGTTAGACCTACATATTTTTCGAAATATTATACAAATGCTATTTATGAATGCCCTTCATTTCTTTATAATTTAATATTCAATAACTTTACTTTAATGTATCATTAAATTCCGTACATAAAATGCGTAATGAATTAAAATTTTACTTGTATAAAACTGAAGGAACAGAACTTACACGCACGGATTTTTAGAGCGACACAATTTTGCCATTAATTTAGGCCTAATGCTTTCTAAAAATATATCGAAATTCCCAAACTTGATATTTTTCTGCTGTCTTTATTTTTAAAAGGTCATTAAAATTAACGTTAAAGAATTAATTGTCCGAATTTAATAGTATGTATGCACCGAATGGTAGGCCAAGGACATTTTAGGCTTATCGCACCATGTAGTAAAAGTATATATGCATGTATTAATGTATATATGTTGTATACGGTCTAAAAGTTCTAATGTTAATTAAATAAAATTAAAACTTAAAGTTTTATATGATTTTCATATTTATTAAAATACAAATTTATAAAGGAACATATGGGAGTATATAACAGAAATGTAGATACATCAAAATATGCTACCATCTACTCCAATACGATCATTTTTTTGATTCATATTTTAAAGTTTCACATGTTTGTGACAAAGGGAAAAAAATTATATATTTTAGAAATTGTAGAGATAAATAAATTGAAGAATAGCAATAGGCTGTTAAATTCTCAACTATATTTAAATGAATCGCCTCTTTTAAATTTATAATGGGAGATTGATTGTTAAAAAATTGTTTACATCCAGTTTCATATTTACAGTTGTTATGTACTGGAGCTTATATTTAATAACAAAATGCATTTGTAATCACGATGAAATTCGTCTGAAAAAGGTACAAAGTACCGAAACAGCTGTTACGAATTTGTATTTTAATAAATATGAAAATCATATAAAACTTTTCAAGTTTTATTTTTATTTAATTAATATAAAAATGGATTTTCATCAAGTAAACGCCAAATCGATTGATTACTTAAAAGTTCTAAATTTAGCGACCGTAGTCTCTAAAGACACTATACAATCTATGAAACTGCAATTAGCTCAGTGTTTATTTAGGAATACTGGGTGCTAAATAAGGATACTATTAATATACGGTACTTAATTTTTTAAAGGAAAGCATTAAGGAAAATAACTGGAGCTGTTAAAATATATAAGGTTATGTAATCAGTAATTATTGGAATTATTTGAAGATAAGGGCATAATAACGCAAATTAAATTAAGAAGATTAAATTGGATTGGACTTGTGAACAAAATGGATACGGGGGGAAAAAAAAGTTAAACAAACATTTTCTACATATCCATAAAGATCTATACCTAGATGGAGACCAAAGAGTAGATGGTAGGATTGTGTATGTCAGGATCTAGTGACAGAAAGAATATGGAATGGGCGCAAACATCAATTGATAAGAATATCAGAAGATGATCCGTTTAGCAGGTGAAGGAATAGGGTATAGGAAATGAAAGAAAAATGTCGGGGTGTGTGTTTGTACGAGCGAGCATGTGTTATCCAAGAGTACCAGGTTCCATAACTGGCTAAGCCATAGGCCTATACATTTTTCTTTGAGTATAGGGTCTTAAACGAAGTTTACTCACAACCCAGTAAGAATGACTGAGTAGCAAATTTAAATTAGAAGTATCGAAATCCGATATTGAGGTGCGTCTCTCTCTGAAGTGTTATCTTTTAAGCAGTTAAGAAACACTTCTATCGGACTTGGTTACTTACTTACTTACTCACCGGCACTATCGAACCCGTAGGTTCATGGCCGCGCGGACATAAGCTCTCCATACATCCCTATCCTGAGCTAATGCTTTCCAATCATTCCCTGTATAATCTACTTCCCTCAAATCATAGTTAATGTTGTTCTCCCACCTCATTCTTGGTCTACCAACTGGGCGTTTTCTCTCTGGTTTTCCTATAAGAAGCTTCCATGCACGTCTTTCATTCCCCATACGTGGAACATGTCCTGCCCATCGCAGTCTACGAGACTTAACTGTTCTTATATATCTGGTTTCCTATAAAGACCATGTAGTTCATTGTTATGTAGTCTTCTCCATTCACCTGTCTGTTCGTCTCTCTTTGGTCCAAAAATTGTCCTAAGTACTTTATCCTCAAATACTTGTAATCTCCTTTCCTCTCTTAAAGTAAGAGTCCATGTTTCGCACCCATATAATATAACTGGTAGAATAATAGTTTTATATATTTTCAGTTTAACGTTTTTTGAAAGGAGTTGGGACATCAAGAGTCTCTGCAATGCATAATAGCACGCATTTCCAGAATTGAGCCTATGTTTCTTTGTACATCACATTCCTGTTTGTGATTATTGTTCCTAGGTATTTGAATTCAGCCACTTCCTCAAAATTTCCCTCATTTGTCATTAGCTGACCATTTCCATTATATAATGAATTTCTACGTGTGACCATATATTTAGTTTTATTGATATTTACTTCCAGTCCTAATTTCTTAGTGTTACTCAATAGTGTGTGCGTGTTGGCCTTTAGTATCTCCTCGCTATCGGCCAATAGCACTACATCATCAGCATAAACTAACAGCTTATTAATACCATTGAGTTGTAAGCCTTCCTCATTCTCTAAAGATTTAATGGCATGCTCTAGTACAAAATTAAATAGTAGAGGAGATAGTGCATATCCTTGCTTCAACCCATTCTGGATTTCAAAAGTGTCCGAAAACTGTTTGCCTACACGCACCCTACTCTTTATGCCATTTAGACACATTCGTATAAGTCTAACTAACTTTTTTTAGGAATTCCGAACTCCAGCAGGATATTATATAACTTCTCCCTCTTAATTGAATCATATGCTTTTTTGAAGTCTACGTATAGTTGATGTACAGTACCATTATATTCTCATTTATTTTCTAAAATCTGTCTTATACTAAAAATCTGATCTGTTGTAGACCTGTTTCTTCTAAATGCACATTGATGATCTCCTAGAATGTCATCAATATAGGGAGTAAGTCTGCTTACTAATATATTTGTAAGAATTTTGTACGAAGTTGAAAGTAATTAGATGCCCCTGTAGTTGTTGCAATCAGTTTTATCTCCTTTCTTATAAATTGGAACGATAATTGATTCCTTCCATTCATCTGGAAGAGCTTCTTTTTCCCAAATCATACTAAGCAACCAGCGTATCTTGTCCATCAATTTTTCTCCCCCTGATTTTATCAGTTCTGCTGGGATCTCATCAGAACTGATCGGACTTGGTTACGATGTTTTATATCATTTATAATTTAGTGAATATATTTAAGTAATTAATTAAAATAAATAAAGTTAAATGAGGAATTAAATCTCTTCAGAGCTGTCGTGTTTTTATATTCATAGGCTAATTGAGGGGTCTAGTGAGAGAGGGAGCTATGCCACTTTGAGAAGAAATGGAAATAAATTGGATTTTACAAAGCATTGTATTACGAAATTATTTGTACATGAAAGGGACTTTTTTTCTTGTTTAACTTACTGTTATGTAAACTATGCAAAAGGAAAAATATAAATTTTAATATAAGAGCACTGATTCCCATTTCTTCTCAAAGTGGCATAGCTCCTTCTCTCACTTGACCCCTCAATTTACTTTGGTATTTGTTATTTTCCTCTTTTAATTTGTTGTTTCATGAGTTTTTGTTATTGTGAATACGAGTTTACATTCCTTCAGGAGGAGCTAGAATGTATATTTTAGCTTTCAATATTATTCTCTAAAAACTGTTCATAGATGAACGTCGCCATGGTTTTAAAGTTGCTTCAGGTAAAATCGAAGTTCTCCATTGTATGCACAAGGATTTTCATCGTTTAACAAAGAGTATGTTAAAAACATTTTTCTTAATTTAAATATTATTTAGATACGTTTCAAAGTCTTTGATCATGTGTCCAGTAACTTTGAATTATATCGAAAAACTGGGTAGCTTTGTTTATTGTCTACGTTTATTTTATGTATCTTGAGCAAATTCAATGAGTATTAATGTTGATGGCATAGGGCTATAAAATCAAGATTAAGTATAAAAAAATACCAAGTTGTAAAGAAATCCAAACCAACACTTGTCTTGGTAACTATATTAAATGGTGAAAATAAAAATAAAATCCACGAAAAATCCTCAGGTTGATCAGCTCCGGGATTTGTACTCGGGACCTTCCGAATATGAGACTCAAACGCTATCCTCTGAATCAACTCGCTCTGTACAGTACAAAGATATTGTAAATGTTGGTGAAAATACCTTACTTTAAAACTTAACATATGCTAAATTAACTTCACTGCGTAACAGAATGCGATCATTTTTACACGCTTTATATTATCTTGACCTGTATCTATCTATCTACCTATCTATGTAACGGAATCTTTCAACGCGATTTTCACCCACTTAAAATCATTGAATCTATTTGAAACTTTGTATACTTATAAAATACCCGTGACAAAATACAATAATTTCATATTTTGTTTCTAAAATCATGGCCAGAATCATCAGAAAATCAAAAAAGTGTCTTTGTATCTATGTCACGGAATTTTTTAACATGATTTTCACCCACTTAGAAACATTGGATCGACTTGAAACGTTGTATACTTGTAAAGGACCCGTGACAATACAACATTTTCACATTTATTTCTAAAATCCTGGCCAGAATCGTCAGATAATCAAAAAAAATCTTTGAACACGATTTTCACCCACTTAGAAACATTGGATCGACTTGAAACTTTGTATACTTGTAAAGGACCCGTGACAATACAATAATTTCATATTTTGTTTCTAAAATCTTGGCCAAAATCATCAGAAAATCAAAAAAATGAAAACTGGTATAATAGGTTGCGGACTTGTCGACTTTTTAGTCAATCGTTGTAAGAGCTCAGTTGGTAGAGCGGTGAACTCTAGTGGTATATAATTTCAGTAATCCATAGGTCGCTGGTTCAAATCTGGCTTGGTGTTTTTTATAAGAGTATTACTTTTAGCTCATACGACAATAGTATCGAATTTAAAGATACCGGTATTTACATTTTTATCTTATTCTGTAAAAAACTAAAAAAATAAAAAATAAATAATAGTTTTAAAAAACTAAAACAGCACGCTTTATTAGAAAACCGAACTAAAAAAATAAAAAAAAATTTAATTTCCAACACGCTTGGGATAAATAATTTTACCATCAAAAGCGTGGGGTGCTTTTTATGATTTTTACATTTTCTTCTTAGAGACTTTACTTTTACCAATATCTGTTTATTATCAAATATATTAATTGATAAAGAGCACCCCACGCTTTTGATGGTAAAACTATGTATCCCAAGTGTGTTGGAAATTATTTTTTTTTATTTTTTTAGTTCGGTTTTCTAATAAAGCGTGTTGTTTTAGTTTTTTTAAAACTATTATTTATTATCTATATATTAACAGGTGAAGAAAAAATTGTACCCCTTTTTAAGCACATTGCGCGCACGGAGGAGTGTGATATTTGGCGTAATTAAAGTTCATACAGGGAAGGAGTGTAGAAAAATAAAAATTTCACAACAGGTGTACTCCTACACCTAATAGTTTCAGAAGGTCCAATTTTGAATCTAAACCATCGAGGGACCCAAAGTTGAAGCAATTATTTATGCAATTGAGTTTCAAAAGAGAGGACTGCCTCATGCTCACATTTTACTCTCTTTAAATGACCAAGATAAAATTGTTAACGCTACCGATATTGATAAAGTTGTATCTGCGGAGATTCCTAACATTCAAACACATCCTAAATTACATGACTGTGTTGTAAAACACATGATGCATGGTCCATGCGGTGTGCTCAATCCAAATTCTATATGTATGAGAGATGGAAAATGCACAAAAGATTATCCAAAACCATATGAGGAATTTACATTCGAATCATTAAATGGATATCCATTAAACAGAAGGCGTGATAATGGTATTCATGCTGAAGTTCGTGGTATTGCCTTGACAATCATTATGTTGTACCATACAATCCACATTTACTTGTCAAATTTAATTGTCATATAATTGTTGAAGTATGCACTACAGTTTTTGTGGTACTCACTAGAAATTACAAGAGAGCCAAATATAAGAAACCTTATCTGTTGACACAGGGATATCCAGTTTTGTAGAATTTCAATGAAGATAATATTATTTTATACTTAGAATTTAAAATTTAAATGTAATGTAATGAAGGTAAAATTATTCCAAGAGCCTTAATAAATATCTTCAAGAGCCGCATGCGGTCCGCGGGCCGCGTAATGAGTACTTTAAAGTGTTAAATACATTTATAAATACGTGTATAAAGATTATGACAGAGTGCATCTGTTGAACTAAGTTCACGGTGAAATGAACAAGGTCAAGAAATACAAATTTATGAAATTAAAAATGTTTTAAATAGTCGTTACGTCGGATCAACTGAAGATGTATGAATCACCAATTCATTTTCAGCCACATGTTATCGTCACACTTGATATTCATTTACCGCGTAGACAGAATGTTTACTTTCGAGAAGGGCAAGAACGTCAAGCAATTGAAAATGCAAAACAAACAAAACTATTAGCATTTTTTAATTCAATCGATCAGATCCATCAGCACGTGAATTCCTCTACATTATGTGTGGGAAGATTCCCGAAAAAAAATGGAAGAAGAGAAGGCGTGGAGGTGATAAAATCATTGCACGCATGTATGTAGTATCACCAAGAGACATCCAACTTTTCCTTTACGATTGCTTTTATTACACATGGTCAATTGTATGTCGCAACAAGTAGATTTCGATCATTCGATGATTTGATATTTTATATTTCTGAATATAACGGTCAAGGGCATTTAGCAAACGATGAGTGTTTTTACAACAAAAAAATTGTCTACACAGAAGTTTTGAATCATTTAATTCATTTTTCAAACTATTTTCAGTTCAATAGACATTTATTTTCTTAACCGTCCGGTTTTTTCTTTCAATAAAAAAGGATAAAAATACGAAGCAAGTATTATTTATTTTATTTTTCATTTTTTGTATTATTTTTTATTTAAATTTTATATAATTTGAAAAATATAGGCAAATTAACTGTGTAGCCTTGGCGGAACCTGGCCATTATAGCAATAAAAATAAGGAAATGTCAAAATACGCGTTATTGTTTTTAAACATGGCTTAGCCAAGCTATACCACATATTTTCTATCGTTCGTATTTTTAAAATAAATAAAAATTTAATACATAATGATGTATTTGTGACAAACTTAAAAATTTAATGAATTATGGTCGAATTTAGACCACTGGGCGACCACTAGTCCTAATAAAAAGGAATTCCCGTGATGTGTGAAATGTCTATATAATTTTAATCAAATTCGGAGTAATTTTAAATAAATACACTTCATAAACTCGCAGATATCATGCCATATTAACAACTTAAATTAATTAGTTAAGAGCTCAGCCCGGCGCCCAAAGGTCACGGGATCGATCCCGGCTAAAATCAATGGATATTTTTTCGGTGAGAAAACTCAGAAACGGGGATTCCTTCAGAGGGTAAAATTTAAAGCAATCTATCGCATTCCATACAGTTTTATATCGTGTTCAAATAAACCTCGTATATGATAAATACATCACTGGCAAAAACGTTCTGATCCAGCAGCTCATTTTTTGATGACAAATATTTCATAGGAGAAACAAACGATAATAAAAAGTAACAAGCATGTAAGTTACTGTACTTTTTAATTTTCTAGGCATATGACCTATAATACTTAGGTACAGGGTTTACGAGAATGAATGGATTTTATGAGGCCACTGTAAATAATATATTTAGTTTAATAGATTTAAGTATGCCAAATTAGGCTTTTTATATATTTTCTGTCATTGTTGTCATTAAACGTCAATGCTGAAAATTTGATATTATAGTAATCTTCATAGAGAAATCGATCTGAGTAGAAACAATCTGGGCAGAAATGTATTGTTTGAGATGACCTATCACACAAGGAAAAGTTCTATGTATCTTATGATTGGTGGGATATAATTCCGTGAATCACAGTACAATAATTCAGACTATAGTACAAAAATGAGAACAATATCAGGAGACGGTACAGTTTTAAAAAATTGATAACAAGAGGAATATCAGAAGAAAATATCTAAAGAATCTGACGCCTTTCACAAGACATTAATTAAATATTGGATCAAATTCAATTATTAAGAATCAATTAAACATATTTTCCTAATTTCGCTTTTAAAGAATCTGTGAAAAGTCAAGAAAATTCTTTTTCTTATTATTCTCCTTCTCCTCCACTTCACGGTTTAGGATCTAGGCCTGGTATTCCGTATTTAGAGCATCCTTCCATCTTAAGGTCTTCCTACATCTCTTCGACCTGTCCCTTATAATTGAATAGTGCCCGAAAACAGATCTAATTCATAAACTGCTACTCATGACTTGACTTAATTTTTTCGCCATTTTGTTACATATAGATCACTATTTGCTTGAATGCCAACTTTTAAAAATAAATAAAACAGGTCTGTAAGAGATCAGGAAGAGTTTCACATGCACCATGTCGTGATATTCTTCAGATAGAACACTAATCCACTGACAACTCAACTTTCGAATTTTTGTGGGTTAGATCTCTTTTCGGGGCAACTATCAATTGTAAATTAATTTGGGAAGTCTATTCACGTCCATTCTTTCAATATGTGCGCTCCATTTGATAAAATATTATATTATATTTTTAAGAAATAGTAAACATTTTTAAAGATAGGCCTACTATACAAGTTATATTGTGAAAAATAGTTGGACTCCTTCCAATCTCTACTCGAAATTCAAAGTCATCCCTTATTGTTTAATTCTATTATTTTAATGCTGGATTATGAGTATCAAATATAAATAACTTTAACAAATGATAATTATTTTTCATCTGAAACCCTGGTTCGCAAGCTTTTATATGGTATGCACAAATTATAAAAATGTGAGAGAACAGCAAGATTAAACAAGTGTTTACGATCAGACTGGAAGGTTCTCAAAGAAGAGGACGTCCTAGGAAGGAATTGGGGATTACAAAAAAAAATATATATATACGAGTCGGGGCAGTTTTTCTGGGTGAAGTTCTTTCGGGGTTTTTCCTCACCTATAAAGACGTACACATCTGCGCGCCGCAAACACGAACGGCGCGCGCGCCGCACCATGTTCGTCAGATTTGGACGGGGTTTTAAGGTGCGCGCGAACGGCGCGCGCGCGTCTCTCACCACGATCCACTCATTGTCGGTTTTTTCCACGAACACTTTGATGGTTCGCTGTTTAGATTTGGACGGGTACCTGAGAGGTTCGTTGCTTTCGGTGCGCACCTATTATTTGAGTATGGAGTGGTCAGAGGAAAACGTGTTAAAACTTGTTGACATTTATAGAAGCAAGCAATTATTGTGGGATCCACAACATAAGGATAATTTTAAAAAATCATTGAAAGGAGATGCCTGTTTTTTTTCAATGATATGTGTTTTTTTTTCGTGTGTACTGTAATTGTATAAATAAATTAGAATTATTTAGAAAACATTATTTATTTAAGACGTTCATTTCATAATATTATGTATGAAGTATCACAAAACAATACAATATATAAACACATTTATTGCTAATTATTTATTTATCTCTTCAAAGACTCCAAAGAGCAAGACTGCTCATGTTAAGGGGCAATATACAAAAAATAATGGCCATAAAACAATTAACAATAAAAACAAGAAAACAAATTCAGGCATAAGTTTAAGTAATACAAACTACTATAGATGCACAATATATATACACATATAAATACAATATTTAAACAGGATAATATTAATAATAATAAAAAAATTAACAAAATTAACTAAGAAAGCAATGAGAAAAAATATTTTTTAATACAATTAGAAAAATGTTTAACATTCGTGAAATGTTGATATTCAATAGGTAAGTAGTTATTTTAATGGTTGATTAATGCATAACGAATCCCTTTTATACCTTTTTTTTAGAAACTAGTATCTTTGTGCAATAAAGTACAACCTCTAGTATAATAATCATGTACATTTTTATTAAAAATTAAGGCCATGTTATGGTGAGATAGATTCTTAATAATTTTAAACATATATATACAAATCATGTCCACCGCTGTAGTCTCGAGGTAGCGTGCTGCCTTGTCACGCAGCGGGGCCCGGGTTCAATCCCCGGTCGGGGCAGTTTTTCTGGGTGAGGTTTTTATCGGGGTTTTTCCTCACCTGTAAGACAAATGTCAGGAAAACTTTAAGGCCCAAACGGTCCCCGAAATCATATGGCCATCATCCTTATCATTATCATATCATCATCATCATCTCATCATCCTCCACCGGTGTGGAAAGCAACGGGAAGCTACCACACCTACACAATTCCCTAGTAAAGCTGCAAGCATAGCATGAAAATGCTATGATTTCAGTGAAGGACCTGCCTTCGGGCAGAATTACTATGGATGGATATACAAATCATATATTTTTTTAAATTCCTTTAATGCTATAATATTTGAAAAAGTATAAATAAAGTTATAAGATGTAATAAGTAATAAGCGTGACCAGACGTCCCGATTTTGGCGGGACAGTCCCGATTTTTAACAATTTGTCCCGCGTCCCGCGGCATTTAAAAAAATGTCCCTATTTTTGGGAAAGAATGCAGGACAAGCGGGAGAACGGAAAGGGAATAGACATCGTTGGTTACACCTGCTCTGCAAAATGTCTACTGAAGGTTTGTGGGTTTCCTATGGATCGCAGGAGGTTCGTTGAAATTAATAATTTCGACGAACATAACACGCGCCGCGCGCGCCGTTCGTGTTCGCGGCGCGCATATGTGTACGTACCTTAAGACAAATGTCAGGACGCTTAGGGCCCAACGCTCCCCGAAAATCTCCGGCCATCACTATTATCATCCTTCACCGGTGTGGAAAGCAACGGGAAGCTACACACACACATATATATATATATATAATATATATACACACACACACACACATACATAAAGAAACGTAGACACGTGTGAATTCGTTTCTGAATTACGGAACGTAACTGGGGGCTGTATGATAGTAACACCATTTCATTATTATCTGCATGTGCATCTTGAAAAAATATAATGTAAATTTACAAAATACTGAAAAAATTACTTTCGAAAATTTCAAGAGGTAGGATACGTTATTAACTAGAAAAAGAATCGTGAATAGCCAAAACCTGAGATTATAGAAAAAAAAATGTATCTGAAAATAAAATTGCGTCAGGAATTTGAAAGGACATTGCATAATTGTGTAAAAACCGCCAAATGGAAGGTAAAAGTAATGTTTGTAGACCATCATTGCTGCACTGAATACAGGCTGTTGGCGATGTCTTTAAAATACAATAAAACCTAAATTAGATAAAGAATTTTAACAAAGAAAATTACTATAGTTATTACAGCTTTATATATGTATGTAACTCAGAAAGCAGTTATCCTCAAGTGGGCGAAATTTGTATTAAGTGCCAGTACTTTCTCATTGTAAGTATGAAAAGAATAAAATTATGTTTTATTTGTCCTTTAGAATGATCACTTGTAAGTAGTTCACAACACACGTTGTCAAAATCTTGATTGAATTAGTCTTTAAAATATAATAACTCAATGGCACTATCGAACCCATAGATTCATGGCCGCGTGGACATAAGCTCTCTATTCATCCCTATCCTGACCTAATGCTTTCCAATCATGTCCTATATAATCTAATAGCCTCAAATCATGATTATTGTTATTCTCATTCTTGGTCTATCAATTGGGCATAGAATACGAACAAACAAACAAACATTTTTATATATTAAATAACTAGGAGAACAACAGTTTTATATATACGTATACTTTTAGCCTTTATTTAAATGAGTTCAGACAAAAGTTCCTGTAATGTATAACAGCATGCATAACCAGACTCTATCTCTTAATTTATCATCATCATGAACAAATTCGTTTTAGGCCATGTGGCCTGTACGGTAAACCTAGCGATGATCCGTAAGAAGCGCATTTGGCTTACTTGAAGTTTATGAGAGTTTCTTTTATTTAAAATCCAAATTTCACTTCCGTATTTTAGAGCAGCTTTTGATGTGATGTTATGTAATCTTAGTTTTGTCTCTGTCCTCATCTGTTTACCAAAATGTCTTCGTATTACCCCATTCATTTTATTACATTTTTTTGTAATTTTGAATCAATGTCACTCTTATACTCTACAAATACACTTCCTAAGTAAGAGAAATCTGACACTTGTTCTATAATTTTTCCATCAATCTCAATTTTCATCCTTGTATGTTTTTTCCACACATTGCCATTGTTTTGGATTTTGAAGTGGAAATTTTCATATTATTTAATTTAAACTCTGCTAATTTGGAGTATCCTGTACAATTTCTGAACAATGGAGATATATTATTTCATCTTCTAATAGAAAAACTATCATTTAATCTTCCCATGGGAATACATTTCTATTTTACAAGAGACAATTATTGTAACCTCTCATTTACTCCCGCCAACCCTAGTGAGAAGATGTCCTATCGATTTCCGATAAGCAAGAACCGGTAATAAATTATTAACTGTAATAGCGCTCCTCAAATGCAGACAACGTTATCGCATTCGTAGAATCAGAATCGGAAATGCAACTGTTAATAAATATCTAGCATATGATTAACTCAATAATAAAGAATGTTGTGAAACATAAGGAGAAATGAAACATATAAATTTCTGGCTTAGCACATCAACACCTACTTGTAATGTAACACAGCGTTTCTTAGCATATGGTTCTCGACCCATTGGTGGGTTTTATGGGAGGCTTGGTATTTACGAAATCTTGCGATAGAGCAATGGCCCCACGCAAACTTATACTTAAATGTAGAATAGCAATACAAGTTTATTATAGTTATAAGTCAGTTTCTCTTTCGGTTTAAAAAATATTATTTCAATATACTTGTAATAACTTATCATAATCATCATTATCCTCTTATGTCCCACTTACGTGAGATCGAATCCAAATGTGCCTCCGACTTTCCATGCTTTTTTAGAAAATTCCGAGGGAATGAAGCTATTTGAGGTTGTTCTCATGTAAATATATTTTTTAATTATACATCTTCATCGATTTTACCTAGTAGACATCGAAAATATTAATGGAAATAACAGAAAAGAAAATACTTCGTAAAATTGTGAGCAAACTTTTATGAATTGAAAAAGGAGTGAGAATTCAGAGAAACATGTGCAGTCCAAGATATTAAGAAATGGTTAAATAATATGAGAAAACAAGAATGGGATGCGCATATATGTAGGATGGACAGCAATAGAGTGTTCAAGAGGCTGCAAGGGATACTCTACCTAGGGACAGATTGTATGACGACTTGAGATAAGGAAAAAGAATTGAAGAAAGAACAGGTCTAAACCTATAATGGAAGAATGAAGAAGACATCGAAAATGACCATGACTACACACACACACACACTCACACACACACATATATATAAGCAACGTGTCCACAAATATAGTATCATACTTTAAACTACTACTACGTCGCTTTGGGTTAATTGTATCTAAAAGAAATTGGTGACAATCAAAAGAGAAACTCAAAAAGTTTTGTGCATGTTAACAATGTCAACAATAGAGAATAATTGACAGCAATACAGAAACTAAACTAAATTTAATCTTGTTTTTGTGATCGATATGGGTTCACTGTTGGATATTTAGCAGACAGCGATGTTTGCAGCATCACTCGTGGGGGCCACATTCAATGTCTATGAGGTATAGCAAACACTTTTTGAGTTTCTCTTTTGATTGTCACCAATTTCACTTAGATTATCCAAAGCGACGTAGTAGTAGTTTAAAGTATGATACTATATTTGTGGACACGATGTAGGCCTATATATATATTCGATGTTATAATTTAAATTTTGGCATTTAACAATAAAGGCCATATATATTATTTGAAAAGAAAAATTAACGTTTGGATAGCTCAAGTGGCAGCGCATTAGTGTATAAAGCTAGAGGTCTCAGATTCAAATCCCAGTTCAGGCATTAATTTTTCTATTTTTCTTTTCAAATAATATATGTCTGTTAACGCTCTAGCGATTGCAATACTTTTTTTTTTCGAAATATATAAATAAAGAAAAATAAGATCGAGTTCGTTAACCAGTAAAATCGGACCAATAGGAGCGGGGTTTACCTGAACTTTTAAAATAGCTCTAGCGGCCGCAATTTTCGCAAAGAATCTCGGTATATGCTATTGAAATAAAACTAGAAATATATTAAAATATATATACAGTCAATATGCCCATTTCACCAATTAATGTTTAAAAAGGTCAACAAGTTTCCACAGCCAAGCTGTCATTCTCAAGACCAGATATTGACCAGTCAATATCTGGTCTTGAGAATGACAGCTTGGCTGTGGAAACTTGTTGACCTTTTTAAACATTAATTGGTGAAATGGGCATATTGACTGTATATATATTTTAATATTTGATCACCAAGAAGATCACTTGTGTATTAAATAGAAATATATTGTCCACAAATCAGCTAAATCGGATTATTAGAAGTAGAACTAAGGGTTTATCTGAAACCCGAAATTTAAAAGTAGTCGCCATGTTTGTTTTCTCGTAATGCATACGATGTAATTAACAAAAGAAAGATTATATTCCATAAACCAGCAAACTCAGACCATAAATTCAATTTGCTAACTTTCTGACGGATTTTCTTCCTTTTAATTATTTCCAATTGAATTTCTTGCATTGTACATTTTGTCTTTAATTGTTCAATAAACCTTTTCTCTAGTCTTCCTTCGACCTTTAGATGAAGTATTCGTAGTGGCAATCTTCCCCTTTCCATTCGTTTGAGGTGTCATTTTAATTTTTTCCTATATCAGTTGTTAATTGTTCTACATTTAATATCTCCCTGATAGTATCTTGTTTGTGTGCGATTTCACACAAAAATTGAATATCCAAGGCCGGAATTCTGTTCAACTCTTTCTTTATATGTCCAAGTCTCATGAATATATTAAAACTGGCTTGAAATGTGTTTCATACATTGTAATTTTGCTTTTAAATCTTAAATTGGCGAAACACTAATTTCTTGTGCCAGTTATTTAAATGAGAAAAAACTATTTATGACTGTTAGTGATTACTCTATTGCGTAATTCGACACAAATTTAAGTAATTTCTACTCGTTAGTTTTACTGTTGTTTCATTAAAAATATTAAATAAATTAAACCAATGTATCTTATAGGATATATTGCCAATTTAAACGGAAAGTGGTAAATGTTTATTCCAAATTAATTGTTTAGTTAAGTGATAAACTTTTAAACTTTTTCTGTTCTTTTACTAATGTACCGTAATTTTGTATTTTTTCCATATGAATTTATCTCTGATTCTAATATGTAAAGTAGTTAACTTTTTTTTAGATTTTTGCCTGATAACTAGGACTGAAAAAGTATTGGTATTACGCCAGTTTAAGCTATGCATTATACAGGGGAAAACTTGCGTAATACAGTTATTATAGCCTCACTGTGATGGTTAACCGTTTACATAAAAGCGGGTGCCGCGCGGCAATGTTTGACATGCGATGTTGTCACTTTTCTCATAGCACTATGGGCGTTTATTATACAAAGACAAAAGACATTGATTATATTTATGTTATTGTTTAATTTTATGTTATTATTTGGTATTGTTTGACTTTTAAAATTAAAATTATGTATGTATTTATCTATTAAATAATTTAATTCCTACATTATATAACTTGTAGGTCTACATAAATTTAATATTCATACAACATCATGCTAAACATATTATTATTATTATTATTATTATTATTATTATTATTATTATTATTATTATTATTATTATTAATGCTTGGTGTGAAATATTTTCCCATGGCCGCCACATGTTGAAATCACTTATATATTAAATAAATATAATATGCAGATATTATATTATTATTCGAGCTACTATCACAATAAATCAGTGATAATTATAACAATTAATTACAATATACAATTTTAAAACTGGATTGACTGCCCCACGTTCCGAGTTTTAATTCAACCTGAGGGAAGAATAGCAATGTGGCAACATCGTGGTAGTCGCGGCAGTGAAGATCTTTGTATTTTAATAACATATAACAGCTGCGGGGAAACAAAGCGAGCCGCTTGTTAAGCATCATAGTGAGGCGATAATACCTCTGTTGGTGAAACCGACCCTTAGACCGCTATGTTTACAAACTGCACGTTGACACGCGCTACTCGGGACAGACTTCTCGTAAAGTCCGCTGTGTGTAGGAATGGACTCATGTTCGCACAATTTTTGTTTTGGCATTCTGATACAACCACACGTCACGTAAACAGGTCTCTTACTGAGGAGAGTCGAACATACACACTCTCCGCTCCGAGCAGGCAGTGGAGACGCTCGACAAAGACACGCATTTTGTAAACAATGTGTACCGATATAGAAATTAGTTACTATCCTGATGTCGCTACTTCTTTTCAGCCCTACTGATAACTTAATAGTCCATAATAATGTTTCTAGATACTTTCATTACTATTGTTTTCTTTATGTCAATCTTCAAACCATATTATTCTGCAATTGTTTTACAATGTTCAAGTCTGTATTATATTTTACTTATTGAATTTCTCCATATCATGACATGTGCAAAGTTTTAAAATCGAGTTTCTTGCCTTCCCATATAATTTTATTAACTAGCTAATACCCGACGTGCGCTGCTACACCTAAATAAATAACAATGTGTATTTGCATTTACTTGAATAAGTAAAAGGAAAAATAAATATAAATTTATATCATTATTATTTCTAGATACCCCATGCTGATTATCCGGCGTTGCCCGAGAATCTACGCATTCCGATGTACTTGGCATAATTGAGCTGAAAGACAAAATTCGTTATTTTGAGTTATCCGTAATATAATACCCATCATGCGCTGCTATGCTTGCCCGGGAATCTACTTATCCCGATCTCCTTGGCATCAATGAAAGACATAAATGGCTACTGTGAGTTATCCTTAAAATATAAACATATCGTGTCCCGGACTTTTCTGTAGTTTTTTTTTGAGATATTCAATTCTGTTTATAATAATTTTGTGTATTTGTTGTGCTTTAGGCAGCGTAAGCCATTTAAGCTTACAAAAAGCGACATTTTTCTCGTTTTTTTTTCACTGTAGAAGATGAAGTGCTTGAGCATTAAAACTCTCTTATAACCTATAACCTTCCCGGGAAAATCCTGAACATTTTGCAAAAAGCCCCATGATAATCGGATGAATCCTTGTCCGGGAATCTACTTATCCCGATCCCCTTGGCATCAATGAAAGACAAAATTGCTATTGTGTGTTATCTGTAAAACATAAACATATGCTGTCGCGGCCTTTTTTTTTGTAGATTCTTTTTAGATAACTGTATACATAAATTTTGTATATTTGTTATGGTTTAGGCAGCGTAAGCCATTTAAGAGTAGAAAAAGGGACTTTTTCACGTTTTTCACTACAAAGGGTATTTTTAAGGGTGTAGAAGTTGAGTATCTCAACTCTCTTATAGCCTGTGTTCATCCCGGGAATCTCTTGAACATTTTGAAAAAAAACCCATCACAATCAGGTCAACGTATGGCCGCGCATAAAGTACGAACAAACATTAATTTTTATATATTACATTTCATTTATCAGAACATTAAACAAAACAGGATGCATCATACTCGTTTGTCTCACTCCACATTTTTGTTTCGAACCAATGTGTCATTCCTACGCTTCTAGTATAAAATGCAATAATCATACAAGTTCGGCGAATAAAAAATTCAATACAATTCATTATATATTTAATGTAAACGGCGATGTTTGAAAACAAATCAAATGTGTGGTTATATTTATTCACTGCAATTTGATCATATTATTTATTGCCAAATAGGATCGCAATCAGCGATAACCCACTAAAATCGCAATATTGTTAGAATGCACCCTAGTAGAGAAAAAATAAACACATCAAACTTTATATTATAACTAGGGAAGGGATTTTAAGGTGCAAAGTTTGGTCGTAAAAGGGGAAAACTGTTCTGAAAATACATACAAAAATGGTGCTAAATAAATATGAAATTATTGTATTGTCACGGGTCCTCTACAAGTATACAAAGTTTCAAGTCGATCCAATGATTTTAAGTGGGTGAAAATCGCGTTGAAAGATTCCGTTACATAGATAGATAGATAGAAATAGATAGATAGATAGATAGATAGATAGATAGATAGATAGATAGATAGATACAGGTCAAGCTAATATAAAGCGTGTAAAAAAAGGTGCTGCTGAAACAATTTAATTAATGTTTAAACTAGCTACATGAACCAGTTTATATGCGTATCATTTTGCACCAATTTTTTCTTCTTTGTAGAGTCCATAAGAGGTAATTCACAGTTCTTTAGTTTACTGCAATATTTACTTCGCAGATGGAACATCGAAGAATGATGCCATCAGTTTCGATAAATTGCGTTTTGAATTTTAAAAAGAGATGCACAGACAGGTGAATGGAGAAAACTACATAATAGTGAGCTACATGGTATGTAAAGGAAGCCGGATATAATAAGAAAAGTTAAGTCTCATAAACTGCGATGGGCAGGGCATGTGGCACGAATGGGGGATGAAAGAGGTGCATGGAAGCTTCTTGTAGGAATAACCAGAGGGAAAACGCCAGTTGGTAGACCAAGAATGAGGGGGAGAATAATATTATCCATGATTTGAGAGAAGTAGATTATTCAGGGAATGATTGGAATACAATAGCTGAAGATAGGGATGTATGGAGAGCTTATGTCCGCGCGGCCATGAACCTACGTGTTTGATAGCGTTTGATAGAGCCAATGAGTTTGTTAGTCATACAACTTATCTTCTAACATTCGGCATGTTATTGTTGTGAAAACACAGTTGTAATTAAAAATTCATTGTGGTTTGTGGTTCAGACTAGTAAAACACATCCAACAAGTCGGTAGATAGAAAACTGTTAAATTATTGCTAGTACTAACTTAGGTTTTTTTAAACTGTTACAGCAACATTGTTGAAATTTAAATTTAACTTCACAGATGCAGATTGGTCACAATTGCTGGAATATAAATTACTGGTGATTTACATAAATTATATTTATTATTTACTATTGTTGACTTCACACTGCAGATTGTCCATTGTTTCTGGGGTATAAATTACATTAATAATATTTTAATATGTATTTAATCTTTTTGTCTAATGCCACCAGGTTATCTTTTACGACATTTCTGGCTTTCTCCCCTGGCATTTGTAGACTTCTGATTGAGTTTTTAAAAAGCTGTTCAAGAAGAAAACATACATTTTTCTGTACAATCTTTTAAAAACTCAGAAGTGTGGAGGAAAAGGTGCTGAAGCATAAAAAAGAGGGGGAAAGGGGCGAAATGTAGTAACCTCACGAAAATGTGCAAAAAGGTGCAACAAATTGTGTTCATTTCACTTCATCTCATCCCCCCAAATACATATATTGAACTATTGGTATGAAAACAGCTATATTTTTGGAAAGGTGCCGCATCTCAATATCCTTTCCTAATTATAACCAACAATATAGGTTATTAATTATTTTTTTAGGAAACAACTCAGTAAAATCGTTATTTAAAAACACAATAACTGAACACACAATTATCAAATGTGTAGTTCGAAGGAATCTGTTCATTATTTGCTATATTCAACATATTTGTTGGAGAGTCAGTCACTGCAAAATAATGCTCTGACCTTTTCAGAAATTAAAAAGAAGGGTTTTTTTTTTAATTTTGGTAAACAGAATTCGATAAATAGCGAGGTGAAACACGACTGCCATTGGTTGTAAAACAAAATTCATTGAAACGTGATTGGCCATTGACTCCCATTTGGGGCATGAGTTAAATAGTCAAGAGTTACTCGTAGAGTTTTTTCTTTCTTGAAAATTGTTATTTTGACCCCCCATGAACCCATTAATTAACTATAACTAACTAACAAACTCACTGGCTCTATCGAACATGTAGGTAGCAAAGGTAGCATAATCATTAGTCTCTTAATTAGAGGCTGGAATGAAAGGTGGAACGAAATAAATACCGTCTTATTTTAATAAAATTGAATTTTCATGGCCACGCGGACATAAGCTCTCCATACAGCCCTATCCTGAACTAATATTTTCCAATCATTCCCTGAATAATCTACTTCCCTCAAATCATGGTTAATGTTATTATCCCACATTCCCGTTAACTTCTAATTATATTTCTTATTATTTTGCTTCTATTTGTAGTCTATTTTTGTCTTTATTGTTATGAACCTCAATCTTGGTCTACCAACTGGGCGTTTTCCTACAAGAAGCTTCCCCATTTGTGCTACATGTCCTGAACACTGCAGTCTTCGAGGCTTAACTGTACTTATAGTAAAATTTATGAACTCATTAAACGTGAAAATAAGACCATCCATCCATCCATAGTAATACTTTCCGAGGGCAGATCTTTCACTGCAATCATAGCATTTTCTTGCTATGCTTTGCAACTTTACTAGGGAATTGTAGGTGTGGTAGCTTCCCGTTACTTTCCACACCGGTGAAGGATGATGATGATGATGATGATGGTCATATGATTCCGGGGACCGTTTGGGCCTTAAAGTTTTCCTGACATTTGTCTTACAGGTGAGGAAAAGACCCCAATAAAAAACCTCACCCAGAAAAACTGTCCCGACCGGGGATCGAACCCGGGCCCGCTGCATGACAAGACAGCATGCTACCTCGAGACCACAGCGGTGGACTAATACTATAAGTGACAAAATTTCAAATCAGGACCTCATAAAAGTCCCTCCCCCCAAATTTGGCTCCCAAGAAACACATTAGCCCTATAAAAATTAGTGTGTATATATATATATATATATATATATATATATATATATATATATTGTTAAACTTTTCTTCGGGACGCTGCAGTTTAATGATACCGTGAAATGGTGAATATGATAAAATGGACCATGTTAATTAAATTCTAACCCTGTATTACCGAGGAAAATCATAAAAAGCCTCAGGTTTGTCGGCACTGGTGTTTGAACCTGATAATTCGAGCCGAATACGAGTCTCAAACGCTGCAACATGAGCCTACTCGCTTGGTAAATTAAGATTATTTATACTGTCAGTGTTTGCATGAGCGAAACTGATTCTTTCTTATGTTAAAAATTCTTAATCATCTATAAATATGAATTTATATATTTTTCTTAGTTCTATTGAGAGTTCAGAATTTAACATTAAAACAAAATCAATGTTCCTCATGAATTGTTTGTTGCATTGTTACATCACCTCACGGCAGTCATGCTTTAAATTTTTCACAATACAGCTTAGTGACGTAGACTACTCAGCAAATTTCCTTATAAATTCATGTACATTACAGGCACAATCAAACCTTGAGGTCATAGCCGCCCGGACATAATCTCTCTATACATCACTATCCTGAGCTAATATTTTCCAATCATTCCCTGTATAATTCGCCTCCCTCAAATTATGGTTAATGATATTCTTCCGATGGGTACACACAGAATAATTTCTGCCAGTACAGGACCGATGCCCACCCAGTACAGTAAAGAATTTTCACCATATACCACTTCTAAACTGGCTGTAAAGTCACATGTGGATGTGAGACCAGAACTGACGTGATCCAAGGATCTTTTAAGCCTGTCGCACCATGGATTTTAGTTTTTAATACAGCTGGATACGTTTATTATTTAGTAGTAATATTATAGAATAAAGAATGGAATACAAAACAGAATTATATATAGATCGCACGGGCAGTATGCCGTACGTGCTTTCAATACAGTTCATATCCATACATCAATGTCTAATAAATATTAATAACATAAAACAAACCAAAATAATAGATTACATTAAAATTAATAACATTACAAATTAAGTAATTAAACTAAGTAGTAAAATTATTTAAAGTTATGTAGTAGCCATAATACAGTAAAAGTTCCTTATTCGCGGTGGATATGTTCCGCAAATATGGCGCGAATACAGAAACCGCGAATATGGAATGGTAATTTGTATGGGTATATAGCGGATACGTTCCAAGGTTACAGAATAAAATAAAAATTATCAAAATAAAATCAATTAATGAGAGATTTTTAACAATTTCTATTAATTATTACTGTCAGGTTTGGGCAAGGACTTAAAGACTTGGTTTTTTTTTTTGCTTTTTTTTCCCTGTTTTGCCGCTTTTAGAAGGTTTTTCAATTAAGACATATTCAGCTGTGAATTCTGCGATAGAATTCCATGTTTTGTTTTCGGATTTCTTGATTCATTAACATTGAAACAGCGCTATATAGACGCAAACGACTCGCCAACGCGTATGAAGGTAAAGAATTTCTATTTTTATTTTAAGCGGCAACACGATTTTTTTTTCTCTTCGGTACTAATTTTTCGTTCCTTTTACTCGACATTATAAACTCGGAACGAAGCACAAAGGACAGTGTTATTCAATCAAAATTATTGCAACGAATGACAAGTTGAAACAATATATACCGAAAGTGGCGATGGAGACATTTATCAAAGTACATATCGGCACGTGAAATATGACAACAGCTTTTAACAATGAACTTTAGGGTTAGTGACAATAAGGTTTGTTTTGTTTTGTTTTGATATTTATTTGCCTATTTGGTTTGTAAAAGCCGCCTTGGCACCAGCCTGCAGAAAAAGAAGAAGAAAAAACTGATGATGGTAAATAAAGGACACATCCTTCTAAAATACCGACTGGATCCGCGAATAGAAATTTTTAGCCGCGAATACAGGAATTGTGTCGCAATTTTTTAATCCGCGAACAAAGAAATCGCGAATATGGAGCTTTACACTTTGTATACTTTATTATTTACGAACGAGTGTTGTTCTTATTTCGCGTCTTGTCCAGAAATCTGCCCACCTTTAACGAAATTTCAGGGTTTACCATTAGCTTGTAGCATGTCAATCTATCAGAATTGAATTTTGAAGCCTTTCCGTTAACATTTGACATCTCCAATATTCCAAATAGTCAAAATTTCCTAGGATATCTTTTGTAGAAAAATAGAGATAGGATCTTTTGCTACAGGTTTTTTGGTAACCTGGAAATATGTTTATTGAGAATCTTATGAAGCTTTAAGTTCAAAAATATTCAAACTTGATGAATCTAAAAAAATGCTAAAAAATGGCAAACATTAACAAAAAGAGCAACAAAGAATTCTAATAAAATGTTTTTAAATCGGTATTTTTGAAGTGGAAAACATTTTAACGAGGGAGAAGTTAGGCCTATGTAGTATCCTGATTTGAGGCGTGTAGGTAAACAATTTACAGATACGTTTGAAATTCACAATGGGTTAAAACAAGGTGATTCATTACCTCCTCTACTATTCTATTTTATACTAGAACATGCCATCAAATCTTTATAGGAAGAAGAATACCTACAACTCAATGGTGTTAATAAGCTGTTAGTGTATGCTTATTATGTAGTACAGCGAGGAGATACTAAATGTAACATTCTCACCTAGAGGAAACATATTGGAAAATTTGGTTCTCAATGTGAGGAAGTCCGAAAGTCTAGAAATCTTGAATATTGTGACTATCCAACTATCCATGGCACATCAATAGTCACATCTTGCAAGGAATGAAAGTGGAGTTTTACGGATATCAACGGTGAAGTCTAACTGAGGTCGGAATTTCGAAACGAATTCGTAAAACATGTTTAATTCTTGCAACATAAATTATTTTATTTTATTTCATGTTAGGTCGAATTTAATTATTTTTTTAAATAAATAAATACTAACATATAGGTCTATAGATACTGTAAGTTATACTTATTCAACTGATTCAAATAGACGCTCCTAAAATATGCTTATATTGAACTTGCTCGTATGGAATCTTCAGGTTATTATGGGTATTTAAAGAAAAAAAGCGAATAAAAGTAATGTATCCAAAATATATGCCAACAAAAATTGCTCATTGTATCAGTCATTTGCAATATTACTTGTAAAAATCAAACAAATTAATGTAATTTCAATCACTAATGCCAATTGACAAAATTAAATGCAAATTATTATTTTATTTAACGATGATATTTAATATCTCAGTCGGAATTCAAATCTGGGCGTGAAAGAGACGACAAATTTTGCCAATTGGCTTCTTTTTTCACGCTTCAGATTATTTTACGCTTCGTAAATCCACGACACGGAATCCACAAATTTAATTCCTTCTGAAAGAACCCTAAAAAATCCATCGGTCCCAGCCAGGTTTGAATCCGAAAACTAGGATCCTAGCTGAACTAGGAGCACAGTAATCACTAGTTCACCAGGACCGAAAAAATGCAAATTGTATCACAACTATTAAAAAAATACAATTTTGTAACGTGAAATAATTTATTTTTATTTATCATAAGTAATGCCACGAGTGATTTCCAAATTATCGATAAATTCACGACTCACGAAGTGAGGAGTGAATTTATCTAGAGAATTTGGAAATCAAGAGTGGCATTTGTTAGGACTATTTAACGAATAAAATTAAGCTGTTTACTCACAAATCATTATTTAACTGTAGTTATTTTAAAATATTTATATATCTAATGTAAACGGCGATGTTTGAAAACAAATGAGAAACGATAGGTACGCTTCATCTGCTTCTTTTGTTTATCACTGCAACTAGATCATACTATTTCAGAATATTAAAAAGGAGGAGTTTTCTTTAATATGGTAATTATAACACCGATAAATATTTCGTGAAACACGACTCTGATTGGTTGTAAAACAGAAATCATTGAAACGTGATTGGTAATTGACTCCCATTTGGGGCATGAGTTAAATAGTCCTTAAAATGAAACAAATACTACGAGCTTATATATGCCCATCCAATTTATATCGTCTACCTTTGCTTGTTATTTGCAAAACTAGTGAATAAACTTATTCGTGGTTTACTGATATGATGATGGAAGTTGCGATACTTTTTTGTGAATATTACAGTACAAGATGCTATAATAATACATTTTCTCTTTTTTTATATAAATTCGTTAAGTACTGAAACGATATATAGCCTAGTATGAAATAAAGATTCAATGTGAGAAGTACGAGTACTGTCACATATGGAGCTGAAACATGGAAATATACCCAACAAAAACTTAGGACAAACATTTATGCCGATGGAAATGGATTTCTTGATGATAGCAGCAAGATGTTTAAAATTGGAAAAATAAGAAATAAAGTCATACGTGAAAAAAAAAATTAAATACCGGTATTCAATAGTAGATTAGGCCTATATAAAATATACGAGTACCTTAGTTGCCTGCTACATGTCTCATTAAGTCGGTAGTTGATCGCATGCTATTCATGACATCTATGGGCAAATAAGGTAACTAAATTAACCTAGTCTAGTAACTCCTAACAAAAGATAGGTCATGGCTCTACATTGAGTTACGCCATTATAAAAAAAAAAGAAGCAATTAAATTAGTGCGGCCATATATGACGAATTCAAGAAGAAAGGTAACCAGAAAAACATTAGAATGGTGTCCACCTGGAAGAAGAAAGAAAGAAAAACCTCGAAACTCATGGATGCAAGAAATACAAACGGAAATGAGAACAAGGGGCTGGAGGACATGGAGTGGATGGATAGGGACGAATAGAGAAGGAAAATGAAATAAATAGGAAAATAAGTAGGCACAGAAAGATGTGTAGGCCTAAACACTGAAAATCTGTATAGGCTATCTATAAAAGAATTAAATAAAGATACTTGCGGTATGCAAACATATTCATTCGAATACACTGAAATTATATATATCATCATCGTCATCCGATATCATGACAGCTACCGCCATCTTCCGGAAACCAAACGCCATTCCCCTCTATCCATCCATTGATCTTCCTCCGATTCTCTGATAATCATAGCCGCTTGCACATGTTCTATCCAGATTTTCTTCGGTTTTCCTTTCTTCCTCCATTCCATTGGGATCCATTCCATAATAATTTTAGGCAATCTTTGCTCTGACATTCTTTTGACATGGCCATAACATTGTAATCTTTTCTTTTCTATGATGTCCGACTCGTCTTGTACACCCATAATTTCCCTTATTTCTTTATTTCGTATTCTATCCATTCTAGATTTTCCAGCTGATCTTCTTAAAACATCCATTTCTGTACTTAAAATTATTTTCATTTCCCTGGTAGGAATTTGCCAAACTTCAGCACCATATGTTAAAACGCTCTGAACTATGGTTTGATATAGGCCTATTTTAATTTTCTATTTTATTGTAATAGTTTTCCTCCTCCTAACAGAATTTAAAGCATTCATTGCTTGTTTTGTTCGTGCGATTCTATTTTTAATTTCCACTGTGTTATCGCCTGAATGGTCTAATTTTGTTCCTAAATGAGTGCATTCAATAGGCTACTAGGTTTTAGTTCTTCTCCATTGTTGAAATTGATATTTTCCATTTCTTCTCCTATACACAGATATTTAGTTTTCTCTATATCTATATACAGTCCCCATTTTTCATATTCTTCTTTTAGTTTTCTTGCCATATATTCTATGTCATCATGATCTTGTGCTATTAACACCTGGTCGTCTGCAAAATTGAGTGAATATACATGCGTATTTTGGATTGGTAAGCCCATTTTTTTCCCCCTCCAGTCTCTTAGTACTCTTTCAAAATAAATTTTGAATACAGTTGGAGATCAACTGCAACCCTGCCTTAAACCTTTTGTAATAGTATATCCCTCTTTGATATGATTTCCAACTTTTATTTTCGAAATTGATCATTTGTATAATGATTTTATAGCTTCTATTAATCTTTTAGTAATGTTTAAATTGTCTAAAGTTTCCCATGACATTTTTTTGAAGTATATTATCATATGCTTTAGTTAAATCCACAAAAAGTAGCTAAACGTAAATCTCTGTTAGTAGCTCTTTTTTTCTCAATCATTTGTGTTATGTAAAACATATTATCCGTGCATGATCTATCACTTCTAAAACCAGATTGCTCTTCCATTTATTTATCTTGGTATTCTAACTCAGTCATTTTGCTTAGTGTACGTCCATAAATTCTACTAACGTAATTTTTACTGATATGCCTCTATAATTTTCACACTTCCTCTTGTCTCCCTTCTTATGTATCGATGTTATAATAACGACTTTCCACTCTTCTGGCACTTCTTTGCCATTTACTACCTATTTTATTAAACGGTACAATGATAATTTCCAATAACTTCTGGCTGCCACTTTTAATCAATTCTATAGCAATATTTCCTGGGCCGGAATTACTACCATTCTTCATTCTCATATTTCCTTTTTTTACAGTATTTATATCAATTTCGATTATGTTTCCTGTTTCCATCTCTGATAAATCGTCATTTTCTCCCAAAAATTATTTTCAGTCCCCTACTAAAAATGTTTTGTAATATTCTTCCCATTCATGTGTTGAGAAGATTCTTATTTTTATTTGATGAACGTATGCTTTTTATAAATTTCCACGATTCAGAACTCTTCTCGCTTCCTAAATATGTTTGTACTTCTGTACATTTCTTATCCCAAATCTCGTTTCTGTGTTTAGTAACCATTCTTCTCACTTTGGCTTGTGGTTTTGATATTGTATTTTGTCATTCTGGTTCTTTGTACTAAGCCTTCTTAAAAATAACTGTTTCTTATTCTGTATTTCTTCCTCTACTTCATCGTTCCAAAACAGTGCTGTCCTTCCTCTATTATCCTCTTTCTCACTCAATGCTTCATAGGCAGCTTTTTAGGTACTGATACATCTCCTGTGTATATCTGAATTCCCTCTGTGCTAATTTTTTATTCAATCTTTGTTGATATAAATGTTTTACACTTTCGTTTTGTAGGCTTTCTATATTATATTTTCTTTCTGTTTCTTTTCTAACATTTTCTTCTTTTTCTGTGTTTGTTTTCTTTATTAAGAATGTAAGGAAATACAAAATTTCCAATTAGTAATTTATGATCTGTCCACAATATATATATAGCCCGTATTCACAGACATTCTTAGTACGAACGAGAGATTTAGACCCAGAATTCTGGATGATGGACTTCGCAATTGAAGACATTTGACATGAACACATTGTTACTGTCCATTAAGACCTACTTTAATATATGTACAGCTGATAATATAGTCACGACACAAAAAATAAACTGACTTTATTGTCTCAGTTCTTTGTCCTGCAAAATGACGTCATTGCTTCATCGACCCGCAAAGAGCGGCCAATGTCCTGCTGACGTCACTTTGTCCCGCAATATACAGAAAAGTTTTCAGTGTTCACTGCAGTATAGAACTTTTCAATGCACCTTCTGGTCCATTTCAATAATTTATCCCAACACGATGACGCTTGCGGTTAAAGTGGCATGCAGTCAAGAGTTTTATTTTTACCCACATGTATAGATATAGGTACATCATATCAGGTCTTGTATCTTTTAATGTATATTTAATAATTTTTATTTAATATTTATTAATAGTAAAGTAAAGTGATCCCATTACAGGCCTCAGGAGGCCCTTGGGGTAGTAGGAGGTTAAGGCTCCCACTTTTTCTAGACAATCGGCACTTGATGTCAGCCGGGTTACCCCCAGAACAAGCGTCTGGTACTCATTTCCGTTAGAGGCTGAGTAGACCCCAAGGCCATAGTGCCGCCAGAAGGTTTGGGTCGGTTTAAAAATCCTGACCCCCATCGGGACTTCTGGCTAGTAGCGTAGTGTCTTAACCACTACGCTACGGCGTGCCCCAATATTTATTAATAGACACTTTAATATTCAAAGTCACATAGGGTTTAAAAATAATAAAATGGTTGTGTGGGGCGTGTATTTCTATTATGAGTAATTTAATTTTAATAATATAATGAAATCGATTAAATGAATCGTGGTATGAAAATTCAATTCAGCATCCACTTTAATGTCAGCCGCGGTGGTCTAGTGGTTATGCTCCTTGCGTCTAGTCCTAAGGGACGTGGGTTCAAACCCGGCCGGGATCGATGGATTATTAGAATGGAAAAAATCAAGGAACAAGTTCTCCGGGAGCGACTTCAAGCCGTGGGCACCGAGTCTGAAGATTTTCTGGCTCGTAAAAGGAATTTAAGCCTAAAAAAGAGGCATCTAAGCAAAATTTACCGACGTTGTACCATCTAAGTAATACCTTAGTTGCCTCTTAAGGCGACATGGCGAACTAATGTCACTCTGACATCTGAAGGAAAATAAGCGTAATAAATAATTTTGGTTAAGAATCCACAAAGAGGAGGACCAGGACCTGATTCGTGCTGAGAGAGCCATCGAATGGATGGATCCAGTTATGAACACAGCCACATTCCTCAGGGAGGGATATCAAGCTTGACGGGGTAGGGAATGTTATAACTAACTTACAGGCACTATCGAACCCGTAGGTTCATGGCCCCGCATACATAAGCTCTCCATACATCCCTATGTCCCGCGCCGTAGCCGAGTGGTTAAGGCAGGAAGCCTTGGCGCAGAGCTATGGGACCTGCGCTGGTTCGAGTCTCCATGGGGAAGACATTTTCTCATGGTATTTCGGCCAGTATGGGACCGGTGCCCACCCAGCATCGTGATGCATTTGGGTAGCTACAATAAGTAGCGGCTCCAGGTTGAGAAAACCAGCTATAACGGCTGGGAGACTCGACATGTTGACCACATGTCACCCCTACACTGGCTGATTATCGTCTATTTCTTTGATTGACACATGTGTATGTGAGGCCAGCAGCCGGCTGGTAGGCTAAGGGCCTTGTAGGCCTGTCGCGCCAGGAGTTTATACATCCCTACCCAAGGAATCGAACACAAGTACATCTGTGTTCTGGATAAGATCTACAGCCAAAGCTATGCCAAGATGGAGACAGAAATTGTGGGACAACCATTCAGTCTCAAAAGAGGAGTACGACAAGGTGACCCAATTTCTCCTAAACTTTTTACATGCGTGCTTGAAGACATATTTCGAAAACTAAACTGGAGCAAGAAATACGGAGTAAATATAAACGGGAGAAGGCTATCCAAATTAAGATTCGCTGACGACGTGGTATTGTTCGCCAGATCCCCTAAACAACTCCAATCAATGCTACAAGAGCTATCAGAAACTAGCAAAATTGCAGGCCTTTCGATGAACAAAAGCAAGACACAAATTATGTCAAATGGTCCGGAAAACCCAATCAAAGTCGATGGAATGGATTTTCAATATGTAAGCGAGTACATATACTTAGGACAACTACTCTCCTCCCATCAGAAAGTAGAGAAAGAAATAAGCAGAAGAATAGATCTCGCCTGGAAGGCGTTCTGGTCACTGAAATTTATACTGCTGGACAAGTCACTCAACCGGAAACTCAAAATGGAAACACTACAAACCTGTGTTCTTCCAACACTGTTATATGGCTGCCAAACTTGGAATCTTACTGCCAAACTGAAGTACACACTCCAAGTATGCCAAAGGAAAATGGTGAGGAAAATCTTAGGCATAACTCTGAAGGACAGAATCTCGAATACAACACTTCAAGCGATGTCCTCAACAACTGATCCTGCACAACAAGCCATCAGGAAAAAATGGAAATGGGGAGGCCACGTCGCAAGAATACAGGACGACAGGTGGACAATAAAAACAACCATGTGGGACCCGTACACAGGCAAGAGACAGCGCGGAAGACCAAGACGACAATGGGCTGACATCTTCAAAGAACGAGCAGGGGCGCAATGGTCCAGAGTCGCCACATGCAGGAAAAGCTGGAGAACGATGGAGAGCCAACTGTGCATTAACTAATCACAGAACAGACAGTGTATACAAACCAAGTGCTACATCCAAGTCAACTTCTCCCCACGGAGTAGCTCACCGGGTGACACTCTCAAATAGAGCTTAACCCCTGTACAGGGAGGCCTTTGCCCTATAGGGACATATCAGGCTTTATTTATTTATTTATTTATTATCCTGAGCTAATATTTTCCAATCATCTCCTGTATAATCTATTTTCCTCAAATCATGGTTAATATTATTCTCCAACCTCATTCTTGGCCTGCCTACTGGGCATTTTCCCTCTAGTTTTCCTACAAGGACTTTTCATGCCCTTCTTTCATTCCTCATTCTTGTCACATGTTCTGCCTATTGCGGTCTATGAGACTTAACTCTTTTTATTATATCTGATTTCCCATAAATAACATGTAGCTCACTGTTATATAGTCTTCTCTATTTGCCTGCCTCTTCATCTCTCTTTGGTCCAAAAATTTTCCTAAGAACTTTATTCTCAAATACTCACAATCTTTTCTCCTCACTTAAAGTAATGGTCCATATTTTGCATCCATATAACATAACTGGGAGATAACAGTTTAATATATTTTCATTTTAATGTATTTTTTAGAGAAGTTGGGATGATAAGAGTCCCTGTAAAGCATAATAGCAGTGGTGAGGTGCCAATGGAAGCGCTGGAAGCTGCGCTTCCTTATAAATTTTACAAAAATAAACTATTTTAAATATCATTTAAAATTATAAAATTCTTATGTTAAAAAGTTGAATTCATTTCAAATAAATTTATAAGCAAATCATTTGTAAGTTAAATATGTACGCTAGTCTCACCTATCGGAGGTTTTCCAAATTACATCTTCCGATCCTGGTGGCTTAGATGCGCCAGGCCATGTCATATCGCTGACATTCTATGTTGAAAGAAAAAGTAAAGTTCGTTGCCCTCAGTTGGTATTGAAATATCAGTTTTATTAATTTTATTTAGTTTAATTGTTTACAGTATATAGTTTTATGTTATATTTTATTATGACCTTGTCACTAGACAAATAGTGTGAATGTAAATAGTGAATTTTCTAGTGTTTCTTGTAATTTATTCCGCATTTATGTATGAGTAAATCGTATAGAAGGTTGCTAGCGAAGAGCTTCCAAGAATCCTCTAATGCTAGTAGCTCTGCCACAAATGTTCAAACGATGTTGCAACAGCATCATGAACCTATAATATATGAATGTTTTATTGAATACTTTTACCACACCTGTTTAGTTCACTTTCATTTCAAGACAAAATAAAATTAATAGAAAATTGTAGACCTACACAGCCTCTCACTGGATTAAATACTCAATATAAAGGCAGTAAAATTTTCACAGGACATTTTAATCCAAATTCTTATCAAACTATCTCCTGGTCATGTGGTTGCAATAATCTCAAAAAATTTTTCTGCTGGCTGTTTCTTTAGTTCTTGCCTGAAAAGAATGTTTGGAACAAGACAGGTCTTGAGGATTTAAATAATTTTCATAGAGCCCAAAAAATACATAAACTCTCATCATTTCATCACATAACAAGCCTTAAATAGTTGAAACAGTTTGGCAAAACTATAATTGAATTATGTCTAATAGCTGTTTTTTTATATAATCAGTTTATTTTATTTTATATTTTTCCCCACCATGGAGCTTCCCCTCTTCCCAAACTCATGCCTCGCCACTGCATAATAGCTTGAATTTACAGAATTGAACCTATGTTCAAACCTATGCATTTCTTTGTGCACCCCATTCCTATTTATAATTATTGTTCTTAGGTACTTGAATTCAGCCACTTCTTCAAAATTTCTTTCATTTGTCATTAATAGAGCCCGGATTTGTATGCAAAATAAATGACTAAATATGCATGAAAAATATAGAAAATATGCACCCTAAATATGCAAAAACAGGTTGTAATAAAATCGAATAAATTATTTGCTTTGTGGGTAATCTTACCATATTCCCGGCTGTTACAGTAGATAAGGAAGGTTTTCATGAAGTTTTCTTGTGTGAAGCTCCTTCATCTATCAGTGAAGGTTTCATAGAATGAAAATGTTCTTTCTACATCACATGATGTCACAGGTGCATGTGAAAACACCACAGTTCTTCAGTGAATTCCTTTTCGGTTACAGTTTTTTCACTAACACCAGAGAGCATTTTGCTAATTTCACAAATTCTATTGTAGCCAAGATTTTTATTTAATACTTCACTAAGCTTATCAAATGTGATTTTTATACTGGTTGGATGTGTTTTGACTTTATGACAGATCGTGGGGATTCCCTAGTTTCGTTCCTAATCTTAATTGCATAATATTATTTCTCAAGATCCATGGGTATTCCCTGCTTACACGGTTCTAAATGCAGATGTTATGCTTATATCCAATTGATTGCAGAGACTTTATTAATTTAAAAATATTAATTAATAGTTAATTAATTACTACCAATTAACTGAAGGGAAAATTATAATTTAATACCATATTTTAGGAGTAAAATATGCATTTATGCATTAAAAATCTAAAATGCATTTCTATGCATTATCAAATATTGCTCAAATTGTCTGTGAAGGGGCCACTTAACATGTAAATCATTTCCGCATACTTTTTAATGCATAAAACAAAAACATACATTTCGCATACAAATCCGGGCTCTTGTCATTAACTATCCATTTCCATTATATAATATGTTTCTATGTGTGACCATATATTTAGTTTTATTGATGTTTACTTCCAGCCCCAATTTCTTAGTGTTATTCATTAGAGTGTGCATGTTGGCCCTTAGTATCTCATCATAATTGCCTAATAATTTCAAATTTTAGTGATACCTTATTAAAAATAATGGTACTAATATTTTAAAATTTCCCTTAATCTCTGATAATATTTAAGTAAATTATGTATAGGCTAAGTACTAAGAAAGTAGAGCCTAAATTAATTATCTTAAAGAATAAAATTATGAGAATCAATAAAATAATATTATTGCATGCAATAACTTACATTTACAGCAAACTAAAGCATCAAGGTTTTTAACATCATATCTGTTGATGACATCATGAATGAAAGTTTCTGTGGGTTTCTTGTTCTCATCTGTTGACAACTTCACACAAGCTTGAAGCAAATTCTAACCCATCCTATTTCTTAATTTTGTCATCACTAGAGCCTGGATTTTATATAATATCAAATTTAGAAATATGTACATAAATATGTAACCAAAATTGGTTAAATATGCAAAATCCAAAATTTAATTTCATTGCTACAAGATAGAAGTTCACAGATAGGCTAGTCAAATCTCTATGTTAATTCTTAATCAGTTCATTTCTGCTTCAAAGTACTGAAGTACAAGAAGTACAAGTGTCTCCCATTCAAGCATTTAAAGTCACTTAAATTCATCAGAGAACATTTTTTTTAATAACTCACCTCATAAATTAATGTGCTTTTTATGAAACCATGATTTTGGGTGAAATCTCACCCATCTTCAGTCAAAACTCCGACTGATCAGAGTTTTGACTGAAGATGGGTGATATTTTGCCCGAAACCATGGTTTTGTGAAAAGCACGTAATTTATGAGGTGAGTTATTAAAAAAAATGCTCTGATGAATTTAAATGATTATTACCTCATAATCATATAATAATTTTGAGAATTCACATTATGTTGAGACAATTAATTCCTAATTAAATTATTTTTAGTCTGTTCATCTTACCTCAATATTAATGTTGATTTGTTTGTCTGGGCAAAATGCTGACGATGATTATGATATAATCAAAACATGTTGAACAAATCAACATTAATATTGAGGTAAGATAAACAGACTAAAAATAATTTAATTACAAAATATCACTTCCTAAAATAAAATATTAATTAATTCCTAGTTTATGTTTAACTCTACTAGTATTCTAGATGTTTATGGTTACTCTCGATGGAAGGCAGACAATTTATTTTTAGAAAGAATCTCTCTGTTAGTTCCAGGAAGACATGCTGGTAGTAACAAAGTGTGAGATGGCATCGGATATAAAGTGTGAACCAACAGAAGAAGCTGTGTCATCGTCACTTGAGGACAGCAGTAGAAGCAGTGCAGATACTGATGTTGAATTAACAAGTCTCAACTGGCTTCATAACATGAACATAATCCCATCTCTACTTCCCACACCTCCCTCCTCACCAAACACTAGGTCGAACAACAAAATCATCAGCCACCAAACACAAGAATGGTATGTCTATAACACTAAATGAATATTTAAACTTCTATTGCTATGATTATTTTTTCAAATAAATTTATATAAAATAATATATATATATTTTATTTATTTATTTATTTATTTTACCTGATGGAGTTATGACTGTAAGGTGCATATGTGGTGCATGCCATAGAATAATTGGTAAGGCAATATGCTACAAGCTGGAAGGTCACAGGAGTTCGTATCTCAATGGGGTCAGGATTTTCAAACTATCCTAAACCTTCTGGCAGCACCATGACCCTGGGTAGAATCATCTTCTAATGGAATGAGTACCATACATATGTCAAGGGGGTAAATATGCTTGTCAAGCAGGGCTATCAATCTGACTGATATCTCATTCTGATAACTTAGAAATGTGGGGCCTTTAACCTCATACTACCCAAGCTTCTCCTAAGACTTGTAGTGGGCTCACTTTACTTTAATACATATTTATTCATACTTATTTACTTACTTATTGGTTAGCCATAGCCTCTCCTTTATTTGGAGTTTCTAGACCAAGCTAATTTAGTTATTAAATTAATATTGAGAAGCTATGATATAAATAAGTAAATTAATGAACACAATTAAATTATTGTAAATCGATGGTAAAGAGAAAAATTTATGCCTGAACCGGGAATCGAACCCCGAACCTTTAGCTTATGCTTAATGTTTTATTTTAGGAAGTAATATTTTGAGGTTCTTTTAATTATATTATTTTGAGTCTGTTTATCTTACCTCAATATTAATGTTGATTTGTTCTTAAACATGTTTAAATTGGATCCCAATAATCCTCAGCATCTTCTCCAGACTGGTTGGATTTATGTTGCAAACCCTGGATGTCGATGTCAGCTCCCTCTTGTGGTTGGCCAAAGAACCTTCAAACGAGGTCACATTCCGTCGGTATTTCAAAATTCATAACTCTACTTCTGTTCTTCTGAATATAGATTTTTTTCCCCCAAATTTAACTCTTTTGTATTTTCTAACTGTTTTAATAATTTTGTGTCCGAATTTATATTGTATTTTTCAGACCAAACATGAGCAGCAACTGCAAGGTTTTTCTATTTCCCCATTCTTAATATTTCTTATGTGTTCTTTGATTCTAATTTGTAGGTTTCTTTTTGTTTTTCCTATATATACCTTTTCACAACCTGTACTTTCAATTTGATATATTCCTGACTTTTTATTTTTATGAACATTAATATTGAGGTAAGATAAACAGACTCAAAATAATATAATTAGTTATGCTTATTTCCCTACAGATGTCATGAATGGGCATGTAGTCAATATACCAACCCAATGAGACATCTCGTAGGCAACTAAGATGTACATATATATATATAACCATCCATAGTAATTCTACCCGAGGGCAGGTCTATCACTGCAATCATAGCATTTTCATGCTATGCTTTGCAGCTTTACTAGGGAATTATAGGTGTGGTAGCTTCCCGTTGCTTTCCACACCAGTGAAGGATGATGATGATGATGATAAGGATGATTTCAGGGACCGTTTGGCCTTAAGGTTTTCCCAGTTGTCTTACAGGTAAGGAAAACCCCGATAAAAACCTCACCCAGAAAAACTGTCCCTACCGGGTATCGAACCCAAGCCCGCTGCGTGAAAATTTTTATTCACCGGAATATCAAAATTCATAGATCGATATTTATTCTTCCATGAATTTCGATATTCCGGTGGATAAAAATTTAATTACAAAGTTTATAATCCCAACGAAAGATGGCAGCACAAGAGGTGATGTCACTAAAGAAATCAACAATCACGGAATTTCATCAGTGGATCTAGTAGGCAACTAAGATGTACATATATATAACCATCCATAGTAATTCTACCCGAGGGCAGGTCTTTCACTGCAATCATAGCATTTTCATGCTATGCTTTGCAGCTTTACTAGGGAATTATAGGTGTGGTAGCTTCCCGTTGCTTTCCACACCAGTGAAGGATGATGATGATGATGATAGGGATGATTTCAGGGACCGTTTGGCCTTAAGGTTTTCCCAGTTGTCTTACAGGTAAGGAAAACCCCGATAAAAACCTCACCCAGAAAAATTGTCCCTACTGGGTATCGAACCCAAGCCCGCTGCGTGAAAATTTTTATTCACCGGAATATCAAAATTCATAGATCGATATTTATTCTTCCATGAATTTCGATATTCCGGTGGATAAAAATTTAATTACAAAGTTTATAATCCCAACGAAAGATGGCAGCACAAGACGTGATGTCACTAAAGAAATCAACAATCACGGAATTTCATCAGTGGACGCCATGACTGAAGAAGGACATGATATTGTCTGAAACCGTCGGTATCAAAGAAGTTTGAAAATGTATGAGGTGAGGCGATTAAAATATGTTCTCCACTCACTATTAATGATATAACCTCATAATGTTTAATTCCCAATATTAATTAAAATATTATTGTTGTTATGTTTAATTGCCAAGACATGAGGATTCACTCCATAAATCTTCTGACATTCCAGTATAATTTTGGGAGATTCTTCATGTTCTGGAGATGAGGGTCTAATTTTTGCCAATGAAGTAGATGTTCTCCATTCATTGTAATATTCTGATCCTTGCGGATGATGCAGTGTTCAGATATACAAATCTTGATGTGATATAGATGAGGTGCTAGGCAATTGTGACCAGAGTTTAGTCTCAAAATTGCTGTCGCTTCTTTCTAGACTTTGTTTTGTTTACCTGCTACGTATGTCTGATATCTTCTTCTAAATTTTGTCTTGTGATGAATTTGATGCTTCTATATAAAATAAGTTTTGAGTTTGATTCATTACAAGTCATTACTGTTTTTGTGTGCAATGAAGTTGAGGTAGCATTAAATGACACTCCTTTCTTAGCTAGTAAATTTTAAGTTTCATTTCCAGAAAAGTCAACATGTAATGGGATTCATTCAAAAGCTATTAATTTACATTAGCTGTTGAGGAATTTTATTGTTTCCCTTGCTTCTTTTATGGTTTTATATTCTTAAGCCTTTTATGCTCTGAAAAGTATATAATCTTGTAGTGTTTCAATCCTAAACCTCAGATCCTAAATTGAATGTGACAGTCGCTAAATCATAAGATTACCAGGATCAGCATCTCCTTTTTCTTTATTCAGTTCATGTTCCATTTAGTTGTACTATTGTTGGTTCAAGTCAATCATTAATCAAACATGAACATTGCAGATTGTTCAAATAAGAATTGGTTAGTTATAAAGATTTTTAAATTTTCATTTTATTTGTTTGAAACACAGGTAACCAAGATCGTACAACAATGAGACCTTTGAAACCAGCAGAAATTCTAGGTAAGTTTTCTTTCACATTTGAGGGTAAGAGAATAAGAGCTGGACCACTAATATTCTATGAAATTATGATTTAGATATTCTTTCTGAAATGTTATCTCTAAGTACATATTAATAAGGAAACTGTTAATCATTGCATGCTGAAACTTATCTTGAAATTTCTCCCAGAGAAGCTTTGTGATGTACCAAGGTCGTGTTCAAAAGATTATCTGCCATTTTTAACTGCAAGGCACAGAAACCAAAGTCATAATCCACCAATGGTAACTCATTGTGCAAAGCAGATGGATTCCCTGCTTGCTTAGAGCAGAGTGAATTTGGACAGGTGCAACAAGTTGTATTACTTCCCTGTGGTTTTAATGAGAGATTTGGTGTGGATTTTAGTGCCTTGCAGTTAAAAATTGCATATAGTTTTTTGGACACGGTCTTGGTATATCACAACACTTCTCTGGAATAAATTTCAAGGTAGGTTTCAGCATGCAATGGTTGACAGATCCCTTGTAAGTATATTAGCTCACTGCGCATTCAATGCCTCATTTTAATCAAAATATAGCTTTTTATATCATACGAGCTAATATCCAGCATGCGTTGCTATGCCTGAATAAATTAAATATTAAAGTTAATTAAATTGTATGGCATAAGCTGAGACAAAACAAACATGGCAGTTGCTAGTCAGTTTTTAATTTCGGATTTCAGGTAAATCTCCACTACTAATTGACAGATTTTGCTCATTTTTTGATAATACCTATCTCAGTTTATTTTAGTAGGATATACTGAGTTTCGATGTGAAACATAAAAAAATTGTGACTGCTAGAGCAATTTATAAATTTTCACTTCAGGTGAACTACTGCACCTAATGGTATTAGAGGGTCCAATTGTGAATCTAAACCATTCAAGGACCCACTCAAACACACACAAAATATTTCATCAAAATAGGTTCAGACATTTAGGCAGTTTTTAATTTCAGGTTTCAAGTAAACCTCCACTTCTAATTGTCAGATTTCACTCATTTTTGGACAATACCTACCTCAATTTATTTTAATAGGATATACTGAGTCTCATTGTAAAACATGAAATAAATGTGATCTCTAGAGCGATTTTTCAATTTTCACTTCGGGTGAACTCCTACATCTAATGGTTTAAAAAGTAAAGTAAAGTATTCCCACAACAGGCCTCGAGAGGCCCTTGGGGTAGTGGGAGGTTAAGGCTCCCACTTTTTCTGGACAATCGGCACTTGATGTCAGCCGGGTTGTCAGCCCTGCGTGACGGTCGCCTTTACCCCCATGAACAAGCGTCTGGTACTCATTTTCGTTAGAGGCTGAGTCGACCCCAGGGCCATAGTGCCGCCATAAGGTTTGGGTCAGTTTAAAAATCCTGACTCCACCGGGACTTGAACCCTCGACCTTCCAATTTGTAGCGCAGTGCCTTAACCACTACACTACGGCATGCCCCAAATCTAATGGTTTAGAGGGTCCAATCGTGAATCTAAACCATCAGGGGACCCAATCAGACACACATAAAAAATTTAATCAAAATCATTCCAGTCATTTAGGAGGAGTTCAGTGACAAACACACGTACAGAAGAATTATATATATAAAGATATACTAGTTAGTACATTCTATTTTGCTTCGAATTGTCACTTTCATTCATTAATGAAAATTTAAAACATGTATCCTGTTTAAATAGATGTAAATATATATTTAACACATATGTGTCATATTTTATCAATTGGATGGCATTATGCATCAACCGGCTATGTACTATTATATAAGTTTCGAGAAAAATACATTTAAAGTTTTTTTTTACATTTTTAACTCTAGCAAGTTATTTAATTACTTCTGGCTTGATAATCACTTATATGATAAAATACTCAGTTGTATATAAACAATCTAAGAGCGGGAACATTTGGTGCTTAACTGCATGATGCAAAATTTAGATTAGCATTTATAAAGATCAAGGTTCAGAACCGTTTGTTGCAAAACACAGAATCTCTGATGGGACTGATATTTAATAAAAAGGCTATATTTACAGATTTAGCATTAAAAATGTGCATACACTTACTTCAAGAGCCAGTACAACAGATGGCATCAAAATCTCAATTTTTTAAAAATGGTACTTAGCTGGTTGATGCATAACATCAACCAATTATAAAGATAAAAAATAAATTGGAACATTACGGAATCTCACAGCACTATTCATTGCTATACTCCCTAGAAGCCTATGATTTTTTTTTTTTTGGGATTCTACAAATTGAAAAGTTTTGAAAGTATAATTCTGCACAAATAAAAATTAATAAGACTCACCTAATTGCAGAGTCAATGTTGACAGAGCAGAATCTTGAAGACTACAGGATACAAGGTGATCATAAACCACCATACTCCTATGCAGCCCTCATCTGCATGGCAATGGGAGCCAATAGGAATAAGATGACCCTCAGTGCCATCTACAAGTGGATCCGTGATAACTTCCTGTATTATCGCAATGCTGATCCCAGCTGGCAGGTAAGTCTGTAATTAATATTGCATTTCAAATATAGCATATGAAAATTTATCTTAATGTTAATATAAACAGGATTAGTCAGAGGACAGAAGGGCAAGATTGTCAATGTCTGTCCTACTTGTTATAAATCCTAACATCAAATCTCAAATTAAGATTACAAAAATTATACATTTATTATTTATGATAAGGGTATTAGTCATCATTCTTCTGAAATGTGCCACATTTAAAAAGCTGATGATGATAAGTTTGTCATTCAATATATGTATGTATGTTGGCCAAGGTTATGTTCCTTGCCTCTGGTTCCAAGGGTCGTGGGTTCAAATCTGATTGAGATTAATGGATCTTTTTAAGATGGGAAAATCTAAGGATAAGTCCTCCAGGAGGGACTTTTAAGTCATGGGTCCTGAGTCTGAATATTTTCATGCTCGTAAAAGAACTTTATGCCTGAATAAGAGGCCTCTAAGCAAAATTTATCAATCTTCTTCATCCTAGTAATACCTTAGTTGCCTACTAGATGTCTTATTGGGGCGGTATATTGACCGCTTACCATTCATGACATCTTTAAAGAAATAAAGGTAACTAAATTAACTTGGTCTAATCCATCTGATGTTTATAAATCAATGAATTTATTTTTGATGATTATTTCAGTGTACCAAAGGATTATGTTAAAAACTTTTAAAGATTATTATACAATGAAATAGTCCACCACTGTGGTCTCGAGGTAGCGTGCTGCCTTGTCACGCAGCAGGTCCAGGTTCGATCCCTGGTCGGGGCAGTTTGTCTGGGTGAGGTTTTTATCGGGGTTTTTCCTCACTTGTAAGACAAATGTCAGGAAAACTTTAAGGCCCAAACGGTCCCCGAAATCATATGGTCATCATCATCATCCTTATCATTACCATCATCATCATCATCCTTCACCGGTGTGGAGAGCAATGGGAAGCTACCACACCTACAATTCCCTAGTAAAGCTACAAAGCATAGCATGAAAATGCTATGATTGCAGTGAAAGACCTGCTTAGGGCAGAATTACTATGGATGGATGCATGGATACAATGAAATATTAAGAAAAAGTCCACCACTGTGGTCTCGAGGTAGTGTGCTGCCTTGTTACACAGCAGGCTCGAGTTCAAGTCTTGATACAAATCCCATGAATATTAATGATATTCAATCAAATAAGAAAGTTATCACAATACTGTTTGAATTGATCATTACAACTTCCCACTCAATAAAATTAATTAATTCATTCGTAGGTTGGAACAAATTTCCTGAATTGGAATATATCTTAAGATGCAATGGGTGAGGTTTTTCTTTGGGGTTTTTCCTCACCTGTAAGACAAATGTCACAAAACTTTAATGCCCAAACGGTCCCCAAACATCATATGACCATCATAATTATAATCATTCATATTCTCCATAGATTAAGTTTAGGATTAAGGACTCTCCTGGCACACCACTATCATCATCATCATCATCATCACCCATCATATCATTGGGGCAGTAAAACCCTGCCTTCCAGGCTCCCCAAGCTGAGATGTGGGATACGATTACACCAATTCCAGGAGAGAACACCAGAAATGTCAAAATAACAATCTAGAGCATTAAATAAAAAAAATGTTTTTAAAATAGACATTCTTTTAAGCATTATGGTAAAACCATATGGTATTTAAATAAGCACACAATGTAAATTTTACTAAAACAATTACTAGAAGCATGTTGAATCCAAAAACAAATATTACTTTCTAATAGCATAATAATAAACAATAGTCATTACAAGAGATTTCTATATTTTATGTTAATGCATAAACATTTATCTACAAAAACTAATCCATAAAATATCTAAGGAAGAATTACTGTCAAAATAAGTTCTTATGATATAGATGACATCAAAATCCTCTACAATGTATGAACTTATTTTGACAGTAATTCTTCCAAAATATATTTAAGGGGTTAGTTTTTACAGAAAAGTGTTTAAGCAATAACATAAAATATTGAAATCTCTTGTAATGACTTTTATACATGTAGACAATATTAAACATTTATTTGCTTATGGATATTACATAGCTTGCCATAACAATTTTAAATTAGATTATGAACTATGGCTATATTAGATTTTCTGATAAAACATATTGTATTAATGATTTCAATTTTGGATTCCCATACAGAATTCAATCCGGCACAACCTGTCTCTGAATAAATGTTTTGTCAAAGTACCACGTTCAAAAGATGAGCCTGGAAAGGGAGGATTCTGGAGGCTAGATCTAGACAGACTGGAGGAGGGTCGACGCAGCAAAAAAAGAGGAATAGTCAATGTGACAAGTCGACGAAACCGCAACCGTCCAAGCAGAGCAAAGAAGGTATCAACAAGTATGCCACCAGTAATTCAAGAAATTAATCCCAGCATTCCACCTACACTGTCGGAACCAACACCCATTGTGATTGGAGAAGATGAATTGGCAACACTGCTGCTGTCAACTGATGGCTGGGATGAGGCACAGATAGAATATCTAGACTTGTTACTTGACTCCCTATGAGTGTATTGAGACTGAGCAAAGACTGACTATACTCACAGCTTCCTCCATAATGATGATACAAAATTAAGCAAAATTGAATCTTACTATTTTGCATTTATAAAAAATGTCCATTCATTTTAAATGAATTATAAGTTACTTAAAAGTTCAATTTTTTCTCTAAAAATTACATTTAGTTAATTGCATAAATATATATATATATATATATATAGTGTATTTTGTTTAAACTCCTAAATTTTATTATGTCAGAGAGTATCAAGTGCATGTTAAATGATACACAAATTGAATTAAAGAATAAGTCAAAATAATTAATCTCTCTTGTAAACTCTAATATATCTATTTAATATATGTAGGAAATAACATTATAAAATTTCTTTGAATTATTATTGAGTCAAAATATCCAACTCAATAATAACTAACATATCTATATTACAATCACCTTGACGTGGTGGGGGGGCTTAGTACCCGATGAACCAGACGACTCTACTGGGGAAGATTGACTTAGGTTAATCTTGCTGGTGGGTAAGAGGCGAGGGGAACTAAGTATAGCTCACAACGAAGGAATGGCGTCTGTATCCATATTGGGCGGCCACATCTTCGTCAAGTCAAGTCTTCAACGGTCAACAGGGCGACAAGGAATAGCACAGCTAAACTTGTAGGGCTTGAAGAGCGGAAGAAGCAGCCCTCTCTTGGGGGGTGGATACCCAGAGGAGCATGTTTGGAGGCTCAGAGGAAGCAGCCCTTCCACCATCCTTGTCCTGCGAAGCGCTCGTAACGCTTCCAGGAGACATTTATCTTACTGAGAAGCTTCATGGAAATCAGCCGGATTGTCATAAAAGGAACCGACCCAAGCAAGATAAAAGGATACGATTTGGAATAAAGGACATTTTGAAATTAGGAAATTGGAACGTAAGGGGAATAAATACAAAAGAAGAAGAATTAGAAAGAGAATTAAAGAAAAAAGAAATAAATATAGCAACAATAACAGAAACAAAAAAGAAACTAAAAGGAACAAAGGACTTACAACACTATACTATGTTGTATAGCGGAGTAGAACAGACAACAAGAGCGCAGTGTGGAGTAGCAATTTTAATAGATGAAAAATGGAAGAACAAATTGAATAGCTATGAGTTTATAAATGAAAGAATCCTGATAGCCAGATTTAAAATTGAAAGAGGATATATGATGATAATTGCTGTGTATGCCCCAGAGGAAGGCAAGAAAGAAGAAACAAAAACATTTTATAAAACATTACAAACATTAGTTGATAAATATACAAAAGATCATCATTTAATAATAAGTGGAGACTTAAATGCCAGAGTAGGCAATGTCCCTATACCTAATGTAATAGGAAATAATGGAGAAATAACAATAAATGAAAATGGACAGGATTTGAGACAGTTTTCAGCCTATAATCAATTAAAAATAATTAATACCTATTCCGAAAAAAGGACATACATAAATATACAAGAAGTGGATATAACTCAAGATCAATAATTGACTATTTAATCGTAAACAACAAGCTAGGAGCCTTGGTAAAAGATGTGAGAGTACATAGAGGCAGCGATATATACTCTGATCACTATCTCGTGATAAGCAAAATAAACATAATAGCTAAATGGCGGAAAAATAACATAAAGAACAAAAGAAACCAAGAAAGAAGTATATAAAATATATTTATTACAAGATCAAAGTATTAGACAACATTATGAAAGCAGAATGAATAAATATATATCAGAGATAGCGACGTCAGAAGATATAAATATTGAATGGGAAAATATATCAAATGTAATACATAAAACAGCAAATGAGATATTAGGAAAGAAAAATAGAATAAGGAATAGGAAGGGCTTGAGAACTTGGAATGCGAATATACAAAATGCAGTGAATGAAAAACAAAAAGCATATCATACATACTTACGACTGAAAACAGAAGAATCTTATGAAGAATATAAAATGAAAAGGAGAATTGCTAAAAGCATTATAAGAAAATCCCATCAGGAGTCATGGGATAAATTTATAAGCTCAGTAGAACATGATATGTATGGAAGACAAGAAATAGGTTATAAATTAGTGAAACATCTAAATCAGACTGAGAAAGATTCTGCCAGATTGAATATAATCCCAGAACAAGAATGGATCCAGCATTATGAAAAACTTTGGAAAAAGGAGGAAATTGAAGGAAAAGAGAACAATGAGGAAGAAATAAAAGTGGAAAATATTGATGTAATAGACATAAATGAATTAGAAATGGCTTTGAAAACCACTAAGAATAGGAAAGCAACAGGATTAGATAATATAAATATGGAATTAATCAAATATAGTGGAATATTGTGTAAACTACGAATACTTCATCTAATTAATATATGTTGGCAGACCTATGGGATTCCAACCACTTGGAAAACAGCAATTGTCAAGAATATATTCAAAAGAGGAGACCGGAGAAATTGCGAGAATTACAGAGGGATTAGCTTAATGAATACTGGCTACAAAATATATACGAAAATAATAAATAATAGATTGAGAAACATAACAGAAGTAATAATAAGTGAAAATCAAAGTGGATTCAGAAAGGGAAGGTCATGTATAGACAATGTCTTTACACTGAAACAACTCATAGAAAAGAGAAGAGAACATAACTTAGAAACTCACATAGGATTTATAGATTTGGATAAGGCCATCGATCGAGTAAACAGACAAAAATTATGGGAAATATTACGAATGAAAGGATACCCGCTGTGCCTTTAGAAACAATAAAGACATTATATGAAGACACAAATATAATTATAGATACCGGATTCAAAAGAACAGATGCAATCAAAACAAATACTGGATTACGACAAGGATGTAGTTTATCACCCACTTTGTTTAATATATATATAGACGATATTTTAATAAATGGAAAGTTTTAGTAAATCCAGGAATAAGAATAGATAATAAAATGTGCATAAATAATCTTTATTTGCTGACGATGTAATCATAATACAGAAAAATGAAGACGACTTACAGAAATCAATGCATGCATTAAATGAAATATGTAAATTATACGATCTAAAAATTTCTGTAAGGAAAACGAAGACCATGGCTTTTAGAGGAAGAGATCCAGTGAGAACCAAAATTATTTTAGAAAATCAAAGTATAGAACAGGTGTCTAGTTTCAAATATTTGGGCTGTGATGTTGGCTACAATGTGGAAAGAGATATTGACTCCAAAATAAATAAATTTCAGACGGTGTGTGGAACAATACAGAGAACATTCAAAAATAAAATTAGAAAAGAAACCAAGATAAAAATGTATAATGTTATGGCGGTTCCCACAATATTGTATGGATGTGAAACTTGGGCTCCAGTGAAAAGACAGAAGGATAGAATACAGACGGCAGAGATGCGGTTCCTAAGACAAGTAAAAGGATGTACAAGACTTGATAGAATAAGAAATGAGGATATAAGAGAAGAATTGAAAGTACAGCCTTTGTTGGATAAAGTCACGAATTACAGACAGAAATGGATTGATCACATGGATGGAATGAGCAAGGAGAGATATCCATTGTTAGCCAGAAATTATCAAGCAAGAGGAAGGCGTGATGTTGGAAGACCTAGAAGACGTTGGGCTGATGCAATATGAAGTCGGAACGGGCAATTGCCTAATCCTTGGAGTGATGATGATGATGATGATCTATATTACAGAATTGAATTAGAAATTTGTACACCTTATAAAAATATGTATTTCTCATCGACTAGGTTTGGAGGCATCTCCTCCATCATCAGCTAAACTATGACTGTTGAAACTGAGCTGATAACACCAGAATTCCACCTGCCACCTGGTATGAGTTGGACAAATATTGAAATCAAATCTAGCTCACTGGGAACTTCAAAATTCACTTTCCATAAAAATTGTATTAAATTTAAACACTAATATATCTACCCATACATAATTAGTTGCACAAACCATATCCTACCTATAAAAATGTATTGTGACCTTGAACAATTTAAAATTTACCAGCAGGTTCAAATGTCAAAGACATTTTGATGTCTTGCCATGGGCAATCTAGAGTTCTTCCTCAAATATATTATTTTGTATAATTAAATTATTTATTTTTGCATATGCATACAAACTATATTTCTGTAGAGTCAGTATTTAGTTTAAGTAACTTCTACACTATATAGTTAGCAGAAAGTTAACTTCAAATTTATTAAATAAAATTCTCCCTTGTAATAACAATTATATTGTATAATTAATGAAGTCAGGTGTCACTTTGCAGAAAGACATGACATTAAAATTAAAACAATAATTCCATTAAAAATCAGTAAAATATATCACCAAACCGATCCCAACATGTGTTTTGCCCCTCCATAGAGCATCAACAGGGTGATGTTAGCTCATTGAGCATTCAAACACAATTATATTTATATTGTTATTGACATGTTAAGAATTATCATCAACCTGTCGTTATACCCACAAGTTTGTAGAGGGTCAATGACAAATCCACCTACATCTCATATTCTATGCAACATTTTTTAAAATTTCATCCCATTGGAAAACACATATAGTTAAATTATGCTTTAATTGTTAAAAATGATTGATTAAAATGCAGGAGATTTTAATAGCACACTGTATACAATGAACAAAGAACATAGGATATTCCATGAATTATTTTCTAAAATTTCATCACACTGGAAAATGTCTGTAGTTAAATTATACTTTAATTGTTAGAAATGATTAATTAAAATGTGGGAGATTTTAATAAAACACTATATACATTGGACAAAGAATGTTTACACTCTTCTACATTTAATTTATCTTGTTATAATGAAGATCAACAATTTCTTTTTACTTTAAAATGATTCTTTTCATGAATATTTAAAAGTACTAATTGTACAAAATCAGATTTTTTCTCTTATTTATAATAAAATTTTTCAATACCTACTCCTATACTTCTGTTAAATAAGAAAAATATTTTAAAATTTTATTTTTTAAGAAAAATAGTGAATATTTCCAAAATGTCTTAATAAATGCTCTACAATAATTGATGGTATGCCAATTACTATGGTTCTCTCTATTTGTTTGTAAGTTTTAATAATGATTCAGTTTTTTCATACGATTGAAGGAAGCTATGAGATACTAGTCATGTTCCATACAGTTTGTTGACTTCCATGCAGATGTACATTATCCGTCCATGCATAGTGTGCAAGGGTATGGTGTGTTGGGTGTTTTCACAGTGTTGTGTGGAGTTGTTGCACATAACCCTTGTCACTTTGTTCCTTATATTTATTTGTAAATAGAGTTTCAGTCGATATTAATTTTTACTTGAATAATGAGATAAAGGATACAAATGTAGTACTCATGACATTCAGAATGACAGTGTTCTGTTAAAGAAGAAATAATCAAACTTTCTAGTCGAAATATACAATTCCATAAAGCTACAGAAATTATTATTTTAAACATGATATTTTTAATGACCTCAAAACATATAATCTTGGAAACAAATTTGAAATTAACTTGTAAACAGACTTGAAGATCACAAATTCAAATTATCCTAAATTGGTACATTTTAAATCTCTGTACTAGCTGCACCAAAAGAATAATATGGAAGTAAACAAAACACACATGACTTTCGATTACATCACCCTTTCTGTCTAGAATGTTTAGCATGCAGAAAATAGTCCTTGATTAACCTTTAAACGCCCAAAATCCATATGCTGGGTTTTAAAATGTACGTCCAGTCTGCCCGCAGGACCCAGCGTATGGGTTCTGAGCAGGCAGACCTGTTTGGTTGCTTGAAATTATACTGGATAATACTACTTTTGTTACATACCTTTTTTCAGGGTTATCAGATGCTTGGCAATGTGATGTGAAGATAACATTTGTTTATTAAAGGTTTGTTTTCGTGTGATAAGTCTCGACACAATCACCAATACACAAACCGACATCACACTTTTTACACTTCACTTGCACACGTTTTCTGATTCCCCATGCCGAACACACACAACAAATTAGTCTTTGTAAAACTACCGGCCAATGTTGACTAACGTTAACTTCAAGTCACGAAATGTCTGTACTCAATACACAAGGTGTACCAACTAGGAAGTCATCTACAGAGTGTTCTACCAGCCTGTTCCAAAAAGTCTCTGACAAGCCTAAGTCGGAAGTCTCTATGTGTTGTTTTGGCCCAATGTTGACTAAAGTTGACTTCAAATCACAAAATGTCTGTACTCAATATACTAGGTCTACCAGGGAGTCGTCTACAGGGTGTTCTATTAGCCTGTTGCAAAAAGTATCTTACAAGTCTAAGTCGGAAGTTTCTATGTGTTGTTTTGGCACCAATGAAGTCAGAAGAAGAAAACTGTATAGAATGGTCAAGTCTAACAAATGAAAAAATAATTTCTTGGTTGAGTAAACCAGCTATAACGGTTGGGGGACTCAACATGCTGACCACATGTCACCCATGCACTGGCTAGATGATCATCTACCTTTGTGATTGACACATGTGGGTGTGAGGCCAGCAGCTGGCTGGTAGGCTAAGGGCCTTCTAGGCCTATCGCACCATGGAATTATTATTATTCTTAAATTATTAGGCATCCCTTTTCTCTTAGGTCTTACTATCCCACAACACGTCATATCCCATTAGAATAATTAGGCCAAGAAAAAGGTACATTTCTGATTCTGTCAGGGGGAAGAGTACAGTTTTCTTCACAGTCAATTCTAGTTTCACGAACCCAAGACCTGATAAAAGTCAGATGTCTCACAGGTATAAGTGTCAGTTGATTGTAGCTTGTGATTGTCATTGGTATCGTCTTCGTCATTGTCACAGTCCGAGAATGTCTTCTATTTCAGCGGAACTTAGTGATTTTGTACCAGACATATCATAAACTTCACTCTGAGTCACAAAACTGTGAATGAATATGGGCTGTGGGTGGAATGTGACCTGTTTTTTCCTTCAAAGCTTTTCTGCTTTGGGGGAAAAAAATGACCAGGATGCAACATTAAGACGAATCCTAAACAAAAGAATGAACGAGGAGGGTTTGAATATACCTACATAGATATATATAGTTTTTCACTTTCTAACCCTGATTCCACAACACTCTAAAGTCCCTAAAGTTATTTGGTACAAATAGTGAATTTAAAAATGATCTCTATGGGAGAAAATATCGCTACGAGTTTTTGCCGTGAAATCCCACCATTTTTTTTAAAAATAACATTTACACTTTTAAACGTGGGTTATTGTTTGTGACCCCCCAACAGATTTTAAAATATGAGTTAATAAAAGGAGAAAAGGGTACTGCTAGTCAAAAGCCAAAGAAGTTTATAAAAGCTAGGTGGACCATGTAAAACCTGGGCAGCCTGCCGTTACCTGGCCATTTAAAATTGGGCGCTTAAAGGTTAAATATTGAAATACAACTGCAATATTGTGTTCAGGAAAATGTAAAATGTACAGCAATAATAGTGAATGTTGTATTAATTTATCAAATTAGAAAGTTATTGTCCACAGTTTATATTAATAGCCTAATAATTATTGTGTTGTGTGTTGGATAGCTAGTCGGTGGGAGAGATGGGGGCCATGAGTAACATATATTTTCACCATGGAGTGATATATTACTTTATTCTTTCATTGCAGCTAGTATACTATCTAGAGTAATAATAGCCAACAAGAAATTGGTTAAGATGTCAAAATTAATCTGTACACAGAGGAAGAAATTCACAAAATTCTTCAATCTTACAATTCAATTCTGAGATTTATACTTTAGTATTATAAATTACTTTTAATTCTTGATACTTATAAATAATAGTATTGAAATTAATTACCAAAATGTATTTATAAAATGTGTTCCAACTTAATCTTATGAAAACTATATGGTTTTGAATCTACTTCTATTTCTGAAAATTTCAATTTGACAAATTTTACAAAAAAAAATTGATACAGAATGAATTATTTTCATACTGGAAAAATACATTTGTGAACCAAATGCAATAACATTGGTTCAGATCACACTACAAATATTTCTAATGATCAAATTTAAGTTGTGTTAAAATATGATATATGACACTAAAATTAAAACAGTTAAAAATATAATAAATGGCTTCATTTTGTGAATATTTAATATAAGACAAAATGTAACATTCGAAAAAAATTCAATATATTAACAATATTGAAAATTCTGTGAGTTGTAAAAATAGATTATACAGCTCTCCAAAATATAAACAAAACTTGATAGACAGTTGAAAGACGATATGAAAACAATATTGGAAATGTAAGTTAACTATGAACAACTAAACATTTAAGTAACAAGACATGGCTATTTGTAGCTCATTTTGCACAAGATATAAAATATTAAAACATCTATTTATGTTGTATTTAAAGATGAAAATTTAAAGACATTTCTTAATGAAAAGTTCTAAATTCAATATACAGTAAAACTTGTTTAATCCGGAACATGAATAAAGCTGAAACCTGACCAATCTGAACAAATTTATTGGTCCAGGCAAAATAATAGTAATTTTACGTGTACTTATTTTGTACAAAACAAAAGCTGTCCAACGTGTAAATGGAAGGATTTTTCTGCACAATTCATGAAAAAAATGTTTTAAGGCAGAAAGATAGAGAGAGAAATAAATTAGTTTCCACTTCATTGAATTCCCATTAGGCAAATTAACAATAAGTGATGATTCCTGCCGCTGGGAGAAGTCGAGTTTCTACCTGTGTCTGGAATTTTCTTTCGGCCTGACTGCACACACTTTTGCGAAATACAGGTTCATTTACAAATATTTGGCATGTGACATCTGTTTTACAAATAACCAGTGCACTGTAAAATCTTAAATTAGTTTAAGATCTGAGACCGATTATGTACATATCTTTCATAGGTAGCGTTCTAATTGTTTTATGGAATAAAGATGGCTAAATCGTATGTATCATTGTCATTAAATGAAAAAATGAACGTGATTGAAGATAAAGAAAAACAAACTCTCAGTTCATGAAATATTGACTAAATTTAAATGTGGAAAAAACCCAAGTTGATGAGATTTTAAAACACAAAGAAAAAATAATGAATAAATGGACGCAAGGAAAAATCAACAAGGGAGTGTTTTAAAAGTCCATGATCAAAAAACTCAAAATTTCCAGACCGATGCTCCAAAGTCAAGCTCTATGCTGTTGCTATATCCCTAGGGAATAACAAACACAAGGCATCTTCAAGTTGGTTGTGGACAGTTTTAAAAGATGACACAATGTAGTATGGAATGAAATTTGGGGGAATCAAAGGATGTGGATGAAAGTATAGTTAGTGAGTGGAAACCAAAACTGCATACTTTCATTTTAGGATACACGCCTAAGTGACATTTTTAATGCTGACAAAACGGGACTGTTATTTTGCACATTACCGTCAAAGTCGCTCGTACATACTATACTTCACTTTCTAATGGCAGCGAAACTACAATTAATCCAAGGTACATAAAAAAGACATATGGTGCTCTATAATCTAACATTGGTTAATAATTTTTTGGTTTTTTCTTCTCCTTCTTCTTCTTCCTTCCATGTATTAGGCCAAGGCCTGTTACGATCCTATAGAAAATTTTCCCTCCAGCGTGATCCTTCCGGTAAATTCTCATATAAGACTTGAAAGCATAATAATAGTCCCTTCGATTGGTTGCTGGCCAAAGGAAGGCAAGACCAGTGATGGGGCTGCCATCTTATAGCATCTGGTCAGGCTTTTGTGGAGAAGAAAAGAAAATAAAGGAAAGAAGAAATGGAAGAAAGGAAAGACTCCCTAGCCCTCGGATGCCCTAATAGCGTCGGGGTCAAAAAAACAAGAGTTAACCAAGAGAGGTTAGATAGTAAAGTTAGAAGAGTAAAAAACACAAATAAGTGGAAGAAATGTTTTGCATAGATTGGGCACCTTTTATAATGCAGAATGTTTTCTGATGTGGAAAAAAAAAATGGTCCCATGTGATTCTGCTTTGAACAAGTTTTACTGTATCATGTCAAATAAGACTAACTTGACTAAAATTGTTGTTTATATTTAAAGACAAAATTAAAAATACTTAAAACATGATTTTTCTGAAAATATATTATGCTAATTATGTAAGCGTTCATAATCCATCAGTTTAAGTTGGTGAAAAAATTAGACATGCAATATTTATATCATACATAAATATTTTAAAGCTGGTTGCCAATACAGCAAATTCAAAAAGATATTCTACTATAAATATCCAAGTGCACACTTTTATCCATTATCTCATTAAATAATTTTTGTAATTTTAATAAGTGAAATGAGGCCGTCCATTTTACAAGAAGAGGGGCAGGTCTCCTTGAACATATGCAATGAATATTACAATGCAAGTCATAGCACAAATCTACCCCTTCATCTTCCAAACACAATTCAGTACATGTAACAGAATTAGGGCAAAAATCAAAAACACTTGGCTTATTTAGTCATATATCTGAAAAAATATAAATCCTACTGTGTGGCCAACATTGCTGAAACAATTAAAGTGGATAAAAATTAAACTATAAAAGAATGAAACACATTCTGATTATGCTCACTGAGATGAAACATTTCTACATTTAAGAAAAGGGTGAGAATTTCAGTTACCAGTTGGGACTTTTCGTTTTCTTAAGGATTCTAAGAATAACATTTTTTTTAATAGTTCATGGAGAAAGAAACTTAGCTATCTACATTACATTACGTTTTAAGATCATGAATCATTTAGGTGCATGGTTTCTATGCACAAACAATTTTTCCTGTAGTACCTAAATCTTTATATAATATTCATTAAATTTAAAAAGTATATAATTTGTTTTTTCATTAAATTATAATACTATTTCTAAATTACAAGAATTTAACTAAATAAAAAACAGAAGATATCAACTTAAGATTATTATGGATTTAACTGAACATCGTCTTACAGTCCATTAAAAATTACCAATATTCATGGCTAAAACCTGACACATTCATTACATTATAAAAAGGTTCCATTTAAATTAATTTTAATTGAATATGGAATATATATATGATAAAAAGTTAAAGATATAATTTAATAATAACTATTTTAATCCACCATTCAGATAATTCACAAATTATTAACATGAACATGAAAATAGCAATGGTAAAGAGAAAAAACCTTTTTATAAATGAGTTGGATAACATTTTTCCTGAATCAGGACTTGAACTATGGACTTTCAGCCTTACATCCTGAAGCTACACTATTGAGATATTCAGACTTTATTCCCATCCAAGCACAAACTTATATCTTTAATCCTATCTTAATCTTTCCTACCCCAGAAAAATTAAGTATAATTTGACCATAAAAATAATAATTTGCTTAATCTCATAAAAGAACATACACTAGAAGTCTTAACAAAAATAAAAGTTTTAAAATTGTCATTTTAAGGAATTATCTATATGAGAATATAGTATTCAACTTTTTATCTAAGGAAATAAATATTTAGAACATGTGTTGTAAGTTTTATATTAAAATTTTCAGTTTTCTAATTTCTTAATTTTTTATTAATTAAATAAAAATAAAACGTAGTTTTATTTGATTTTCATATTTATTGTATAATTCAGTGACAGCTAATTTTTTTATATTCTGTGTCATTGGGCAAACCTCAATGGGATCAGATAAATTAATAACAATAAAACTTGGGGACTACTGAAAAACTAAATTAATATCTAAGAGAGCTGAAGTAAATTAAATGTGGTAACTTATTAGATTTATCCATATACACCTTTCTTCATGCAACTGATAAAGGAACATATTTTCTTTCACATTAAAGTAAATGCATATCTTCCCATAAGCATATCTCGTAAGTAAATAAATACTTAATTAAAGGCATTTGAATAATAATAAAATAAAAATAAGAGAGCCAGATTTCATGTACTGAATGATCAAATATTTTCAGACTTCCCTGCAAATCAATTCCATTACTAGTGTGTGTGCAATTTTAAAGTACTTCTGCCATCAGATAGCAGTATCAATAACTGAAAACTGCCCTCTGTTTTTCTGCCACCAGATAGCAGTATCAATAACTGAAAACTGCCCTCTGTTTAATTTATAATCATACTTACACAGTGAACATGGTCAAACACATAACCTTCTCCAGCATATTTTTCAAGTGACTTTTTAAATAAGGGAACTAAAATGGCTCTTGTTCATTCTGATATACTCTCTTCACTACTTGCACCTCACTAATGACATCCTATAGTTTAAATAGGCTAGTGGGAAAGTATGAAAATACAGAAAATATTTGATTGTCTGGTAAAAGATTGAATACTTCTTTTACGTAAATAAAGGTGGTTTCCAGTAAAAAAGGCAGTAAATTTATAAATGGGAATTATTATAAATCAATACAAAATGATTTAGCATGTTGCGCCATACTGTATTAGATTCTCTTCCAAACTACAAGATGGACCAAACTTCAGCTTAATGTTACACTTTGTGTTGTTAGTTATATGTTCTGTATCACGTGCGTACTGAAAAAGGATAAGGCATGTCAATAAATCTGATCGTATCCAACTTTACACACAATTATTTGGGAAATATTAAAATATTATATTACAAATAAGCATATAATGAAGTCCAATATGGTTATGGTATATGAATCAGTATCATGAGGTTATCATGAACACATGGAGGTGAAAATAATGAAAGGCAGTTAAGGTGAAAATAATAGACTGCTATGTCAAATCCAGAATATGCAGAGGGACAGTGTGATGTGGTCAAATTTCTGAATATAATATATCTCTCACATTACAAAACCAAGTTTCTGTATAGGCAAAAATAATATATTGCAAACTCTCCTAACTTGAAAATAAAACATAATCAGAGATGGAAAACTGTATTTTTAAAATAGATTATTTCAGTTCCCTGAGGTTGGTTGATTGGTATGGATGCAAACAAAAGTGCAAGAAATATATTTTCATCATTTAAAAATATTTAAATTTTATTTCACATAAATCTCTTAATTCCAATATATTTTAAATGATATGAAATTACTGAAGCTATTTATTTTATGGCAGAAATATGAATAAAGGATACAAAAGTTTTCAGATACTAAATGCTGGGATCAACGGGGTAAATTTCAGAATTTGAACAGCACATCATACCCGAGTTTTTTTTTAGCTGTTATAAAATGGGCTTTCCTCTAAAATAGTCAGTTATTCTAGTTCTTTAATTATATATGTTCATATAAGTAAGCTATATTGAAAATATTAAATATTATTATTATTGGCATGCCTTTCCCTGTGTGTGAATGTGTGTGTATGTGTGGTTGCACAAAGCACAAATAATTTGAGGCAGAGCTACATTTTGACTCACTCAATTGTTTGCACTGTGTGAGCGTGCTGGCACCAGCTCACTCATTTCTTCCGTCCATTTTAATATACAAAACAAAATGTAGTTTTAGATGTTAGCTTTAAAGTTTTTATGACAATTCAAGTTTTGTCATTATATTTTGAAATGAATGCTATTATCTTAGAAATATAAAATTTTGTAAAATATCATAACACATTTTCAGTTTTATTTATATACTCTAGTCATATTTTGTTTGAAAGTTACTTTTTAAAGCATCTTTATAGCATAATTTTAAATCAAAACTTAATTAATATAATAGAAAGATACAAAAGTAAAAAAAAAAATGGTATTTGCACAAAAGTCTTGTCTCCTATCTTCCATTGGATTTCTTTTATTAATTCATGCTATTAACGTAGTAACCAATTTATCTTGATAAAATTCTTATCCTTCTTCTTCTTCTTCTTCCTTCCAAGTATTAGGCCAAGGCCTGTTACGATCCTATAGAAAATTTTCCCTCCAGCGTTTCATAGGATGGCCCAGTGATCTTCGTCCTCTTGGTATATAATTATAAACAGCTTTGTGGATCCGATTTGAACTCATTCTTTCAAGATGGTGTTTCCAATTTAGTTGGTACTGTTTAATATATTCCAAAATTGGCGTATAAAATCCTTATCCATAAATCTTAAATAACCATTGTAGGTTAAAAACTGACCTACAAAATTGTAGATTATCTAAAGTAAATTTCTACTATAATATTTACACAAGAAGTGACTTAAGTATATCTTCAATTATATGAGGGTCACTCAGAAAGTTTTTGGACCTGACTGTACCGTTTACGATAGAAAGATAACAGTGCCAGCAGCAGTATTGGGAGGTCCTTTGTTAGTCAGCTGACGTAGTTTCCACCTGCCCACACCCCTCATCCCTTAGCAGCTGTGGGTGACAGGTACTATCAGACTGCAATATGGATCCACAGCAAGAACATTTTCGAGCAATGATTTTCCATGATTTCAAAAGTAGCTGAAACCAGGCGCAATCACTTGAAAGGCTTACATAGGCTTTTGGGGACTTTGCCCCTTCCAGTGCTACAGTTTGCAATTGGTTTGCGGAGTTTAAGAGAAATAGAACCTCTCTTGAAGATGAAGAGAGGAGTTGGAGGCCCATCGATGGCAGTGACTGTGGAAAACATTGATGCTGTGGAGAAGATGGTACAAGAAGATGCCCGTTTGACTTATAAAGATATTGAGGCATTCCTGAGGATTTGATCGGGGAGTGTTGCAAAAATTCTGCACATCTATCTTAGGATCAGCAACGTGTCATCTCGTTGGGTGCCATATAGACTCACTGAAGGGCAAAAGATCACTCGAGTGGAATGGTGCCGTGAAATGCTTCAGAGATTCAACAATGGGAACTCTTGCCGCATTTCTGAGAACATTACAGATGACGAGACCTGGATTTACCAAAATGATCCAGATAAAAACCGTCAGTCATCGATATGGGTCTTTCGTGATGATGATCGACCAGTCAAAGTGAAGAGAGCAAAAAGTGTTGGGAAGAAAATGGTGCTCACTTTCTTTACTACAGGTGATCATGTGGCAACATTGCCACTTGAACATCAAAGGACTGTGACTGCACAGTTGTACACCACAGTTGCCTTCCAAAAATTGCGAGAAAAGTGCCCAAGAGATGAACTGAGAAGCATCCTGTTGCACCACAACAATGCCTCTGCCCACACCGCCCATCTGACAAATGATTTTCTGAGGGGGACTCCTGTGCAGCTGTTGACCCATCCTCCTTACAGTCCGGAACTGGCACCGTGAGACTTATTTTTGTTCCCTACGGTGAAGGCTCGATTGCATGGGAAGCAGTTTTCAACACCTGAAGATGCAGTTGCAACATACTAAGGGGAGCTCTGTGCACTGAATGAAAGTGACTGGCACCAATGCTTCCAGTTGTTGTTCAGGAGGATGCAACAATGCATAGATGCTCAGGGAGAGTACTTTGAGAAGATGTAATGGTAAGTTTTATATTATCTCTAAAATTTTGCCAGTAGCTCTATACCAAAATTTCTTGCCTTAACCACTTGGCTACCCAGATTATTGAATAAGATAAAAAGAAAAGGAGGCATTACTTTTGTGTTGCTATTCGTACTTTCTTACCAGATTATAAAGCAGGATACAATTTTTATTATCCAGATATATATTATCATCATACAATACTATTTCATTATATTGTTAAATGTAATTTTCCAAAGATGATATTTATTTATAAAATTAAATTATAAATATCTTAAATATTTCAAGTAAAAAAAAATAGGTATTTTGTCTTGGTTTTTGGGGGAAAAAATAAAATTTTATTCCAAAATGGAGAACCATAAATTATTTATTTTGTTGAATACTTTTCATATCACATGGCTTTAATTTAAAGTCTATAATAAAAACACACCTTTTTTTTTCAAATTAGTAAAATTAATTAGTGCATTGAATATATGTAGCTATAAAGAGTAGCAATGTTTCAAAAATTAAATTTGTAACAGAATGAAAGAGAAAAAAAGTTAATTTATAAGTACAGTATCTCATGTTAACTAAAACACACAATTAAGCTCAATTTAGAAACACCTGTTTCAAAATGTTAACATACTTTTCAGCAATAGTTTAATATAAATAATTATCTTAATCATTAATTATAAGAATCCACCTTTCCTTAAATTCAAAATTAATTTTATCTAAAAAATTCAATCATGTAACGTATCAAAAGAGAAAGTATACCAAGCTTATAATATTTTGACTTAGGCTTTCATGGCCGGAGTTATTATAATGATCTTGTAGAAGATTTCTGGGCTGTTGGCTGAGGTCTTGAGGCTTGTAGTTCCCTGACGTTTTGCCAAAGACTGCCCATTTATAAATAGGGCAGGTAGTCGACAAAATTGCCAGTCTCGAGACAACCCTTGAGGATGCCGGACGCAGTCTCTGGCAAAACGTCAGGGAAGTACAAGCCTCAAGATCACGGCCAACAGCCCAGAAATCTTCTACAAGATCATTACAATATTTTATTTATATGAAGTTACAAAATGTAATTATTAAAATTTTCACCTTACTGAAAAGTGAAAACACGAGTAAATATTTTGATGTTATATTTTAAAATAGCATTTTCCAGAAATGGATAAAGTTTTATTTTAGGAAGAAAAATTACGTTCAAGCCAATGCTTCGGAAAGAAGTCGTCAGATGGTGTTGTTGATAGTGGCCTTAGGAAGGAAGGAGAATTAATTGTATAAGTGGAAAGAAATTTGATGTTCCCATCGGAAGTTTGAATGGCATAATGGTTATCGCATTGACGTACAGAGTCAGAGATCTGGGGTTCAAAAGTAATTTTTCTTTCTAAAATAAAAATGAGTAAATATATTTATTTTACATTGAACTATCCAGAGGATCACTTTTTAGGCAAGAAATGGAATCACAAGACTGGAAATCAATAGACTTATTGTTTACCAATTATATATTTTATTTCTATATTGTATACAAAAATACTTCTGAAGCAAGTTGATATTTTGTGCTTCAATATAAATTGTAAGTTGCAATATTGATAATTAAGTACATTTTTGTTGATTTAAAAACTGTATCACTGTAGTTTAAAACAAGAAATGAAAACAGAAATATTATACAGATATTTACAAATTTGAGGTGAGTCATGAATAGTCTAACTCATTAGGATTCAAAAGGTTGCATACGAACTTAAGGATCTTATAGAGGGGTCGAAATACACCAATATTAGAATAGAAACTTCTGGTTTAGGAAATAATCCTGTGTCAGTGTAAGCCTGAGAATTGTCAGAATGGACAAATTGTCATAGAAAATTCTGACACACTCTACCAAGTATATCACACATCTCATAAATCTCATCAGATACAGAAAGTGTCCTGGCAAGAAGTGTTTCTTGCTTGGAACTGGTGTCATGTACATGAGGTGTTTGATATGACTCGACAAGAAGAAATGAAGAGGCATCAAATCAGGGGAGTGGGATGGCCATTAATTGAATCTTCCTTTCTGGTCCAACTCCAGGGATAAGTGTCATTTAGTAAGACATGTACTTCAAGAGAGAAGTGTGCTGATGTTCCGTCTAGTTGTACCATATCTGATGATGCTTGAAAAGTTGTACATTCTCTAACAGCTCTGGAAGACCTTGTATTTCACCCCATTCAAACTTGGAGGCAGGAGGTACGGCTCGACCACATGATTACCAATTAAGCATTTCCATTTAGGTAAAATTTTATAACTCACCTCATATTTTTCTTCTTTTTCTAATTAAACTAGATTTGGAACTTTACACTTCAGTTCCATCTTCAGTATTTTTGTGACCGTTGTTCTGTCTTGAAGAGCCATCTTTCATTCAAGAAAATACTAAAGATGGAACTATAGTGTAAAGTTCCAAAACTAGTTTAAGTTAAAAAAAGAAGAAAAATATGAGGTGAGTGATAAAATTTTATCTAAATGAATATACTTCATAGTGTGAATTCCTAAAATAAGGAATGCATTTCCAGTTTGCAATGACTCAAGATTACTTGTTATAAATATTTAATTTTAGGAAGTGCTGTTTTGAGGTTATTTTAATGAAATTATAAACAGAATTGTTTTGAAACATGTCCAAGAATAAATCAACATTAATATTGAGGTAAGATGATCAGACTGAAAATAATTTAATCAAGATTATTTCCTTAGACCATAAGTTCTTATTCTAAAGTTGTTATATTTCAACCCCTCTATAAGCTCCTTAAATTTGTGTGCAAGCTTTTGAATCACCCTGTATTAATGATGTTTATTATGCAATGAGTTTGTAATTAAACAGAAAAGGAAATTAAAACTAGACATATTTCTTTAAAGGTAAAAATGTATTAATAATTGAGAAGAAAAAAAATACCAGTGTGTTAATATGATTATCATTACGGTATTAATTGTTTCATCTAAGAGAAATTTAAGTTGTACTCAATATGTCAACAAAAATATAAAAAATCTGGATTAGATTAAAATAGAAAAGTACAATAATAATGTCATAACAAATCCGTCCATCATCTGCCTATGTATCACAGTTACTTTAGTTTTACACAAAGATGCAATGTTATTGAATGTTTTGTATTGTTATGTAATGTGAATTTTTAAGAGATTTGTTTTATTTTGTGTGAATATGCACAATGCTACAAGTCATGTAAAGGCCAGGATACAGTTCTCAATTCAATTCTGAATAATATCAACATACCTCTACTTGTTAACAAACTAGAAAAATTGAATATATTCCATTTGTAATGAACATTGAATCTAGATGGTAAGAAATAATACTCATAACTTACTGACCAATACAATAGCAAGAACATAAACTTACTTTTTTATTAAAGCTCAGAAATGTACTTAGTGTATGGGAAATCTGTAATGAGATGTTTTGAAAAAATGTACTTAGTGTATGGAAAATTTGTAATGAGAGATTAATGATTAAGTCTGCCATGCTGGCTCAGGTGGTGTCATGCATGCTTCTTGTCTAGCAGGCCCAGATTGGATCTCCAGAATGGCTGATAATTTTAATTGTAAAATTAATTAAATTAATTAAGATATTTGATCTGTGTACTCTTACCTCTTATGGTTGTTTTTGTTGAACATATGTTTCAAGGCTTCTGAGCCCCATCTTCAACGATTACAGACTGATTTTTTCAAGTTGTCGGCCCTGATTCTTGACTCCTGCTCCCTCTGCCTGTAGTCCAATGAACTTGCTAATGAGGTTAAGTTATGTAGGTAGGAAATAACACTATGAGGTTTATTTTAATTTTGTTTAGTTGTTTCTTGACTCACCTCATACTTCTTAACTCCCTGGCATATCTAGATTTCGTCACTGTATTTGTGACATTCTCAATGCCGTTCACGTTCACAGTTAAATATGTTGTGAACGTGAACGGCATTGAGAATGTCACAAATACAGTGACGAAATCTAGATATGTCAGGGAGTTAAGAAGTATGAGGTGAGTCAAGAAACAACTAAACAAAATTGCTAATGAGGTTCCTTTCTCCAGGAATTTAAAATTCATAATTCTTTTCTTGTTCTTCACCATATGGGAAAAAATCTACATACAGAAGAACACGAAAAGAATAATGAATTTTGAAATTCCCAGAGAAAGGAACCTCATTAGCAAGTTCATTGGACCACAGGCAGAGGGAGCAGGAGTCAAGAATCAGGGCCAACAACTTGAAAAAAATCAGTCAGTAATCGTTGAAGATGAGGCTCAGAAGCCGAAACATATGTTCAACAAAAACAGCCACAAGAGGTAAGAATACACAGACCAAATATCTTAATTATTAAAGAAACCTCTTAATCATATTTGAAGAGAAAAATTATACGCTCAGACCGGGACTTGAACCCAGGACCCTTGGTTTTCTAGTCCAAATGCTCTAACATTTGAGCTACCTGAGCAAGTACCGATCTAAACGCAAATTTTTCTCTATATACGTTGTAATTCCCGCCCACCAAATGCTTTTCTCTTCAAATATGATTTATCCATCATTGAGATGTATGAAATTAATAATAAGAACATCGAAAAAAGCCATACTGGCATTTATAATGTAATGTATAATTCCCTAATATGTCTTCTTAATATAGGAGCCGCCATTTGCAAAGATAGAAGCAAAGGCTTCAAAGCATTTGGTGGGTGGGAATTACAACGTATATAGAGAAAAATTTGCATTTAGATCGGTACTTGCTCAGGTAGCTCAAATGGTAGAGCACTTGGACTAGAAAACCAAGGGTCCCGGGTTCAAGTCCCGGTCTGAGCGTATAATTTTTCTCTTCAAATATGATTTATCCATCATTGAGATGTATGAAATTAATAATAAGAACATTGAAACCTCTTAATGTTACTTCCTATTGTATTTTTAAAATTAATTAAATTAATTGTAAAATTTTCAATCTCAGGGTCAGGACAGGTAGTGGTGTACAATTTTTAATTGTTAGATTGTGCAACAGATTCTTGCATTAAATTGCAAACCCCTCTGCATTACATATTCTGAGAAGGCATATGGTATTGTTAATAGCGATCTGTCCATCAGATGGGGATATTATAGTGCAGTCGCCCAGTCTACGGCTCTGAAGTTTTGACGACAGTGTTGCCGATATGGATATTCAGTGGGAGGGGCCGCTTTATGTACCACGCGGAATATTAAATCATAGCACTTTCTGTTTATCTAGAACATAAATATTAGAAATAAATACTCACGAAATTGAAAACGAAACAAAAATATGAGATTTCTCATTTATTGCTATGAACACACTATTCTCGAAAATATTCACAATTCTAATAAATTCACAGAAAACAATTCCATACATCACTTCAAAACTACATTAAATGCATAAAGAACATAATTTTTATTTTAAAAAAACCCCTTCTCATCTATCGTTAAAATAAAAATCTTACCTTTATCGTTGTTAATCAAGAGGAAAGACGCCACAATCTTCGTATATATCATTTTCTGCCTCATCACAGCCGATAAATAAATTCTCGGCTTTGACTCGTATAAGAACTGATTTTCTTTTTTGATTCAGATGAGCCACTCGCCATATTAAAATAAGAATGAACTGAAGCTGTATTGTTAACAGTTAATCACAAGAGTGAAACAGCAAACAAACACACTCTGTACTGCAACAAAGAGCAACTGAAGCCACGTGGTTAGCACAAATACAGCCGACAACATCGCAGCAATCTCAAAATATACTAGCGGCGTCAAGAGCAGTGATTGGTTGTAGCCGACGCTCACTTCACACTCAACTATTGTCTTATTGGCAGTAGAGGGCGAGTTTCTCCCCTTGCCCCTCATACAACCTAAACTTCAGAGCCGCATATAGAGTGGCCAGAATGTAAACTGCAATCACCTTTGTGTTTTTCAACAGGAGTAGGCTATATGCTGGCACCAGGTTTCACCTTCTACTTTCACTTCATCAATATCCCTCATACGACACACTTTACACTACACAAACACATAAACACACTCATCCTAATACTCCTCTCTGTACAAAATATAAGATTACATCAACTGTGTAAAGCCGTCTGCCAAAATGTTGCATAAATTGAAAATAGACCATATTATTGCCATACATCTGCCCAGTCCACAACCCAAAGCATGAAAAGTGCAATGGGTGGCAGTAGAACACGCATACATATTACTGATTGAAAATAAAAGTGACACTTAATGAAGAGATTCTCTCACATATATTATTATTAAGAAATATATGATTATTGTAAAAAAAAAAAGTAAAGTGATCCCATAACAGGCCCGGAGGCCCTTGGGGTAGTAGGAGGTTAAGGCTCCCACTTTTTTCTAGGCAATCGGCACTTTATGTCAGCCGGGTTGTCAGCCCTGCATGACGACCGCCTTTACCCCCAGAACAAGCTTCTGGTACTCATTTCAGTTAGAGGCTGAGTTGAACCCAGGGCCATAGTGCCGCCAGAGGGTTTGGGTCAGTTTAAAAATCCTGACCCCAACGGGACTTGAACCCTCGACCCTCCGGCTTGTAGCTCAGTGCCTTAACCACTACGCTACGTAAATGTATATTATTGTTTGAAGAGAAAAAATTATATTTCAAGAGAAAAATATGCGCCTCGACTGGGGTTTAAACCCAGCACCTTTAGCTTTATATGCTAATGCTCTACCATCTGAGCTATATTAGGCATCCAACACAAATTTTTCTCTTATATATTTGAATTCCTGAGAACGCCAAAGGCTACGAGCCATTACTCAACACACAAATGGTGTGGGTTAGAACCCAATGTCTCTGGTTTTGTACTGCCATTGAGCTATTCAGGCATCTCAATTTAGATCCAAATTTTTCTCTCTTATGCAATCTTCATGTGTCATATATGTTGATTGTCACATATGTTTCAGCTAAGGAGAGTATTACATTGTCAAATATATTGCCAAAGAGTATGATAAAATATGTTATAATGTATCTTAAAACATAATCTTGGTGACTGTTATAGTGTATAAAATATTTTACCAACATAACCTAAGAATAAAGGAATAAGAACCATAGACTAATTTATGGTGAGTGATATAAGATCAAAAAATGATAAATGAATCAGTAAAATATCCTGAGGGAAAAAAATGTATTAAATTTGTTTCACTCTAAATAAAATGTTATTTCTTAAATGTTTAATTTTTAGTAACAAAAAAAAAGATAAAAGTTGAAGTGAGTTGATGTGAATATGGACAATAAATGAAGAAAATATGTAATTAATTAAAGCTCGTCTGCTTATGCAAAATACAACACTATGCTGAAACAAACATCTTCCATATGTTAATCAGTTCAACACTTTGTAAATATTGTGATATCACCATTAACTACAAAAGAGAAAGTAAATCAGCAATAAAGCATATTGTTACTATAAAATAAATGTTCAGTGAATTATGAGTAGTTACAAGAATAATAATAATAATAATGATTTATTTTAGCTGGCAGAGTTAAGGCCATAAGGCCTTCTCTTTCACTCAACCAGCGAATAGTAAAATTATACAAAAAATTACGTACAAATTACAATTTTAAGATATTATTAAAATACAGACTAAACAAAATACAATGATGATGTAATCTAATACTAGCTAATACTAACAAAAACATAGAATATAATAAAATTAAAATGATATAAAATAAAGTAAGTAGCTTCCTAGATGATTATTAATGGAATGCTCTATATAGTTGTTATGCAGTTAATGTTTTGATTGTGTCGAACTTAAGATATCAATTAATTTGGATTTAAATAATGATAGCGATTGACAGTCCCTGACATGACTGGGAAGTGAGTTCCATGCTCTAGCCATAGAATTGTGTAAGATTCAGAGTATAGACAGGTCCTGTGTTGTGGTATCAAAAGTAAAGAAGAGTCTTGTGATCTTGTTCCTAAATTGTGATGAGCCGATAAATTTTGAAAACGTGTTGTTAAATAAGTTGGTAAATATGTGTGCAGAATTTGGAATAGTAAGGTATGTGAATGTAAAGTTCTTCTGTCATTTAGGTGTAGCCATGATAAGGCCTGAAATGAAGGAGACACGTGGTCATAACGACGGAGATTGAATATAAATCGAATGCACGCATTATGAGCACGCTGTAGTCTGTCAGATAGATCAGTTTCAGATTAGTCAGTAGTATGTCGCAGTAGTCGAAGTGTGGCATTATAAGAGTCTGTACAATAAAGAATACCAATTAACAGAGGTATAAGTATAATAAATTTTATGGAATATCTGTATAGTGATTCGGATTTACAATAGGCAATGCTTCATTACACAATCAAAATAATTTACAAAATAGAAAAAAAGTATACATGTCCAATAAAAAGATAAAACATAGGGCATTGTATTTATTATGATTAATTAATCTGTTTCTATTATTTAATACAGAACAGCTGTATTACTATGTTTTCAATATGTACTGGCCTCCACATAGACTTTGTCTTCTGTGATTTGTAACACAAATGTTTCAATAAAACATACCTGACTTGTAAACTGTTTTTCTTCTTCATTAAGACAGGAATAGGAATTAGGATATTGATCTGAAATGTAAATTAAATACCACTAACAAAAAAAAAATCATACTTGTAGAAAGAGGAATAAATCATCCTCAGACTTGAACCTTTTATTGTTGAAAAGAGGACTACAGTAAAATCTCAAAAAACTTTTTACAGTTAATGTGAAAACTGTATATTAAGCGGATTAGATGGTAAATGATAAAATATAGTAATATGATATTAGGCCCAAAGCAGAAGAGGCATGCCATAGCCAGTTGGTTAAGGAAATATGTTACAAGCTCGAAAGTTGCAGGGATTTGAGTCCCAATGAGGTGAGGATAAATAAACTGATCCAAATCTTCTGGTGGCACCATATCCCTGGGTTTGACTCAGCCTCTAATGTAAATGAGTGCCATCTGCTTGTTCTTAGGATAAAGATGGCAGTTATGCAGGACTGATATCTCGTGCCAATTGTCTATAAAGGTGGGAGCTTAACCTCCTACTACCAAAAGGGCCTCCTAAGGCCTATAGTGGGATCACTTTATCTTTTATCTAACTAACTCACTGGCACTATCGAACTCTTAGATTCATGGCTCTCCGTATATCCCTATCCTGAGCATTACCTTTTAATCTGTATAATTATCACCATCGTGAACATTTAAGAGTTTCATTGTTTAATATTTAATTTTTTCATAATATTGTTTAGTTGTTTCTTGACTCACCTCATACTTCTTTAACTCCCACACAGACTCGAGTTTCTTCACTTCATTTGTGACATCCTCAATGCTGTATTACGTTGGACATCAGTTGTGAACATAATACAGCATTGAGAATGTCACAAATGAAGTGAAGAAACTCGAGTCTGCGTGGGAGTTAAGAAGTATGAGGTGAGTCAAGAAATAACTAAACAATATTAAAATAAACCTCATAGTGTTATTTCCTACCTACATAACTTAATTAAATTTATCACTTATTACCAAAAGACAAATTAAATTTGAAGAGAAAAATGTATGCCTAAATCAGGATTTAAACCCAATGTAAATATATATACATTTTCACCAGATACACTGAGTTCAAATCCTGATTTAGGCAAATTTTTTCACTTCAAATTTAGTTTCAGAGTTTGTTTCCATTGAACCTGTTTCTCAAGGTGAAATCGGTCCATTATATCCTCAGTCATCCTCTGTTTCCATGTCTTGTTGCATCATAATGCAATGTAGGAATTATATAAACATCTAATGAAGAAATATCCTATTACCTATCATCATCATAGTCCATTCACAAATTTAGGCCATTTGTTGACCTGTTTTGGCCTCAATAGAAATACCATTCAAAAGTCTTTTGAGTGGATGTCCTGGTCTTCTTCTTCCTGCAGGCTGATAGATTAACATCTGCTTGGGTATCCTGTGATCGTCCATTCGATGAACATGTTGCATCCATCTTGACTTTAATTGGAAATTTTGTTTTCTACAGGTCCCATGTATAATTCTTCTAAGATGTCTTCATTTTTTATGATCTAGTAATATGTATCCAGCACTCCTTCTAAAAATCTCATTTCAGCAGATCTAAGTCTCTGTATATCCTGTTTCAACGTCCTATTACTCAATGCTTTTAAACTGAGTATGTGTTCAGACTTAAATGCTGTAATTAATTAACAGCGTATATAAGAGAAAAATTTGCGTTTAGATTGTAACTTGCTTAGATAGCTCAATCGGTAGAGTCTTGGCCTAGAAATCCAAAGGTCCTGGGTTCAGGCCCCAGTCTGAGTATACAATTTTCTCTTCAAATATGATTTATCCATCAATGAAATGTATGAAATGAATAATAAAAATGTTAAAGAAGCCATACTGTAATGTAAAATTCCCAAATAAATGTCTTCTTAATAAAGAAGCCGCCATTTGCAAGATAGAAGCAAAGGTTTCATAGCATTTGGTGTGTGGGAATTAACAGCGTATATAAGGAAAAAAAATTGTATTTAGATTAGGACTTGCTCAGATATTTCAGTCGGTAGAGTGTTGGCCTATAAAGCCAAAAGTCCTGGGTTCAAGTCCCAGTCTGAGCATATAATTTCTCTTCAAATATGCTGTAATTTGTTATTTTACTTGTGAAATTCAAATCTATAATAAGTTTCATAATGGTTTAATTAACAAGTTGATTATTTAAGTGTTTTATTGTTTTAACGTAGAATTATACTGCATTTAGTATGAGTAAGCTTAACTGGCCTTGTTAATGGTGCTTACATCCATTCTGATGATATCACAAGAAAAGTCTGAAATGAAATTCAAATTTGGGACTGAAATGGCCAACAAATGTTGCTTAGAGGCCTTTTATTTCACATGAGGGATTCTTGTACATGCTGTATATCTGTAAAACGGACTCACAGTTTCACTTCCCTTTAGAGGAACCCATACTCAGAATTTTTATGCCCTTAAAATCGAAAGACTCCAACCAGGTTTGAACCCATAAACACCAGAATCAGAGGTGAGCATAGTAACCACTAATCCATAATGATAATAATAACAAATTTTTTAAAGTGCATAAGTGTCTCGTGCCCACAAGCATGCAAACTCTAGCAACACAGATGGTACTCAGGGAAATCTATACATAGGATATTCTAGGGAAAATAATAATTTTTGGAAGTTTCCTTTCATTTACTGATTTAATAAAAACAGCAAAGAAATAATTGGTCATCACAGAATAACGTGCTTTTTTTTTAATTGTATACAAATTGTTGTTGTGAAGGTCAATTGTATTTACATCTTTTACACAAAAAAGTAAATATCAATATATTAATTTATAAGTGATAGAATATTCTTTGAAGCTGAGGCAGTGGTTATGCTTTGATATATTTATTTCAAACAAGAGCCTTCTTTCGAAATACAATAAATTACAGTTCTATTACTCTTTAATTTATTAAGTTGAGACTTACTATTCAGTTCAGATATTCGATGCATCATAATGTTTCATTACAAAAAAATTGAAAACTTTTAAAGATGCGAGTTTTTTTTGTTGATTTCATACTGAATGACCAATAGGTATTTTCTTTGGTATAGTACAGAGTATATAGCATATAGTATTAGTTGGTAGAGCATTTGGCCCGGCAAGCCAAAGGTCCTGGGTTCAAGTCTCGGTCTAGGTGAAGATTTTTCTCTTCAAATATAATTTATCCTTCAGTGAGAAGTGTTAAATCAATAATAAAAACAGTCAATAGAAGCCCTACTGGCTTTACAAAATAGTGTTAAATTCCCAATAAATGTCTTCTTAACTAAGAAGCTGCCATTTGCAAAGATAGAAGCAAAGGTTTCAAAGCATTTGGCACGAGGGAATTACAACGTATATAAGAGAAAAATTTGCATCTAGATCACAATTCGCCTCGGTAGCTCAGTTGGTAGAGCATTTGGCCCGGCAAGCCAAAGGTCCCGGGTTCGAGTCTCGGTCTAGGCGAAGATTTTTCTCTTCAAATATAGTACAGAGTGTTTATCTATGGGGTGGGACCAGAAAAATGATCACTTACTGGTATGCAATCATCATGCAGGCAGGCCCATGTGTTTATGCACTTTCCTGGTCCCACCTTTAGGCAAACACACTATTTTTTTTTTGTTGGAAAATAATCAATGTATTCTACCACTGAAAATAAAGTAAATATTTTTACTTTTCTACTTGACATTAGATACTCTTTTTTTTTCTACTCACCTTTCATTATATTTCTCAATATATGTATATTTTAGAAGTTAGCCTTAACGCATTTAGGTACTTGACATTTAATAGTCCCGCACCGTAGCCGAGCGGTTAAGGTAGGAAGCCTTGGTGCAGAGCTACGGGACTTGCGCTGGTTCGACTCTCCATGGGGGAAGACATTTTCTCATGGTATTTCGGCCAGTATGGGACCAGTGCCCACCAAGCATCGTGAGGCAACTGGGTAGCTACAATAAGTAGCGGCTCCAGGTTGAGGAACCGGCTATAACGGCTGGGGGACTCGACATGCTAACCACATGTCACCCCTACACTGGCTGTTGATCATCTACCTCTGTGATTGACACATGTGGATGTGAAGGGCCAGCAGCCGGCTGGTAAAAGGGCAACCGTTGAAAAGTGGAAAAACCCTCAATCGGACATTTAATATATGAATAAGTTGGAGAAAATGTCTTTTTTTATCTCTCATCTCATAAAGTTGTGTGTTTTCATGATACCGGTTTCAAAAGTAAATTTTACTTCCTCTTCAGTCAAACTCCAACTGAAGATGGAAGTTGAATTTACTTTTGAAACCAGTATCTTGAAAACATGCAACTTTATGAGGTGAGATACAAAAAAACATTTTTTCCAAATCATTCATAAATTGAAAATATCTCATTGTGTTACCTCCCATTTTAATTTTGATTAAACTTAAAATTTACTATAAAAATTAAGTACAATAATATTTAATTAATGTTGGGAAGTAAACATTATGAGGTATAATCATTAATAATTTAATAAAGTACAATAATGATAATTAATAACATATGTAAGGGAGAAATCTTGTGGAATCAAAAAAAGAATAAATGACATAAATATCTATATTTTAAACATAACAATATACATGGTATATACTATTTATCTTTAATCTACGCTTGCATTAGCAAACTACAGACTAAATTTTACCTATATCAAGCACATTTGAAGCCCAGTCCTTTGCAGTCCATACCATGGCCTTCTGCTACTCTTCCCATGTAACAGTTCCCAGTGTTCCTGCACCAGGGCTGCTCCTTTACGTGCAATCATCATCACAGCCGCATTGATATTAGCACTTGGTAAACTTGGCATCACTGATGCATCAATCACATATAATTTGTTTGTGTGATGAACTCTGTAATCATTAATATTAACAAATACACAGTTACAGATTAAATAAAAAAATAACCAAAATAAATGTTATACCTAAACAACTAAATCTTACATTTTTAAAAATTAGAAATCTATTAACTGAGATTCATTTCTGTCAACTATAAAAACATAGTCTGAGCTATGAATATAGTTTTAAAATATTGTATTGTTTAAATCTATCTGAAATTGTTAACAGCCCAATGTTGGGACCTTAGCCTCTCTTTTGTTAGGAATTACTAGACCAAGATAATTTAGTAATGCTTATATGCCTACAGATGTCATGGTATGCAATCAACATACCGACCCAATGAGACATCTAGTAGGCAACTAAGGTATTACTAGGATGATGAAGTTGGTAAATTTTTAAGAATTAAATGAATCGTGATTTCTTCTTACCTCATACTTCTATGTTTTTTTAAACACAGCACTGCAGTATCAGCAACCATTGTCACCATCAGTCGTGAAAACAGCTGAGGATGGTGACAATACTGCAGGGCTGTGTTTAAAAAAAACATGATAGAGCATCTCCTATTATAGAACAACTAATCTACAGGGTGGACCGCTCGAATGGACCTAAATTCAATTGCTTGTTACTGGCAAACGGTTGAAGATAGAAACTTAAAACAACGTTCATAGTACAGAAAAACTCACCAAGTTTCGAATCCTGTCGGTAGATGGCACAAAGATACGTTTCTCGTTCTTAGATTTAATTGTTTGTGAAAATGGCGACTCCGCAGATGAAAGCGCAAGCTGTTTTGTGGTATGCGGAGTTTAAATCAATCATTAGAGTTCAAAGGGAGTTCCGGCGTGTGTTTAACCGTGATGCTCCAACTGCTAGAAGCATAAAGAAGTGGCGTGATACATTATTAGCTACAGGATCTGTGTTGAAGAAGCATGGTGGTGGTCGCAGAGCATCCGATGAAATGGTAGCAAATGTTCAAGCCGCATTTGAGCGAAGCCCCCGGAAGTCATTAAGAAGAGCTTCGCGGGAACTTCAAATACCAAAATCGACATTACAACGGATTGTCCACAAACGCCTCAAACTGCACGCATATAAAGTGCAGTTAGTGCAACGTCTGGAGCCGAATGACATGCCGAAACGAGTGGAATTCGCCAATACGATGCTGGACCGTCTCGGCGCTGATCCTGACTTCATGACCAAGATTTTCTTCTCGGACGAAGCCACTTTCCATTTGTCAGGCAAGGTAAAACCGGCATAATGTGCGGATCTGGGGATCGGAGAATCCTCACGCTATTCAAGAGCATGTTCGTGATAGTCCGAAGATGAATGTTTGGTGCAGTTTGTCACATAATAAGGTCATTGGACCGTTTTTCTTCGCCGAGAAAACTGTTCGTGGTACCAACATATCTTGACATGCTGGAGCAGTTCTTCTTTCCACAAATTGAACAACTGCAGCCTAACATCGTTTTCCAGCAAGATGGTGCTCCTCCCCACTGGTCCAATGAAGTTCGTACGACTTTGGACAACATTTTCCCTGGCCGTTGGATTGGTAGGGGAGGACCAATCGCGTGGCCCCCGAGATCTCCCGATTTAACACCACTGGATTTCTTTCTCTGGGGCTATGTCAAAGATAAAGTTTACACCACCCCAGTCAAAGACCTTCGTGATCTTCGTGAGCGCATCATAGAGGCTATTGAGAACATTCCAGAAGACATACTCCAACGTACTTGGCAAGAAATTGTTCATCGCTTTGATATCGTCACAGTGACTGCTGGGGCTCATATAGAGATGTGGTGATCTGGATATCAACACTTGGTGAGTTTTTCTGTAATATGAACGTTGTTTTAAGTTTCTATCTTCAACCGTTTGCCAGTAACAAGCAATTGAAATTAGGTCCATTCGAGCGGTCCACCCTGTACTTTCATGATCATGCCTTAATAATTATTATTATAATTTTAGCTGTCGTAACTTATATAATGATTATATTAGTTATAAATAATTTTAATAACCGATTTCTTCTTGGGAAGTATGAGGTAAGAAGAAATCACGATTCATTTAATTCTTATGAATTAAACCTCATAACGTTAAAAATTCCCAAATTTATTATATGAATTGGTAAATTTTGCTTAGGGACCTTTTCGTGCAAGCTTAAGGATCTTTTATAAGCCTGAAAATCTTCAGATTCAGGACCCATGGCTTTAAGTTCCTCCCAGAGGACCTGTTACTTGGATTTTTCCATCCTAAAAAAAATCCATTGAGCCCGGCTAATTTTGAACTCATGATCCTCAGGACCAGAGGTAAGGAATATAACCACTAGTCCACTGTGACCAGTATTGTTTATATCACATCTATAGAAAATGTGAATATCCAAGGTTGTACTTTAAATTTTGTTTTTACAATCAGTATATTGAGTTTAGAGTCAGAAAATTCCAAAAATCACAATACACTTCACAATCCAAATATAAGCCAAGCTATGCTATGTTTATGCTAACCTACAATAATATTGTAACTATTACCTAATAAAATATATATATATATATATATATATATATATATATTATATGAGACATCTAGTATATACAGGGCAAGTCAAAATGTTGTGCAGGTTTTCAGAAATTTATTATGTGAAATGTAATGAACATATAATATTGTGAGACATATTGTATGAAAGGTAAACTCTCAAAGTTTTTTTTTAAATATTCACAGATGTTCTATGTGAGCGCCTTTTGTTACACGACAGATGTCAAGCCGATATTCAATCTCCTGCCAAACTTTCTGTAGCAGTCCGCGGTCGATATCAGCAATGGCTGCTGTGATGCGGGCACGCAGTTCATGCAGTGTTGTTGGAAGTGGTGGTACGTAAACATGATCCTTTACAAGACCCCACATGAAGAAATCACACGGGGTTAGATCTGGTGAACGAGGTGGCCAATGAATGAGTTGTTGATCACCCTGAGATGCACGGCCTATCCAGCGTTGTGGTAAAGCCGTATTCAAATGGTCTCGAACACTGCCATGGTAATGTGGAGGGGCACCATCCAACTGCAGAATGAAATCTGGACTATCCGCTTCAAGCTGCGGAAGGAGCCATTGTTGTAGCATATCAAGGAAAACATGTCCGTTCACAGTACGTTCATGAAAGAAAAAGGGCCCATAAACCTTTGCATGGGAAATGGCACAAAAGACATTCACTTTCGGAGAATCGCGTTGATGTTCCAGAGTTGCATGGGGGTTACCAGTTCCCCAAATCCTTACATTGTGTCTATTCACTTTTCCTGAAAGGTGGAAAGTCGCTTCATCACTGTAAACTACCCTCTCATGGAACTCATTCTCTTCCATTAATGCGAGAAAATCAACACAGAAGGACGCTCGCAAAGCATAATCGGCGGGTTTTAAGGCTTGAACCAGTTGCAAGTGGTAAGGGTTTCATCTGTAAACGTTTCCGGAGAATCCGCCATAACAGTTTTTTGGTGGTAGTTGAAGTTCTGTTCGCTCCTCCCCGTAGGTGGATTTCTGTGGACTCCGCACGAAGCATGTGCGAACGCGTTCGACTGTCTCTTCACTCGTCGACGGACGGCCAGTCGATTTTCGTTTACAGATACAGCCGCTGAATCCCTAAATTGTGTGTACCACTTACGAATGGATCTCCCATCCGGCGGGTCTTTATCGTATCTGGTACGGAAATGTCGTTGAACACTAGTCACAGAGTTGTTTACATGGTAATCAAACACACAGAAAGACTTCTGATCGCCAGTCAACGCCATTTTCCTTTACTGCTCTGCTGTTGACATCTTGCGGGTGAACGCGGAACTTTAGAAGTGGACAACTAAACTTTGAGAGTTTACCTTTCATACAATATGTCTCACGATATTATATGTTCATTACATTTCACATAATAAATTTCTGAAAACCTGCACAACATTTTGACTTGCCCTGTATTATTTAGGTAGGTTAGCATAAACATAGCATAGCTTGGCTTATATTTGGTATTGTGATTTTTAGAATTTTCTGACTCTAAACTCAATATACTGATTGTAAAAACAAAATTTAAAGTACAACCTCGGATATTCACATTTTCTATAGAATTTTCTGACTCTAAACTCAATATACTGATTGTAAAAACAAAATTTAAAGTACAACCTTGGATATTCACATTTTCTATAGATGTGATATAAACAATACTGGTCACAGTGGACTAGTGGTTATATTCCTTACCTCTGGTCCTGACGGTCAGTTCAAAATCAGCCAGGCTGATATATATATTATAAATACTCTGAATAAACAGTCAATTAGAAGAATAGAAGCATCAGAAATGAAATATTTACAATTTGTGGCAGGATACACTTTAATGGATAAAAACAGAGTGAAGATATCTGTAAAGAACTACAAATGTACAGTTTGACAGATAAAATAGAAGAGTATAGGAGAAAATGGTATGAAGATGTCTGCAGAATGGATACCAACAGATTGCCTAGAAAAAGTCTGAACTATCAACCAAGAGGAGGAAAAGGAGATCGGGACGCCCACGAAAGAGATGGACACAGCAGCTATAATACAACAAACCAAAAAGGTTTAATTCTTGCAAGAAGAAGAAAGAAATATATATATAAAATATATTATGAGAATGATTTGGAAAGTAAGCTCCAGTCTTGTCTGTCAAGCAAACGAGTGGCGGTAGAATCACCATCTTTGTTTCAGTGTATAGCTGGGTTCAGTACGCTCCCAGCCGTATAAATTGTATTAAGTTAATGTAGAATAGGAGGAAATAACACTAATGAGTTTTTTTAATATTTGTTTTTTTTTTATTATTCAACTCACTTCATACGTCATATTCCAGAGCAGACCTTGGGTTTTCTTCTTCATCATATTTTGTGACATTCTCAATGCTGCGTCCCTTTCACAACTGAGACTTCCAACTTCCTTCCTTATTCTATGCCTGCAGACTGAACCCCTCGGAGGTCAGTCCTGCAAGGATAAGAAGGCCGTTGGACGTCAGTTGTGAGAGTGACGCAGCATTGAGAATGTCACAAAATATGTGAAGAAACCCAGGGTCTGCTATGAATTATGAAGTATGAAGTGAGTGAAATAATAAAAAATAAACAATAGTATAATTGTATGCTTGCATTCAGCTGTTTCTCCCACGGAGAGTGCTGTTTAAAATATCTACAACAATAGAAGCTCCTGCCAAGTGTGAAGTACAATGAGTAATATGATTTCTGTGAGAGAAAAATTGACAGCAGCAGAATTGCATCGTGAGATAACTGTTGTGTATGGGAACAGTGTTGTTCAATGTTGGTGTCATGAATTTAAAGATGGACACACTAACATCCATGATGAAGAAGGAAGTGGCCGATCATCTGTTCTGAATGATGAACCTTGATGCAAACAGTGGGGATGAAGTGGTCAGAGAGAATCTCTGTGTCCACAATTAATCTGAACTCTCAGAACATGTCTGCAAATCAGTCGCCGTTTACTCCCCATTACAACCCTGCAGTTATCTCTATGACGAATTTCTGCTGCTGTCAATTGTTTTTTACCACAGAAATCACATTACTCCATATACCTCACACTTGACGGAAGCTTCTAGCGTTGCAGACATTTTAAACCATCTGTCTTAATAAAAGAAACGGTCAAATGCAACCATACAATTATACTGCTGGGAGAATACTGAACTCAGCTATGAAAGTGGAATAAAAATGGCGATTCTATCATTCGTAAATTAATGAGTAATTTTTTTCACATCTTACCTCATATTTTATGTTTCTTTAAACACGGGAACTAGTTTTCAAGAGAAGGATCTCTCTCATTTTCAACCGACATTATGACTACCGAATTTTCGTTGGAATCATTGGAATCTCCATCAATAACATTTGGAAAAACCTTTAGAATTGATAATTTGTGAGAAGATATATATTCAGAAGAACAAATTTAGATCCATGAATTTTGAGATTCCTGATGAACGTGACCACATCTCGAAGTTCATCAAATCAACACCAGTCATAATGTCGGCTGATAATGAGAGAGATCCTTCTCTTGAAAACTAGTTCCCGTGTTTAAAAAAACATAAAATATGAGGTAAGATGCAAAAAAATGATTCATTAATTTACGAATTAAGAACCTCATAATGTTATTTCCCAAATTTAACTATGAATGATTCTATCATTGATGATTTTTTATTATTGATTTAACACTTCTCACTGAAGGATAAATTATATTTGAAGAGAAAAATTTTCGCCTAGACCGAAACTCGAACCCGGGACCCTTGGCTTTCCGGGCCAAGTGCTCTACCAACTGAGCTACCGAGGCAAGTTACGATCTAGATGCAAATTTTTCTCTTATATACATTGTAATTCCCTCATGCCAAATGCTTGAAACCGTAGCTTCTATCTTTGCAAATAGTGGCTTCTTTAGTTAAGAAGACATTTATTGGGAATTTAACACTACTTTATAAAGCCAGTAGGGCTTCTATTGACGATATTATTATTGATTTAACCCTTCTCACTGAAGAGAAAAATTTTCACCTAGACCGAGACTCAAACCCGGGACCCTTGGATTTCTGGGCCAAGTGCTCTACCAACTGAGCTACCGAGGCGAGTTATGATCTAGATGCAAATTTTTCTCTTATTTACATTGTAATTCCCTCTAGGCGAAAATTTTTCTCTTCAAATATGATTCTATCATTACTTGATCATGTGACAGATGAGACTGGAACTTACTTTCTGAATCACCCTCATAAATTAACTTAATTAATCTACTATGAAATGACAATAATTCTTCTTAATAAATAAGTTGAGTCTGTTGTCATTTTACTAAAATTGGAGAAAAATCAACATTATGCAATAATTAAAAACTTGGATATAAAATTTACCTATTACACAGCAAATATAAGACATATGAGGTAAGACAAAATATCCAACTCATTAATAATAATTATAAGACCTGCATTTAGTTTTGTGACTGATAGTAGGACCTACCTCATTCCTAATGGGCGGGAATTACAACGTATATAGAGAAAAATTTGCGTTTAGATCGGTAGCTCAGATGGTAGAGCACTTGGACTAGAAAACCAAGGGTCCTGGTCTGAGCGTATAATTTTTCTCTCTTCAAATATGATTTATCCAACAGTATAATAATGTTACAACACTAATTTGTATTTGTTTGTCTTACTTGCTGTAGAGTAGTTGGTTAAGACAATACACTACAAACCAGAAGGTCAGGGTTTCAAGCCTCAGTGGTACCAGGATTTTTAATTTAGCCAAAAACTTTTGGCAGCACCATGGTCCTGGGTCGACTGAGCCTCTTACAGAAATGAGTGCATTATGCTCGTTCTGGGGGTAGAGGCAGCAGTCATGCAGGGCTGACATATCATGTTGTTTGTCTAGAAAGATAAGAGCCTTAACTTACTATTACCCCAAAGATCTCCTAAAGTATGTAGTGGGATCACTTTATCTTTGGACCATAACATAGTCAATAAATACAATATGCTACAAGCTGGAAGGTCGGGTTTCGAGTCCTGGTAGGGACAGGATTTTTGAAGTGACTAAAACCTCTAGATGTACCGTGGACCCGGGGTCAACTCAGCCTCTAATGGAAATGAGTACCAGATGCTTGTTCTCAACCTGGATCTACCAAATTCATTTCATGCCATCTAATCTAGAATCTAAAGTTATTTTATGTAAATGTGAGAAGTTAATTTTGTTATCATGAACCAATCAGTTGATTTATTTGATTTTAATTTCTGTTAGAATCTGAAATGTTATAGATATTTTAACAATTTCTCATTAATTCTTATTTGCTAGACATTCTTGCCAGTATTTTATTTCTTTCAATGCTGAATCATTGGGTCTATAAGTGGTTTGTCACTTGCCCTCCATGTCTGGGACTTGAGTATGCATCTCGAACACATGGTGGAAAATTGAAACCAGGGTAGATTTATCTTGAGGTTTCTCCCATCTTCCCCTGCCAAAAATTTTAACCCACCTATTCTCCATACTCATGTTATCTACTTCATTTTATTTCATTACATCTGCAGCCTTGATGATGCCAAAGGCATCCTTGTATATCACAGACTTCAATAATAAATATTTCATCTTATCTCCTCCATTGACCTGACATTATATCAGATATGATTAGATGGTTTACTAAAAACAGTAACAACACATGTTTTTATCTTAAAAGATTAGTAACAAATTAAGATCAGTTACCTGAGGTATGAGTCAACTACAAAATTGGAGCCCATAGCACAAGTGCCTGCAGGATGATAAGATGTCAGAGTCAAGTGTTGAATATAGCAGATCCAGTATTCGGTAGAGTCAAATTCCAAGGAATCACATCCTGGCATACGTTTGTCATACAATCTGGCTCCTAGTTTCTGCATCGGTTCTGTAGCTATCAATTTCTTTATCAACTCTATACCTGCACAATGTAACAAAATGCTCTATTGATCACTATATAGGATTTGAATATTCAACTGTTCAGATATATAAATACAGTGAAACCTTAGACTGGATATCCAAATATGTAGAAAAACAGAAACTCATAAATCAGAATAGAATGGGTATTTTTGTTATTTGTAAAGTAGGCACCTCAGTCCAAGATTCCTCCATGCACTGCAAAAATTTAATTGCTCTTCAAAAACTGCAATGGAACTTGTTGTCCTCAACCAAACTTTATCCTAATATCATTGCAATATGCAATGCTATAAGAGTAAAAAATTAAATCTAACTGAATGGCTAGTTTTCTGAAGAAATTTATCACAATATATTATACTTCTCATAATTTTACTATGTACAGATGTAAAATGTATACCATATAACATACGAGGGCGGATCGAAAAGTAACGCACAATAATTTTTTTTAAAAAGTTTAATAATAAAAAAAAGGAAAAAAATCACAAATGAACTTACATCTTTTACCTACTTTTCGACATAGTCACCAACTTTCTCAACACATTTTTCCCATCGTGTTACCAGTTTCAATATGCCCTGTTCGTAGAAGTCCATTTGGTTGGAGTGTAGCCATCTGCGCACTGCTGATTTCACTTCCACATCTGTCTCAAAGCGTTTGCCGGCCAGGAATTTCTTCATGGGACCAAACAGATGAAAGTCCGATGGTGCAAGATCCGGACTGTATGGTGGATGCTGGAGCACCTCCCAACCAAATTCGGCGATTTTCTGACGAACGACAGCAGCAACATGGGGGCGAGCATTGTCATGAAGAAGTTTAACGTTAATGTTGTGACGTTTGTCACGAATGGCACGACGCAACTTCACCAAAGTTTTAATGTAGGCCGCAGCATTCACAGTGGTCCCGTGTTCAGCAAAGTCCACCAATAAAACACCATGCATATCCCAGAACACTGTCACAAGCACGGCCGGCCGGAGCGTGGCGAATCACTAAGGTTCACGCGTCCCTCTTGGAAGAATGTGCACCACCTGGAGACATTGCTACGGTCCATACAATCATCCCCATACACGCCACGCATGTCCCTGTGAATTTCACTGGGTTTATGCCCTTTGGCCCACAAAAATCGAACAACACTTCTCTGTTCCTCACAGGTGGACGACTGTAGCATGCGCGCCATCTTTGTTGCATAGTTCAAGCTTCTCTCGCAAGAGATGCACCTGAGAAATAAAATACCATCTATAGTGAAAACTTCAAACTATATCTCTGTGAAATTTCAACATTCTAGCTGCAATACCAAGGCAGGAAAAAATTATTGTGCGTTACTTTCCGATCCGCCCTCGTACATGAGTATCTGAAAATATTTTTTTAGGAAAATGTTTGGACCAAAAAAATATGGAAAGCCAGATGAATGGAGAAAACTATATAACTATGACTACATGATCTCTATGGAAAACCAGGCGTAATAACAGTTAAGTTTTGTAGAATGCAATGGGCAGGATATGTAGTGTGAATAGGGAATGAAAAAGGGACATAGAAATTTCTTGTAAGAAATCCAAAGGAAAAGCACCCTATAGATAGCCATGATTGAGATGGGAGAATAACCATAATTTGAGAGAAGTGAATTATACAAGGAATGACTGGAAAACATTAGCTTAGAAAAGGGATGTATGGAATGCTTATGTCTGCAGAGCCTCCAAGTGTGATAGTCCCAGTGCATTAGTTGGTTAGATATAGATACACAAAAAGAAGTTAACATGTAGTGGAGAAAATGTTCTTGCTCAGACAGTTCTTTATAATAGCCAAGAAACAAAATTCATATCTGATATCTCAGTCATTCTAAGCTAGGTAAGATATTTTCAAATTACTTGAAAGCCTTTTGGAAGAACATGTTCCATCTTCAGCTTGTTAAAAGGTACCTTGTCGAGGACAACTGAGATCTCAGGTACAAATTTTAATTATTAACTTTTACATAGTGACCAAACAATGTTTCTTAATGAATTTTAAAAACATTGATAGTTCTTTATATTGCATCCCATCCAATCTGGTTTATTTCTTACTCTAGTAGTATATTAATGTGTAGTATGTTGAATCCTGGTAAGATGCACAGTAAGGATCCTTCAAGTGAAATGGTAGATTTACATTTTTTAAATATTTTTTTAGGATGGAAAAATCCAAGGAGCAGGTCCTCTGGGAGGGACTTCAAGCTGTGGGTCCCGAGTCTGAAGATTTTAAGGCTCATAAAAAATCCTTAAGCCTGAATGATAAGGCCTCTAAGCAAAATTTACTGAATTTTCCTAGATGTCAGTATGAGGCGGAACGCTGACCACAGACTACTCAAAATGACATCTATATGAAAACAAGTGTAACTAAATTAGTATGGTTCAAATTCTTCCCTGTAGGGGAAGAGCGCCTAAATCTCTGTAAAGGGAAAACATTGGCTTACAAAAATATGATCCACAGCTCAACACTCAGTGCTTGCATATGATGTTAACCCTCTTCTAGGGTTTAATTATTAGATTGATATAAGGTTCAAAAGTAAAAATTAATTAATCAATAATAATTCAGAGGAAGTAATATTTAACAGGTAGGTAAGTCTAAAGAACTCAAAGTTTGGGAGAAAATTAACATCCAGAACAATAAAAGAAGATTCATGAATTTTGAAATTCCCGAGGAAAGAAATTTGGAAGTTCATCGGTCAGCAATCAGAGGGAGTAGGAAGCAACCTACAGGATCGGCAACCACCAATTCAATAGTTGGATGGAGCCGAAGACAATACACAGAAGTACTGAAACATGTCTTTGAGAAATCTACAATTATGAGGTGAGGTGTTAAATTCTAACTCTATTATTAATTAAAATAAACCTCATTATTATAAACCCAACTGGATTTCTTAGCCTTAAAGGACCTTCGGGACTTGGAAAATCTGGTTGGGTTTATAATATTGGTGAGCAGCAGTGGTATATCACTAAATAAGGTTTTATTATTTTTTCTGATAGGGAAACGGACCCTTGCAAGCTTTCTGGACCGTTTGGAATACAATAAATATTAAAATTTTGTGATACGTACAGTTTTAGGTTAAAATCAGCAGTGTAAGATTTACCTAGAAATAGGATATTTATTATTTAATAGAAATTAAATAAATAAAAAGAATGTTACGGACCCAACTGGATTTCTTAGGCTTAAAGGACCTTCGGGACTTGGAAAATCTGGTAGCGTTTTTCTAGCCGAGCGTTAGTATGAGGATGTACAGTTTACATGTTTTGAAATAAACAAATGGAGTCTTATTTTAAACTATTTTATTACTAAAGTATAAATAATTAGAAACCCTTAGTTAATAGCCCTAAATCTAATCTAAGCCTATATTAAAACTACAGTACTTTCTTGGGGGGGGGTTGAGAAGAGGGAGTTGTGGAATTTTTAAATCTAACCAAATCTACATGATTAAAAATGTTATATCCCTTTTCTAAAATATAGTTTCAAAAAATGTTAATGGTACTTGATACAAATATAAAAGAAATGGACTACATTATTAAGAAAAATGGTCGGTGACTTACCCTTCAGCCGTTTACACACACAGACAGACACGAGACCCTCACTTCTCAAGTGTTATATACTAAAAATGACCTCAATTCACCCTAACTGTACCAACTAACATTCCAATGAACTAAATGTAGGGATGTTTACAGTTAGCTTAAACAAGACTTTGCTCTGAACTATACTCTATCTCAACAGACTTTGAATGTCTAAACTCTATTTCAAAAGACTTTGCTTGAATAATTAAAATAATCTATAAAACAATAAAAAATCTATATAATGAACTATGTATTCATAACACTCATAGTGGTCACTCTATTTAAATATGAGATGTTTGACATTGATTCTTAAAATCATCTTCCAGGCTGAAAGGCCATGGCCCACATCTCCTGAGAATGTCAACAACATTAGTAGATGAAACATTGAATCTTATCAACACTTGACCATGTCCTTTTAGCCTAGAAGATGATTTTAAGAATCAAGACATCAGTCATGAAAATCTTCAAAGTTGTATAATTCACATTCATTGTTTGTTTAGAGGAGTTCACTGTGATACCATCACTATACAGCCATGGGGAAAAGACCATTAGGAAGGCTTAAACATAGATGACAAAATAATATTTGGTTGGTTCTTATGGAATTGGAATCTGAAATGTGAAATGGATTTAAATGGTAAGAATAGGGGATCAATATAGGGCTTTAATGAATGCAGCAAATGAATTTATATGTTACATAAAACCATAGAGTTAGTATGAATGCATTAACATTATGCAAGTATAGCATACCTCGTAGTAAGGTATGTATATCATCTGGATGCGTCAGATAGTTTGGTTGGATGACAGGAGCATCATCTGGATTGCTGCTCTTCAAAAGAACCTCTCCTCGACTTTTAGGATGCAACAGAATTGGCAGTAGTGACACAGCAGTCTGACCATAAAGAGGAGCAAAATACTCTTCCCAAACCTGTCATCAAGAAGATGGATAGTATAAAATGGACTCATAATTGACATTACTGAAGTCTTCAAATGAAAATGTAATCAATCAATTTAAAAAGTATTTCACACTCACAAACACACAAGCACAAGTGCATGCAATTGAAATATAGTCTGACCAACAGATCAGTGCCCCCTTAAGATATGCGAACTAAACACTAATTAATTTTTCCCTCAGGGGTCCTCATCTAGGGGATATGTGGATGGCGACCACAAGGTGCCCAAGCTGTGCAAAACATTTCTTCCACTTACTTGTGTTTTGCACTCTTTTAACTTTACTATCTAACCTCTCTTGGTTAACTTGTTTTTTCGACCCCAACGCTATTAGGGCATCCGAGGGCTAGGAAGTCCTTCCTTTTTTTCCATTTCGTCTTTCCTTTATTTTCTTTTCTTCTCCAGAAAACCCTGACCAGAGGCTATAAGATGGCAGCCCCATCACTGGTCTTGCCTTCCTTTGGCCAGCAACCAATCAAAGGGACTATTATTATGCTTTCAAGTCTTATACGAGAATTTCCCATAAGGGAAAATTTTCTATAGGATCGTAACAGGCCTTGGCCTAATACTTGGAAGGAAGAAGAAGAAGAATATTTAATTTTAGGAAGTGATATTCTGAGGTTATTTTAATTATATTATTTTTGGTCTGATCATCTTACCTCAATATTAATATTGTAATATTGAGGTAAGATGATCAGACCAAAAATAATATAATTAAACACTAATTCCTTTTCTGCCTCAGTAAATCATTTCCCTCCCTGCATTCCTATCTCTCTCTTTTCTTTTGCCCCTCTCACTACTCACAATTTTTAGCCTTCTTGGAGGACAGATTAATTGCACTTGTAGTCCAGTGTTGTCAACTCAACATGAACACTGCAGCTCAGAGTGGTGAAAGAAATTTTATTAAGCAAATAATTAAAAGTCAATCAGCATCATTAGACCTACTTAATATGAAGAAGTAATAATTAATCTTACCTTATTAAGTATTCAAGATCCATGACACTGTTTGGGGGAGTTTGGCAACATCCCTACTGGAAAAGTTATCCTGGCTGCTGTTTGACGTAGTGGGATGGAAGCGCGTGGAATGGAGTGAGTGTAGGTGTTAACTTTTCTAAGAATGACTGTAGTACTAAAGGTGCACAGATCCATTTGTCCAATAATATCTGCATCATGGTGTATTGAAAATTACATTTTGTTCTTTTTAATTTCTGATCATGCCAAAATATTGCATTTTGGTCATAGAAACAATGTGTCAAAATTTTGTTGCTTTAAAATACATTTTCACCAAGGGGTGCATGGACCATAAAGTTTTGTCAATTTATGTTCCTTTTATGAATAATAAAGAGCAATTATGTAGTGGTTTTCATTAATGGCTAACAATTTGAAGTTGACTTCTGTATGCTGACCTGTATCTTCAAAATTTGAACAGCATAAATTGCCCTTCCATGCTTGTTCTTTCTATGCATTTGTGTTTTTTTTATATAAATGATACTCTTACTTGCAAATAAAATATTAAGTATAAAGAAAAGGAAACAATTTATAAAATCTCACATTTGGAATAATCTGTTAGATGTCTGTAATAATTGGGTTCTGAAAAAAGTGGCTAAGAGACTAGCAGCAATAAAAATATGGCTATGCAGATGATTAGCAAATGTAAATTGAACAGAGAGGAAAACAAACCAGCAAGTATTGGATGAAATAAAAGAAGAAATATTATTATTCTTCAAAATCAATGGTAGAAAAACATACTTTTTTTTTTGGCCACATACTCTGTCATAATAATTGAAGAAGTGAGATCCAAAACCATTAAAATGTCCATTTTATGAGGTTCTGAGAAAAACTACTATAATAAAAACAGTTTTCTCTTTTGTTAACTGAAATATTATATTGATATTTTTGCACTTTAATTTTGGAGGGATTCTTCTTCTTCTTCTTCACTTCACAGGCTAGGCAAATTGCCTGTTCCACCTCACATTGTTCTGTCCATCTTTTCACTGGTCTTCCTACATTCCTTGAACCTCATGGAAAGGGAATAGAAACTCCGAAATAAATAATCTTGGGGATAGTGAGCATAACCTTAATGAATTTCAGTATTTTATTTTACTTAGAAATGCTGAAATATCTTATAATGTTTAAAATGAAGTTATGTGATCTCAGCTGGGACATGAATGGTTATTAAATTCAATATATGAATGTGCACCAAATAAATTAACATTATTAACAAAATATACTTTAAAAAATATTTCATACTCAACATGAAAACAAAACAGACAATTTAAAGTAAATAAAAACTAGTTGTTTTTCTTCTTTCTGGTAGTTTCAGTCAGAATACTTCTATATCACTTTCACCATGATTATTACTTTCTCTAACTGCTGCCAAATGTTCAGATAAAACCCTTAACTTCAAAAAACATTTCTGTAATTGGAATTTTTGGGAAAGGTGCATTTTGCATATAGTAGTCAAATGTAATAGTTTCCAATTATTATTTTCATTTTTGCCCTTTCACTATAAATATTCATTCAATTATAAAATTACTTTTCTTCCTTTTGATTTATTTATAATATAAACAAAAACTGTCTGTTTAGAAGTTCATTTTCTTTTGCTGAGATTTTAGTTTGAAGGCTTTCACACGTACAGTATACATCTATTCTCAGTTTTGCAAATGAATAAAAGAAATGTTTTTATTATTAATTTAATACTTCTCACTGAAGGACAAATTATATTTGAAGAGAGTCTGAGCATATATTTTTCCTTCAAATATAAGATGAAATGTTCTTTATAGTATTTCAAGAATTCATATTTCACAGTATATTTATTATATTTTGTAGTGCAGAAATATTCACATAATCATCCATTTAATATGTTTTCAAATACTCTAAACATATTTTACATTAAGCTCGCTGTTTAGATAAGATTTCTTTCCCACTTATTTTACCATAATGCCATACTCGATAAGGATATGATCGAATATGTATGTCATCAGTGTGAGAAATTACTTCAGCAGCAATACTTTAGTGGTTACAGTGTTTACTCCTTTCAACACTGTAAGACTTATGTTTCCAGTTTAAGGGTCGTATGCAAATACATTACTCTCTACTCAAATTACTTCCAATCACTGGTGAGCTGAGATCGAATTAACGGCCGCCTTAACTGGTCATGCATGAATGTTGACGTTTTCGTAATATTGGCAACGAATTACCCAGAATTCTCAGCGATAAAACCACTTCCGTTATTTTCGTCTGCTATAGAGGAATGCATTTATGCTTGCATCCCGCAAATAATACCGTATACAAACACGTCTGCGACGCGCAATATTACGCCGATTCTCCTGTTCTTCCAGTTGAATTCTTTGGTAGACTCTATCAAATTCCTCTTCTCCGCGTATACCAAAAACATGATCGAAGTCTTCAAGGTCCGACATCTTGGATAAGTTTCAAACTACTTCGGTTACCATCGGTTCCTTTCGGGATTTTCACATAAGTTTATATCTTGAGCTACGATCTTAAGGTACCTTGTCAGGTAGCTTTACAATTATTACTGCGTGAATAGATTTCTGAGTAAGAAAAATGTGTTTGAATAAAACTTTATCAGCAGAGAACGCCTTTTACTGTCTAATGCATTCAAACATTCGACCCTAAATGAGATGCTGAAGGCACTGAACTCTATTGCATGTGAAACTGCAGAGATTAATAAATTGCTTTTTACAATTAATTATATTATTTTTGGTCTGGACATCTTACCTCAATATTAATGTTGATTTGTTCTTGAACATGTTTCAAAACAATTCTGTTTTATCTTCAGCTTTCCCAGATTGGTTTTATTTATGTTGCATTATGTTGCACCACCTGGATGTCGATGTCAGCTCCATCCTGTGGTTGGCCAAAGAACCTCCAAACAAGGTCACCCTCCATCGGAATATCAAAATTCATAACTCTGTTTCTGTTCTTCTGAATATAAATTTTTTCCCAAATAGTCAGCTCGTTTGTATTTTCTAACTGTTTTAATAATTTAGTGTCTGAATTGATATTATGTTTTTCAGACCAAACATGAGCAGCAACTGCAGATTTTTCAATTTCTCCATTTTTAATATTTCTTATGTGTTCTTTGGTTCTAATTTTTAGGTTTCTTTTTGTTTTCCCTATATATATCTTTTCACAACCCATGCATTCAATTTGATATATTCCTGACTTTTTATTTTTATCAGTTTTTTCATTTTTGTTGGTTTTTATTAGTTTATTTAAACTGTAGTTATTTTTTGGTGCTAATTTAATATTAAACTTCTCAAATATATTTTGAAATTTATTATGTACCCAGGGGTGATATGTGAATTTCCTATATTTTTTCATAGGTGGTTCTTCTTTTTCAAGATTACTTCTGTTTATCATTTTTTGTTTTTTATACTTTTCTATCCTTTTATGTACCATTTTTTCATCAAACCCATTTTCTCTTGCTACTTTGATTATGTGTTTTTTCTCATGTTTGAAATCTTCTTCGTTTAAGGGTAAGTTTACCAATCTATGAGTTAAACTATTAAATGCTGCTAATTTATGTCCAATTGGATTGAACCCTGTTGATTTTATAAAATTTTCTGTATGAGTTTCTTTCCTATGAATCCTGAATTCAATTTTTCTTTTTTCTTCGTTTCTGACCAATTTAAGATCCAAAAAAGGTATTTGTTTATTGTCTTCTATTTCTTTGGTGAATTTAATGTTTGTACTCTGTAAATTTAATAGTTTTAGGGAATCTTCTACATGTTTTTCTTTAACAATACAAATTATATCATCAACATATCTACTCCAAAATTTAAACATTGTGGGAAATTTTGGAGTAGATATGTTGATGATATAATTTGTATTGTTAAAGAAAAACATGTAGAAGATTCCCTAAAACTATTAAATTTACAGAGTACAAACATTAAATTCACCAAAGAAATAGAAGACAATAAACAAATACCTTTTTTGGATCTTAAATTGGTCAGAAACGAAGAAAAAGAAAAATTGAATTCAGGATTCATAGGAAAGAAACTCATACAGAAAATTTTATAAAATCAACAGGGTTCAATCCAATTGGACATAAATTAGCAGCATTTAATAGTTTAACTCATAGATTGGTAAACTTACCCTTAAACGAAGAAGATTTCAAACATGAGAAAAAACACATAATCAAAGTAGCAAGAGAAAATGGGTTTGATGAAAAAATGGTACATAAAAGGATAGAAAAGTATAAAAAACAAAAAATGATAAACAGAAGTAATCTTGAAAAAGAAGAACCACCTATGAAAAAATATAGGAAATTCACATATCACCCCTGGGTACATAATAAATTTCAAAATATATTTGAGAAGTTTAATATTAAATTAGCACCAAAAAATAACTACAGTTTAAATAAACTAATAAAAACCAACAAAAATGAAAAAACTGATAAAATAAAAAGTCAGGAATATATCAAATTGAATGCATGGGTTGTGAAAAGATATATATAGGGAAAACAAAAAGAAACCTAAAAATTAGAACCAAAGAACACATAAGAAATATTAAAAATGGAGAAATTGAAAAATCTGCAGTTGCTGCTCATGTTTGGTCTGAAAAACATAATATCAATTCAGACACTAAATTATTAAAACAGTTAGAAAATACAAACGAGCTGACTATTTGGGAAAAAAATTTATATTCAGAAGAGCAGAAACAGAGTTATGAATTTTGATATTCCGATGGAGGGTGACCTTGTTTGGAGGTTCTTTGGCCAACCACAGGATGGAGCTGACATCGACATCCAGGTGGTGCAACATAATGCAACATAAATAAAACCAGTCTGGGAAAGCTGAAGATAAAACAGAATTGTTTTGAAACATGTTCAAGAACAAATCAACATTAATATTGAGGTAAGATGTCCAGACCAAAAATAATATAATTAAAATAACCTCAAAATATAACTTCCTAAAATTAAATATTGCTTTTTACAAACTACATGTTAATATGATTCAACTATTGCTTTGTAGATAAATGTACAATTCCTTGGTTTGTATGCTTCTTATCTAACACCTTTTTCTTAAGCATTATGTGGCAATACATGTAATTGGCCCATAAAGATTGTTTGTCATATATCTACATCAGTTAGGAAAAACCAGGTAAGTCTTCAAAGTGATTTTTTTACAGGAGAGCAAAAACTAGTTTAATGACTTACATCAAAGAGTGCATACATCGAAAATTCAATGCTTAATAACACCGTCACTATTCGCTTGACGACTTACCCGTTTTTACCGAACGTGCATCTGACCAAAAGCTATCTGGAGATGTTAATAACTCATTTTCAACCAAAAGTTGACTTACCCGGTTTTTCCTAACTGATGTAGATATATTATCAAAGAAAGCAAAAATAGATTTTTTTTTCCTGAATCTTTAAATTTACTGAAGCATTTATTCCTACACAGACAATCTGGTCCCTGTCTTCTGGATCCACAGTTTTATTCTTCCAGTTTACATGATCTTAATCAGAAGCTTTTTTTTTAATTACTTTGCTCTTCTAAGATGAAATTTGCTGTATTCGTTTTCATGCTGGTTTCTCCTTGAATATTTGGCATTTCACTAACGTTCATCTTCTTCTTCTTCACTTCACGGGCTAGGCAAATTGCCTGTTCCGCCTCACAGTTGTTCTGTCCATCTTTTCACTGGCCTTCCTACATTCCTTGAACCTCTTGGCTTGTAGTTGAATGCTGCTCTTGGTAATCTTGTTACATTCATTCTTTCCACATGTGTAAACCATTTCTCTCTATATTCTCTGATTTTCTCATCCAATGGATATATATTTAACTCTGTTCTTATATCTTCAGTAGTAGTAGTAGTTTTCTTTTACTACTGTTCATTATGAACCTAAAATGGCATTTGATATACATAGCAAGGATACTTCTTCTTCTTCCTTCCAAGTATTAGGCCAAGGCCTGTTACGATCCTATAGAAAATGTTCCCTCCCCGGGAAATTCTCGTATAAGACTTGAAAGCATAATAATAGTCCCTTCGATTGGTTGCTGGCCAAAGGAAGGCAAGACCAGTGATGGGGCTGCCATCTTATAGCCTCTGTCAGGCTTTTCTGGAGAAGAAAAGAAAATAAAGGAAAGAAGAAATGGAAGAAAGGAAAGACTCCCTAGCCCTCGGATGCCCTAATAGCGTCGGGGTCGAAAAAAACAAGAGTTAACCAAGAGAGGTTAGATAGTAAAGTTAAAAGACTGCAAAACACAAGTAAGTGGAAGAAATGTTTTGCTCAGCTTGGGCACCTTGTGGTCGCCATCCACATATCCCCTAGATGAGGACCCCTGAGGGTTTATGTAACTTTTAAATCACAATTATGACTTTCTTTGAAACATGCCCACTAAGGTAAAAGGTCAGCTTAGTTTCTATTCTTAATTTATATAAAAACAACATTAAAAAGTAACGGATTATAGGAAAAGACGGTAAGGTAAATCGGGATACCACAAGAAAAATCTTGCAGCAGTAGCTGGTGACTGTTAACTAAATATTTAAATTTCTGCTTACAGCTAATTGGGGAGAAAAAAAATCTACATTATATACCTATGATGTAATCGAATTCCTTGCTCACTTTATCATAATCTTCACACGCCCAATCTGTGAAATAATTACTTAGAATGGACATATGAACAATAAAATTGAAGCATGATGCCGCAAATACGTACAATATGACAGCGCACCAATTGAATATCATTATATATATATATATAATAACTACGATAAACCTTTATTTAGGCTAAAACACATAAAACGAAGAGAATACGATCCCAAATATAGCAAGGATACTTACGATAAATAAAACAATTTAGATCTCATGTACCTACCTTCAATATCAGATGATGTACTATAGATTATATAACATTGTATTGGTGAACAATACAATGAAATTCATTTCAGCTTGGTGCCGCATGTGGTGGATCACTGCACATGGACGTGAACTGAAGCAAACTCTACATCGCAGACAAGAATATTTTTACATTACCTATTCAAATACGAGTCATACTGAAAGTCATGAGCAACATTTTTTTTAAACAATCATAATATTTATTTTAGACAAACCAAGTACACCACGTTAATCTACAGACCTTTGTGCTACTTTTCAACATAGTCTCCATTTCTTTGCACACATTTTGTCCAGCATTCTACAAGCTTGAAAATTCCCTTATGATAGAAGTCCGTTCCAGCTGCTCGAAGACACTGATGCTCTGCTTTCCGAATATCCTCCAGCGTCTCGTAGCGTTGGCCTCTCATCTGCTCCTTCACAGAACCGAAAATATGGTAGTTGGAGGGTGCCAAATCGGGACTATAGGGAAGATGTGGAAGAGTTTCCCACCCAAATGTCCTGATTACTCCACAGTGGCACGAGCAGTGTGAGGACGCACATTATCGTGTTGGAATGATCTTCCTTCCAGGGCGTTTGTCGTGCAATGCACGACGGAGCTTCACAAGTGTCTGGATATAGCGGGCAGCATTTATGGTTTGTCCAGGTTCAAGAAATTCAACCAGAATGCAACCTTGCGCATCCCAGAAGACGCTGCCCATAACTTTCCCAACAGATTGCACTGTCTTCGCTTTTTTTCTTTGATGGCTAATTCAAGTGGTGCCATTCCATACTCTGGCGTTTTGTTTCAGGCTCGTAGCGATGAAACCAGCTTTCATCACCTGTCACAATACTCGTCAAAAAATCATCACCTTCATTTCGAAATCTCTGAAGAAGGTTATGGGTGATGGTTCTTCTCTGAAGTTTGTGGTCTTCACTCAATAAACGTGGAACCCAACGGGCACTAACTTTTCAGTAACCTAAGCTGTGAATCATTTCTTGCACTGCACTGTGTCCTACTGCAAGTTTTGTAGCGATTTCATTCACTGTGATATGCCTGTCGTCTCTAATGAGCGCATCAACTCTTTCCTTGTTGCAATCCGTGGAGGCAGAGCGCGGGCGACCGCTACAAGGCTCATCTTTGATACCCGTGTTCCCATCTTTAAAATGTTTCACCCATCTCCTAACACTGCTGGCACCCATGCAGGCATCTCCGTAAGCACATTGAAGTCTTTGGTGAATATCAACAGCAGATTGTTCCTCTTTAACAAGGAATTCAATGATAGCGCGCTGTCGAAACGAAACATTGATGTCTGCCATTTTGGAAACACTGCTTGTTGTTACATGATAGAAGCTATGATGCCACAAAACGGCAATGTTGTGGTATAAAGTCTGTAGATTACGATCCTGCAGTTGTTTTTGTTACATTGTTAAAATTTGAATTTTTACAATGGTTGCTCACGACTTTCAGTATGACCCTCGTACATTTACTGTTTAAGATTTTGTATCGTTCTTGAACTTATATGGTGGTAAATGGTTTATTGGTGCAGAATCTGTCAAAGCCCCATTTTTGGCCAAAAGTGGACATAAATAGTTTTTGATCGTACCTCTTCAATTCCCTTAATAAATTTTTAAAGTCAAAATTTTGGGGGGAAGAAATAAGGAAAAAAACCAAGAAAAACTGTTTTGGAAGATCTAACAGAAATTGTATAATGAAATGAAAAGAATAGCTGAAAGAAAAGAAGAATGGATTCACTGATAGAAGTTGATAAAATTATGAATGAATAAGTCACTTCTTATCTTACCTCATAATTCATATTTTCTTAAACATGGGAACTGCAGTTTTCAAGAGGACATCATTCATTCATTGAATAAGAACCTCATAATGCTTACTTATTTTAGGAGGTGAGTGATAAAAAATTCTATTCTCATAAAGCTATTTGCCACATTTAACTATGATAAAATTATTTTATTTTATAAATTAAATAAATCAACTTTTTTTTTTCCTTCTTCTATCCCTAGCTAGAAAACTTTCTTTTGTCACCTTCCATGTTTTTATTATTGAAAACAAACAAAGAAGAGAACAAAATTCAAATCCGCACATGTGACTTGTAAATTTAGCATTAAGTAACAGTTTTACAAAATGATCCATAGCTTTACTTAGTATTGAATTATTTAGCATTTATCTTACTACAAACTGTAGTCTGATTTTAGGAGGACTTACATGGTATCGAAATGGTCTACACTATCAATCTAAGAATATGGGTCTTAATCTACTACATAGTTTATATTTGGGAGATTATAGCATAGTCATACACTTTGTGTAATTTTAGAAAAATACAGCAAAAAATTAATGAATTACTGTTGAATAATGTGATTAGTGAGCTGAAGAATATATATGGGTGTGTTTTTTTTTGTAATTTTTAGTCCGAAGAAAGTATGAGAGATGGCAAAAAAAAATATTAAAAGTGAAGATAGAAATAACCTAAAAGATGCATTATTAACAATATGGAATGTGCAAAGATAGCAATGAATTATAGGTACAGCAGGATTGTAAACTTACAAACTTAAAAAGCTAACAAAAATACCTTAACCTTGAAATACGGTATTCCACCTAATAGAATAACTCTATTCGCATTAGGTTGGCAGCACAAGATGTAATCAAAAATAATTGAAAAGAATGGCAATACTTTGTAAATGTGGCCTGTTCTAACATGAACATCTAGATAGATATACTACAATAACCTAAATTCGTTTCATGAAAAATATTCTACTTAAATTATAAGTAAGTGAAACATAATAACTGTGTATAAGTTAACTCTGTAAAATTCTATGTAATTTCATATCATTTACGTTTAATACTTTATATTATTGAAAGTATGGTACAACTAGTGTACGCGAATACTTCTGCAGAGGAATATCATATTTGGAGAAAAATCATATACAAGTACCAGATAAGCAAAATGCAAAGAATGAATTTGGTAATAACTGCATTAAATTAACACCATCAATTTAATGAAAATTAAATTTAACTCTTCTTTAAACAGGACTCTCAGCATACCTTATCTAATATTCCTATAGATTTACGGAGGTGAACACCTCCATCACTTGAGATACCAGTGGGCAATAGCATCAGTTGCAAGTCAGGATGTTCTGACTCATTATGCAATGATTTTGTATGTACTACAGCAACAGCCTCACAGCCTGGGAATGTCCATGATCCTAAAAACAAAGTGAAAATGGCGACTTTAATTCAGATTATAGGTAAATCACTGTAAATAATTTTAATATAGCTTGACACTATTTTATTTTAAACATAAAATTGATAGGGTAATATACAGTGTGATCAATGTAGTGCTGGACATCAGACACGGGGATTTGACTATACACTGCTGATGCACTCACGGCAGGGAACGGATAGCATATGATCGTGGTGATACAACCACCCCAACCGGTTTGGGTTTGATTCCCAGTTCAGGCATACATTTTTCTCTTTACCATTGATTACAATAGTTTAGTTGTGTACATTAATTTACTTATTTTGATCATATTAATAGCTTTAACTTCTTAATATTAATGTAATAAATATGGTTGGTATCTAATGTCGAGCACTCCGTTGTCCAGCTTTTGTAGAAGAGACCAGCCTTTCTGTTAAATATTGGAGTGCAAGAGAGCGAATGTAATAAATATAACTATAGCTGTGTGAAATCCCATCATGCCTTCTTAATGTAGAAGCTTTTCAATGTGTGTGAATGATGATTCATTGCATTGGATATGGGATCAAGAGAGTAAGGTAAAGGGAGAATTTGTGCTCGATGGGAAGGAAGTCTGAATTAGTTCAGTGGTAGAACATCAGTATGTGAAGCTGAAGGTTTGGAGTTTAATTCCCAGTTCAGGCATACAATTTTCCTCTTCACCATTGATTACCATGAATTTCTGATCAAGAGACAAATATTGTCACCATCATTTCATTAAGACTAGCAAATATTTTCGGTAAAATATTTTAATATAATTGGGAATCAGATTTTTCTAATATTTAACCCTCAGGGGTCCTCACCTAGGGGATATGTGGATGGCGACCACAAGGTGCCCAAGCTGAGCAAAACATTTCTTCCACTTACTTGTGTTTTGCACTCTTTTAACTTTACTTCTAACCTCTCTTGGTTAACTCTTGTTTTTCTTCCACTTACTTGTGTTTTGCACTCTTTTAACTTTACTTCTAACCTCTCTTGGTTAACTCTTGTTTTTCGACCCCGATGCTATTAGGGCATCCAAGGGCTAGGGAGTTATTCCTTTCTTCCATTTCTTCTTTCCTTTATTTTCTTTTCTTCTTCAGAAAAGCCTGACCAGAGGCTATAATATGGCAGCCCCATCACTGGTCTTGCCTTCCTTTGGCCAGCAACCAATCGAAGGGACTATTATTATGTTTTCAAGTCTTATACGAGAATTTCCCAGAAATTTTCTATAGGATCGTAACAGGCCTTGGCCTAATACTTGGAAGGAAGAAGAAGAAGAAGCCATTTAACATCACCCTTTGGATATGTATAGCTTTATGACTGCTATGGAGACAAACAACTTTGTATAATGAATAAGATCACCTGAATACCTACATGAAGCTTAAATGCATTGAAGATACAAAGAATATTGTTCAATTAGGAAATTACTTTGTTAAACACAGTAGTTTGCATTAAAAAACATTTAAGATACAGTAAAAGCTCCTTATTCACAGAGGATATGTTCCACAAATATGCTGTGATATAGAAACTGCGAATATGGAATGATAATTTGTATGGGTATGTAGGGGATACATTCCAAAGTTCCAAAATTAAATAAAAATGATCAAAATAAAATCAATTATTGAGAGACTTTGAACAATTTCTATTAATTATCACTGTCAGGCTTCCACAAGGGCTTAAGAAACTTAGTAATGTTTTTCTGTTTTGCTGCTTTTAATAGGTCTTTCAATTCAGATTGATAATCAGCTGTGAATTCAGCAATAGAATTCCTTATTTTGTCTTTGGTTTTCTTGATGATTCGTACAGTTGATTCTTTAACATTGAAACAGCGTGATATAAATGCAAACAACTCAACAATGCATAAACGGTCAAGCATTTCTTTTTTACTTTATGTGACAACACTACTTTTTTTCCGCTTCAGAAATCATTTTCTTCCCTTTTACTCGACATTAGGCCTATAAATTGGCAACAAAGCAGAAGGGACACTTGTTTTTCAATCAAAATTATTGCAATGAATGTCAAGTTGAAACAATAAGACACCAATCATGGCAAGGGCAGCATTTATCGACGAACATAGCGGCACATGAAATATGGCGGCAGTGGCTTTTAACAATGGACTTTAGGCTTACTGTCAATAAGGTTTGTTTTACTTTTATATTTATTTGTCCACTTGTTTTCAATCAATCTTTGTAAAAGTCGCCTTGACACGTGCCTTCAGTAAGAAAAGTTGCCGATGTGTTAATAAAGGATACTAATCTTTCTAATATACCAACTGGATGGGCGAATAAAAAATATTTTTAGTCGCAAATACAAGAACTGTGTTGCAATTTTTTAATCCGCTAATAACGAAAACACGAATAAGGAGCTTTTACTGTAATCGTTAGTTCAAAATAAATAAAGCAAATAACTCTATAAAGTAAAATGGAAAATCAGACACATTCATTATACAAAGTTATTTGTGCCCATAGCAGTCCTAAAGCTATACTATACATGTTCTCATGTGATGTTAAATATGTAAATATTAGGAAAATTTGATTCCCAATTATATTATACTATTTCATAAAACTTATGATGGGAATTAACATTATTACTAAAATTAAATGAGTAGTGGATCTCACTTCATACACTCCGTTCTGTGAAGAACATGGAGTATATGAGGTGAGATGCAAGACTCATTTTAATACTATTAATTTATGAATTAAATTAATGTTTTTATTACCTCACCTCATATCCTTTTTCTTCTAGACTGCAGTTCTGGAGCTTATCTCCATCATCAGTAGCCTCTGGTCGACCGGTGTTATGTCATTTCTTGGCAGTTTTCTTCTTCCGGGAAGAAATGACATAACACCGGTCAAGCATTTCACTGGAGATAAGCTCCAAAACTCCAGTCTAGAAGAAAAACGATATAAGGTGAGGTAATAAAAACATGTCTGAAGAAGGTACAGTGTACCGAAACAGCTGTCACTGAATTATATAATAAATATGAAAATCAAATAAAACTATGTTTTATTTTTATTTAATTAATTAGTTTAATTCTTAAATTAAACCTCACAGTGTTCTTTTCCCTGTGAAAGTTAAATAAACTATCAATTTATATAAAAATATTTTACCGAAAAGATATCAAATGTTTAATCTCAATATTTAGTAATAATCAGTGAAACTATTCAATACTGTACTGACTTTATTTTATTCCATATGCCCATTTATGCAAAAAAAATGTTCATATTATTGACATATAATTAATTACCTTTCCCATGGAAGACATATTCATAAAGTGAAACTGGAGACTCTACAGAAGCAAGGGATAAAGGTAGAGACTCATTCAGTAAAATAAGGTCTAAACCTGTTGTTATGTGGTCTTGCAAATTCTGTCCCACAGGCAAATTCTGTATCACTGTAATCTCAAACAAAAATTACATATTTATACATCACTTTCCAACAGTTGCTCCAACATATTTATACATCACTTTCCAACATACTCTAGAAGGCCTAACAATTTTTTTTAACTGAAGTTTCACATAGTTGGGGACAATGGAGATCTCAGGTACAAATTTAATAATTTTAACCTTTTATATAATATCCTCAATGTGACTCAAAATTACTTTTAAAAGTGTTGATACATCACCTCACTCAAAATATTACAAATTTTAAAAAATAATGTATAGTAAACTCCCAATTATTTGTAAATAAATTAACTAATTTGAACATTTTTTAAAAGGAGAACTATGAAACAGGGGAAAAAAAAAGAAGAAAAATCAATTTGATGTTAAATGTATAATCTGTGAGTGGAACTTGTATTTTTCTCTTGAATTCTCCCTTCAACAATTTCCCAGTTCATATTACTAACTGCTGCAAGAAACTTAACTGTCTTGAAGATTTAAAGAATATTGTTAAATCACATTGGGAAGCCAGAAAACTAATGAGTTAAAATCGGCAGTTTCCCATTATAAACAACAATATTACTAACTGGCTCTTTGTTGGTTCAAATCAAGTTCCTAATCCCTCCCTAGTAATTTGAGTACTAATAGTAATTTGACAGAAACTCTATCCTAATACTTACGATTAGATCCTAATATATGTATGTTATTGTATATTAATGTTGGCCTTCATGGTTAAGTTTTTGGAGATTTACTTTAAAAATTAAAACATCATTAAACACCCTTAAATTATCAAAATTGAAAGGAAGTAACACTATACAGTAATTTGTTAAGATTGAACTATATAGAAAATATCACTATGAAGTATATTTTAAAATTTAAATTAAAAGAGATGGAGTAAGAAGCAGAGCTTCTAGATGACAGAACAGTCAAGGAATTACTGACGATGGAACCGAGAAGATTTCGAAACTGGTCTAATTAGAAGACAGGATATAAGGTGATACAGAATTTATATTAAATTAATGTTGGGAAGTAAACATGATGAGGTATAATCATTAAAATTCATCAGAGAACATTTTGTTTAAACAACTCACCTCATAGGATTCATGCTCCCATGATACCGTGGTTTCAAACACAATGATATTCATCCTCAGCCATAACTCTGACTCAGTGATCATAGCAATTACTCAGAGTTATGGCTGAGGATGAACACGACTGTGTTTGAAACCACGGTATCATGGAAGCATGAATCCTATGAAGTGAGTTGTTTAAACAAAATGTACTCTGATGAATTTTAGTGATACAGAATTTATTTTAAATTTTAATCTGATAAGAGTTTGAATCTAAAATATACACCTCACTTCATATTTTGTTTCTCACCTGGAAGGTTTGAGTGAAGTAAACCTGATTCTCAACTAAAATTTGACTGAACCCTTAAATTATCTAACAAGTAAAACTTAACATCTATCCAGAAAGGTCATCCTTAATATACAAACACAGTAACAATCAGAAAATCAAGTTTTTTTGAATCTGGAATCATCTTACCTCAATTTAATGTTGATTGAGGTAAGATGATTCCAGATTTTAAAAAACTTGATTAAAAGAACCTCAAAATATAACTTCCTAAAATAAACCATTAACAATTAGAAAAAATTAAATGGCTTCCATCAAACATTTAGATTAGACCCTCCCCTCATGGAGAAAATTTAAAATTAAACCCAGTGCATACGGTGATATCAATTACTCCAGCTGTATGATGAAAATGCATCTTTCATTTTATAACTCATATTGCAAAATACTATGTTATTATCCTATTGATTTATTTAATGATGTTTTTAACAGCTAAGGTCATTATGCTCATTAGCATCACAACTCAAATGTGGATGAAAAAAGGACCAACAAAATTTTCAGGATTTCTTTGCCAGAATTACACCTACATTAGTCACTGTTCAAACAGAATAGTCAACTTATCCTTATGATATGCCAGATTATCCAATAAATTGTAAACGATAATCTGGTGTACACTAACTTGTCCATTTTCTCACCCTAACTAGCCTATTTTCTCACTTAACAAAATAAAATGAGTATGACTCCTCCCTCCATGATATCTTTACCTTGTCTTGATGGAGTGGCTTGCAAGCATAAATGACCTTTAGAGCTATATCAGAGGTAGCATTGCTGTCAAAAGGATTATCACGCCAGACAGGTCAAAGGCAGAAAGCCAGACAAAAAATGTATCTTGGTTGAAAGAATGATGATCTTTCATTGTAAAAATACAACTATCAAGATACACAGACATAGGTTCCACGGGTAAAATTTTCTGAAGGATAAATAGCCCCCCATTTGGTTCTCTGGGTGGGGATACTTCAGGGAATCCATAGAAAAGGCTCCTAGGAACATGAAATGTTAGGAAATTATGTTTGGATGAGCATATGTTTATATAATATTATAATGATATTGTGAAAAGAAAAATTAATGTCTGAACCAGGAATCGAACCGTGGACCTCTAGTTCTCCATACTAGTGTGCAGCCCACTACACCATTCTAGACTTGGCACAAACATTAACAATTCTTTCCACATATACAAATCTGTAATTCTTGTTTCGTCCACTGTCAGGTAGGTGTCACTACCATCGCCAACTGCCGGCTTCATTTAGATGTATCTAATAGAAGTATAATATGATCCATTATTGGAACTGTATTAAAATAACAGTATTGGAAAATGTTAAATAATATGTTTCTATGTTTGTATAATGTAAAATGTGCTGTATGACAGATGATGAAGAGAAGGGAGAATATAAAACCCAGAATAATATGAGATGAATGATAAAAATTGTTACCTAAATAAAACCCAGTACCGGCACATACCCTACTCCTGTCAAAAAGCACCAGGCTTAAAGTCTCCATCTGATGGACAAATTGCTATTAAAAGTACCACATTCCTTCTCAACATATGTACTAAGGAAGGATTTGTAATTGAATGCAGGAATCTGATGCACAAATCTAGCAATTAAAATTTGCACACCATTACCCTTCCTGATCTAGAGATTGAAAATTTTACAATTAAATTAAATGATTTTAACTTTTATAGGAAAAAAATCACTATGAGGTTTAATTTAAGATTAACTTAAAATGCTTCATACCTCATCTCATATCCAGTCTTCTAAGTAGACCGCGGTTCCAAAGACTTATGAACTTTTAAATTCCTGCAGATTCTGACTGGATCCGGAGGTTTATCGGTCCACCAACACAGGGAAGAAGAAGTAATTCTTCTGATAAACATAACATCAGTAGACAAGAAAGTACTGAAGATGAAGCCACCAAGGTTTTGAAACTGTGCTCTACTTACTAGACTGGATATGAGGTGAGGTATGAAGCATTTTAATTTAATCTTAAATTAAATTAATTTAACAATTAAAATGTTCAACCCCACCGGATTTCAAACCTGGGCCCTCTAGTCAGGAAGCAGGCATGCTACCACCTGAACCAGCATAGTGGACTTGTATCCACTCACATAATAACAGCAGATGGAGAAATGTGCTGTAGTTTCCAGGAATACACTCCTCTGTACTACTGTGCAATCTGCAGACTAATGTAGTATATATTGAAACTGTAGTGATAAGCCAAATGAAGTTCTGAGTGAATGTAAAAAAAAAAAAAGTTAAGTGTAAATCAATATGGAACACCCCTCATGTCAACTATTTAAAATTTTTGGTAATCTTTTAATTTGATAATATTTGAGTTTAGAACAGAAAACTGGGAATTTGCTGTATAATACTATCTATTGCAAATAACAAGGCAAAAATTGTTTAATAAACTGTAAATATAACTTACTCCATGTTCTTTGAGATGCCGTTCTGGACCAATGCCTGATAACATGAGAATTTTTGGAGACCCTATCACTCCAGCAGAAAGAATCACAGCTTTGCGAGCCTTCACAATATTTGTTTTACCAAATCTGCTATACAAAATTCCATATGCTTCAAAATTATCCTTGAAGAGTATCTGAAACAAATGTATTTTTAAATTTCTTATTGCTATTTTTATCATCATCCATAGCTCTACAACCCTTTAAAAACCTTGAATTCTCAAAATTAATATTTGTCTAACACTTTTTTTCCCTTCATCTTTTCACATACATTATTCTTAGTCTATCTGAATATTATCTAATCATTGAAATTCATCGGAGAACATTTTTTTTGACAACTCACCTCATAAATTTTGTGTTTTTCATGATACTGCAGTTTCAAACATAATCATGTCCATCTTCAGACATAACTTGATCAGACGGAGTTACAGCTGAAGATGGACATGATTATGTATGAAACTGCAGTATTGTGAAAAACACAAAATTATGAGGCGAGCTGTCAAAAAAAATTATCTCCAATGAATTTCAATGATTATACCTCATAATGTTTAGTTTCCAACATTAATTTAATATCATCTAATCATCTTGACTGAACTTTCCTTCCCATTCAGGTTTTACCTCCATGTAATATCTTTATCATTTTTATCATCCTTCTTGATTAAAATCTCCAAACATTACAATCTTCTTTGCATTACTTCTATTACTAAGTCCATTTTTACAAAATATGATTACCTCCTCATTTCTTCCTAGCACTATTTTCCAAATATTTTTCTTATTTTTCCATTACTTATAATGACCTTATGAAATTAAATATAAGAAACCATTATTTTTTTAAGTCCCCCCCCCAGCTAATGTACACAGAGATTAAAAAAAAAAACTTATGAAAGTTTTTAATGATCACATCCTGTGTAGATCCAGAAACCGATTTATATGCTAAAGATTTAGATTTTTTAACGATAAAGAACTCTCAGGAATTTGAAATAATAGCTTCCTAATAACATTATTAATTCAATAAATGTCAGGACAAAAAAGGTTATAATCATACAAGTCAAAAGATGGTGATAAAAACTATTCTGGGAAGAATGCTCCTTCCATACACAGAAGTGATCATTTAAATTATTATGATCCTCAACCAATAACTGGGGGGAAAGAAAGTGGGCTAAATTTCATGATAATTTAAGATAAATTAAACCTCCTACAAAAGATCCAATATTTCATGATAATTATAACATATTTGAGGAAATCCATGAAGTTATATATTAATGGAACAAAAAAATTCAAGAATATATACATATTCAAAAAGGTCCAAATAAAATTGGGTTTACTGGGATTTTACAGACTTTTGGATAAAGTATAATGTTCCTTGATAATCACTGTTTCAAATTAAGATTTTATAATTTATTTATATGATGAGGAGGATTAATCAGTGATGATGTAATAATTTTAAAATGTTTGTCGATCAGGATATTGGCTTTTCTTCCCAGTAGTTCCTGAATTTGTTTTGTCCAGTTTGTCTTACAACATTTCTGGCATTCTCTTCTGGCATTGGTAGAATTGTAACCTACTCTGTTGGGGTGCATGGAATGCAGAGTTACTTCACCCCAATGATATGATGGTGATAAATAATAAATTTAACTTAAATTCCAGACCACGATTTTCCTATTAAGAAAAAGTGTATTTGGTCAGACAAGGACTCATGAACTATAGTCAGAAGCTCTGACCACAAGACCATGAGGCTGATCATTGTTGCTATAAATAACAATCTTGGATAAATCTGTAAGTCACAATTGTTTACAAAATAAAAAAACTCTAATCTCACCTTGTGAACAGTACTACTTGTAAGTAGCTTAAAATTTTTTCTATCAACAAACTGCTGTTCTGAACTCCAACGAGCACCTAGATGCAAGTTCACTTGTGTCTCCATGAATCCTGCAGCACAACATATTTTTATAAAATGTTTAATAATTGAAGGAAGTAACACCATAAGCTTTCTTTTAAGGAACACAAATGTTTCTTTTAAGAGAGCAGAAATCAGCCTACAGCATCGATAACTGCAAATTCACCAGTTAGGAAACATTGACAATGACACATAAATGTGCAAGAAAATAAAAAATATGAGTTGAGTCAAAATCCCTAACTCGTAATAGTATTTTTATAAATTTCCCACATCTAACTAATTTTCAGAATGCAGACGCCATTATAGTTAATCAAAATCAGGCATTTATTTTTCTTTTAATATAATAAATTTGGAAATTTTAACATTATGAGGTTTAATTAATTAGAATCAAATGAATCGTGAATTCTTCTTACCTCATACTTCTAATATAATTTAATATAATATAGTAACAGAAGTATGAGGTAAGAGGAATTCACGATTCATTTGATTCTTATATATTTTTCTCTTCAAATAAAAATTGTCTTTCGGTGAGAAGTGATAAATTTAATGTGTAAGATCGAAATGAAAAGATGTATACTTGATGAAAATCCGTGATATATTTACTAAATAAAACTATCAAAGTTTTATATGATTTTCATAAATATTTATTTTATTTAACATTTGTAACAGCTGTTTTAATATACTGTATCTCCATCAGATGAATGTTATAAATACAAATAAATGTTCTATTTATGAGTATAATCAACTATGCAAACAAATTTAACCAACCATTGGTTTTCACTACAGAACATGTCATTATTGTAAACATTATTGTAAAAAACCTTAATGTCCAGTGCATCATATGAGCCATCAAACATCAGCTTAGGAATGATAATGATAGTGTTTGAATTATAAATTTATCACAGTATTACTTTCTTTAAAGACATGCAATAGATTCAATCATAAAATAAATAGCATAATTAGAGTGACTATTTAACTCATGTCCCAAATGGGAGTCAATGACCAATCGCATTTCAATGAATTTTGATTTAGAACCAATCACAATCATGTTTCACCTGGAATTTATCAAATAAGTTTATCATATTAAAGAAAGCTCCTCCTTTTTAACGTTCTGAATAGGCCAGAGCATTATTTTGCAGTGACTGACTCTCTAAGAAATACGGCTACCAGATTGTATATATAATGCACAAATGTAAACAGATACTGCTTGCGGATATAATAGAAAAACATTCGTAGTAATCGATTATACCACAATAAAAAGAAACCACTGTTTGCACTTTCTTAAATGTATTATTTCCCAGGAATTTACATTCCAGAAAATTATAATTGGCATATTTACATCAGAGGACATCAGAAATTAATTAATAACCTATAATGTTGGTTATAAACAGTTTGATGTGTTTAATTTTTTCTCCACTAGGGTGCATTCTTACAATATTGCAATCCTTTGGCAATAAACAATATGATCTGGTTGCAGTGATGAACAAATGAAGCATAACAAACGTTTCTCATTTGTTTTCAAACATTGCCATTTACATTAAATATATAAATATTTTAAATAACTATATTTAAATAATGATTTGTGAGTAAACAGCTCAATTTTATTTGTTAAATATTCCTAACAAATGCCACTCTTGATTTCCAAATTCTCTAGATAAATTGGAAATCACTCGTGTCATTACTTATGACTATTTAACTCATAGACCAATAATTTTGCCTCTTCCTATTGATAATCTTGCCTCTTCCTGTTGATAATTTTGCCTTTTCCTGTTCGTAATGAGATATATCTCTGCAAATTAACTTCTTTGACAAGGATATTGATTCAACAATGTACTATTGATATGTACAACAAGAAATGCCAAAAGAAAACAACTTCAAAAATTACCAAAAAAAAAAATAAAAGCTAAGTTCTATTGCTCTAAAAGTCCCGCGCCTTAGCCGAGTGGTTAAGGCAGAAAGCCTTGGCGCAGAGCTACGGGACTTGCGCTGGTTCGAGTCTCCATGGGGGAAGAAATTTTCTCATGGTATTTCGGCCAGTATGGGACCGGTGCCCACCCAGCATCGTGATGCATTTGGGTAGCTACAATAAGTAGCGGCTCCAGGTTGAGAAAACCAGCTATAACGGCTGGGGGACTCGACATGCTGACCACATATCACCCCTACACTGGCTGATTACCATCTACCTCTATGATTGACACATGTGGATGTGAGGCCAGCAGCCGGCTGGTAGGCTAAGGGCCTTGTAGGCCTGTCGTGCCAGGAAGAGGATTGCTCTAAAAAATGTATTAAATGTTGTATAATGAAGCTGCATTATTGTTAATAGTTATTTCTCATACAATCATCTGTTATTGATTTTTCCCAAGTCCAAAGAGATTTAACAGTAAATATATGCTATTTATAACTATACAGCCAGCTTAGAAATCGCCCGGAAGTAAGATTGAAATACATAACCTCACATTTGGTAAATATTAAACATTATAATTATTTTTAGTTTCTGATGTTGTATTATTCACTATTCCAAATCCGACGCGAGGTTGAATTTTTCATTAGACAAAATCATTTGTGACTTTGTCGCTCGTGATTTTTCAGAAAAACACAACCTCTTGTTAGATTACGGTTGATAAGTCCTTCATACCTGTGTGTTGGGCTCCATTCAAATCCCTAACTTTGAAGCCAAGTGCCTTGCCTCCCTCAATAAATGCTTTTGCAAGAGGTGTCTTCCATATAAGTTCAGAAACAGGAATAGGACCTGATGTACCACGATAGTTTGCTGTAACAATTACAATGAAATGCTCCATTCGTAGAATTAAATTTAGATGTATTTTACTTATTAATACATAGAAATTAAACATAGGCTCAACTCTGGAAATGCATATGCTATTATACATTACAGGGAGACTGTTGTAATCCCAACTTCTCTCAAAAAAAAATGTTAAACTAAAAATATATAAAATGGTGATTCTTTGAAGCAAAACAAGGTTTCTGTCTTTAAGAAAGGAGAAATTATTACAAGTATTTGAGAATTAAGTACTTAGGTCAATTTTTGGACAAAAAAAAAATCAGGCAGCTGAATGGAGAAAACTATCTAATGTGTTCTACATAAACTTTATGGGAAACTGATATAACAAGAATAGTCACACAGACTGCAATAATCAAGGCATATGGCATGAAAGGAAAGTGCCCAGTAGATAGGCTATGAATGAAGTGGGGAAAATATACAGGATGGGTCATAAACACCTTGATTGTTTATTATAAAACACTCTGTGCTTGGTCTAAATTAAATTCAGATAAAATATGTTATTCCTGTAATTTTCATTTTCTTGAAAAATAAAATTTATATGATTATTAGTTGTATTTCTCCATTGAAAACACTTTTCCTAAACATAACAATTATGTGAGGCATTAAATGAAATAGAAATCAAATTCTTTCATGCAAATTAGTGAAACATTTTTTAAAAAATTATATCAAAATATAAAATCTTTAAAGAAGATTCATCGCCTCTGCGATGTAATAATTAGCATAACTAGGTCAACATTCTAGGGCACCAATTCAGTTCAAATATAATTTTTTCTTTAAGAGTGTGGTCTTAAGAGTGTCTACTCAGCCTCAAGAGGACAACTGAGTAGCTATTTGAATTGAGAAATAGAAATCCAGTTAAGAAAATTGAAATTAAAGCTGAATTTATACATCATGTGACTCATTATACTGTTGTTTGTTTTCAGTGCAAAAAAACACTTCGCTGGACCTTGCTCTTTGTGGCTGTCATCCCTTGGATTTATTATTTTATATAGACCATTTAATAATACAGTTTTGAGTTATGAAAATTTGCATTGAGCCACTAAAGCACTTTTAACATTTTGGTCATTATTTATGTAATATTGAACCAAATGCACGTTATTTTTATTGCTTGGAACATTTATCAGTGACTTATTCTGTGATATGTTATTATTCTGTGTCTACACCCATTCCTTACTCCCCCTTCTTCGTCTTCCTAGATGATGTGTAGGCATAATCTATATGCATAATACGTAATATCCCGAGCTGAAAGCCACAAACAGTCAACAGTCTATGGTATATCTTGGTTTGGATTACATGGTAAGCGAGGCCAATCAGGATACTCTTGGCCTAATTATCTTTGGTTATCAACATAGCTGTAAAAACACCTGTTGAGTTCTTGGATGTATGAGTTACAAAATGAATGATTATGGTATGAAGTTATTATTGTTAAATATTTTTATGTTATTGTTTAGCTACTGTTTAGCATATTTACTTATTTATGGTTTTGTATACTTTTATATTATGTCACATCATTTTTTATTAACTTGTTTATTGCATTCATTTCTTTAATTATACAGGTGTCCCAAAATTAGACCGACAAACTTTGGGAGCTGATAGATAACATTATTTTAAACACTTTTTGTTAAGGTAGGTTTTTTGCTGTGGTGCTTCGTTTAAGCGCTGGACAAGTTAATGTCATTACTGCCTCCCTCCCATTTGGTTTAGATACGTAAATTACATTTGTGTACAGTATGTATCTTTTATAGGAAACACACGAAAGAAACAAAACAAAGACACTTCAATTCGTTTAGCATACATGTTTACTTCCTGAGCTCATCGTTGTGTTTCCTTGGCATTGTGCGTTAGTTTGCTGGAATGGCTGCTGTTTACTAGTTTATTTACAACATGGAAAGGTACACGTGGAATGAGATGACGGACATGCTGTTGGTGTATGGAAAAGCTGGTTCGGGTCGTGCAGCTGTAAGGCTTTACCAAGAACAGTTCCGAAACCGAAGAGTTCCTCATCACACTACATTTGCCAGCATTGAACATAGACTATGTGAAAGAGGCTCCTTGGATAGACGAGCAGAAGGTCAAGGACGGCCACGTTCTGTACGGACTCCTGAGAATGAGGAAGATGTGTTGCGGTGCATTGAGAACAATCCTGCAGCTAGTACTCGCGCCATCGCTCGACAATTGCACATAAGTTGTAGCACTGTGGGAAGAATTCTGCAGGAAATGTGGTTGCACCCTTTTCACCTTGAAAAAGTCCACGTAATGAGGCCTCAAGACTATCCTCTGTGACAGCAATTTTGTCAGTGGTATCTGGACAAATTTGAAAACGATGTACTGTTTGCATCCCATGTCTAGTTCACAGATGAAGCATGTTTCACACGTGAGCAGTTATTTAACAGTCGGAATTCACATGTTTGGGCCTTCGAAAATCTCCATGCTACATTTCAGAGGTCACATTAACTGAGGTTTGTGTAGACAAATGTAATTTACGTATCTAAACCAACTGGGTGGGAGGCATTAATGACATTAACGCATCTAGCGCTTAAACGAAGCACTGCAGCAAAAAACCTTCCTTAACAAAAAGTGTTTAAAATATTGATATCTATCAGCTCCCAAAGTTTGGCGGTATAATTTTGGGACACCCTGTATACATTTTATTTAAATCTATGCTTATGTTCTGAATGAATAGGTATTTGAACCATGACCAGAACCTAAGTTAGATTATATGTGCAAATTTCTAGCTTCCCCAAGCTTCAGCTCATAGTTGTGAGACATAAAGAATATTATGTTTCTATTGAGAAATTTGGAACATTGTGTAAATGAAAAAAGAAAATACTATAGTCTGTCAAGCCTAAGAAACATACTTAAGGAAAACAAATGGATGGGAAATCCCTAAAACACATGACTGCTGCAGTTACTGCAATTCGTTCATGGCCAAAGCACAGTTCAGCAGAAATGAAAAAATAGATCACATATTCGATTAATATAATTACATATTGGAAGCTATTTATATTATCAATTGATTTGGAGTTTACTTGATGAAAATCCCATGTTAACTATAGTTGATCAGAATACAGTATACATCTACATGTTTCTTCGAAGGTCGGAGATTAACTAAAAATTCGCATTTGTTTGAAACTGATCGATTCTTGAGAGGAAGTTGAATGCCAGTTACACAATATTGCAGCAGTCAGTGATAAAATGTGTGATCAAAATTATAAAAAGCACCCTAAAGGGAAATTGTTAGAGAGTGGTGAAAAACAGATGGTGTTAAATGTATTTTGTAAATTTATGGAGCATAATATGTATTCACTGCAGTAAATGATAGGCCTATAGTTAAATTAATTGCAGAATGTACTGATGTGTCGTTGGAGAGTAGTGTTGTATATATTCTCAGGGAATTAAAAGAAACTGGTAATATCAAAACACCCAACAAGAAGAGGAAAAGGCCTAAACCTGTTTTAGGAGTGGTGGACTACTTTGTGAAATGTGCAGTTAGTTATAAGGTGCATAGGTTTTACTGTAAGTACAATTAATTTAAATGTTTGATTTCAATTAATTTTTTTAATATTAACAATTATTATTTAATTAATTTTCGACATACCATTGTATAAAAATAAACTAAAAATAGGGGCAAAATAATAAGAAATATAGTTAGAAGTTAAAGTAAACATTATGAGGTATAATCATTAAAATTCATCGGAGAACATATTGTTTAAACAACTCACCTCATAGGATTCATGCTTCCATGATATCGCGATTTCAAACATAATCATGTTCATCGTCAGCCATAACTCCGACTGATGAAATTCTTCGGCCGTCAACTATTCTATTGTCGCCATCTTCAGTGCTGCCATCTATGGTTGAATTTATGAACTTCGAAATCAATGTAATTTCGTTAGGGATATCAAAATTCATTGATCTATTTTTGTTTTTCTGAATGTATATTTTTTCCCAAACTGTCAATTCCAAAGGTTTCTCTACTTGTTTTAAAAGTTTAGCTTCTCTTCCAATTTTATGATGTTCTAATAAACTATGTGCAGCAATTGCAGATTTTTCAATTTCACAATTTTTAATATTTCTGAAATGTTCTTTTGTCCGAATTTCCAAATTCCTTTTTGTTTTTCCTATATAAACTTTATTGCAATCTTCACAATTTATTTGATAAATTCCAGATTTCTTACTGTCTGGAACATTGACTTTTTTATTGGTACTTAGAAGATTACCCAGACTAAATTTATTTATTGGTGCCAAAGAAATGTTGTATTTGTCAAAAATTTTTTGAAATTTCCTATGCATCATGGAAGCATGAATCCTATGAGGTGAGTTGTTTAAACAATATGTTCTCCGATGAATTTTAATTAATTTATCTGCTTGTAATAAACAGCTGACTGAGTTCACATGTACTTTTACACATGCTGCACAGAGTAAAACATTCAGAAATTAAATGTCAAAGTGTGTTTCCCTCAGGGGTCCTCATCTAGGGGATATGTGGATGGCGACCACAAGGTGCCCAAGCTGAGCAAAACATTTCTTCCACTTACTTGCGTTTTGCACTCTTTTAACTTTACTATCTAACCTCTCTTGGTTAACTCTTGTTTTTTTCGACCCCGACGCTATTAGGGCATCCGAGGGCTAGGGAGTCTTTCCTTTCTTCCATTTCTTCTTTCCTTTATTTTCTTTTCTTCTCCAGAAAAGCCTGACCAGAGGCTATAAGATGGCAGCCCCATCACTGGTCTTGCCTTCCTTTGGCCAGCAACCAATCGAAGGGACTATTATTATGCTTTCCCAAGTCGGTATACGAGAATTTCCTTCCTTCCTCCCGGAAGGAATCAAACTAATTACGACCAAGCACAATGAAAAAGGGACAACTCTTGGAAGAAAAAATATATTTTGCTTTTTACAACATGGAATGTACAAGGGATTAACTATAAATATGATCAATTAGATGATATATTGTGCAAAAAGGGGATTTCATTAGCTGTAATATCAGAAACAAAAAAGAAATTACAAGGCACCAAAGAAACTCAAAATTACATTCAGTTTTATAGTGGTGTAAAAAAACATATTCATGCACAAGCAGGAGTAGCCGTTATGGTTCATAAACGATTTAGAAATTCAATACATAGCTATCCTTTTTGGAATGAAAGAATAATTCAAATCCGAATAAAATTATCTCTAGGATACTTAACAGTGATAGGTATATATGCACCTGTAGAAGGAGATGAAGAAGAAAGTGAAAAATTTTATCATGACTTCCAGAAAGTTATCTGCACAATTAATAATAATGATATGATTATAATTTTGGGTGATTTAAATGCCAGAATTGGTAATACTAAATTTGATACATATACAGGACCATATGGAGAGCAAACCTGTAATAGAAATGGCTTACGGTTAATTGATTTTGTCATGTTTAATCAAGTCACAAATATACATGGGAAGCCAGGGGTCTTAAATCAATAATTGACTATGCTATATGTAATAAAAAATTAGCATCTAAAGTTCTTGATACAAGAGTTTACAGAGGACCTGAAATCGAATCAGACCATTACTTACTTGTTTGTCCAATTCGTATGCCACCGAGATGGAAAAATAAAAATAAAATTAATAATGTAAAATTTGAAAAAGTGGACTATACTTATAAAGTAAGTCTTTTCCGATCCCACTATTACCTGGCTATACAAATGCAGATTAGATCGTCTAGTTCAAGAAACACCGGTTGGTGAAAATATTGAAGAAGAATGGCTTGCTCTACAAAGTATTTTGACACAAGCAGCAAATGAAAGCCTGGGTATCAAAACTACATGGAATCGAAAAAAAGGACTACGGATATGGGATGAAAACATCAAAAAAGTAATTGATGATAAACGTGAAGCATACAAAAAATTTCTGTCCACAAAAAAAGATGAAGATAAAGTAGAGTATCATAGGAAGAGAGCCATAGCTAAAATTGAAGTTCGCAAAAAACATAGACAAAGCTGGGAACAATTTGTCTCATTTTTGGAAAATGATATCACTAGACCTCAACCAAAAATCTATAAAGTTTTAAAAAATTTAAATAATGATTCAAGAGAAAATGCACATTTAAATTGTATATCTAAAGAATCTTGGCTTAATTACTTTCATCATTTATGGACACAAAAGGATGATTTATTACAAATACCAATCTCTAATAACACTGCTTTGGAACAAATTTCTATAGATGAACTAACTGATGTTGTTAAATCATTAAAAAGTAACAAAGCTCCCGGAGAAGACCACATTAACCCATTGGAGACTTTTAACGAGTCTCCCTCGTGAGCAGGTAGAAAGTCCAAACAGCCCCACAACGAGGTAGACTCGTTGTTGTGTTATAACCCCCACTGTAAGACGTTAGGTTTCTTTAGTGGTTTACATTTTCGGTTCACCATCAGTAAAATGTGTTGTTTGTTTATGTAAAGTAAATATGTATAGGCCTAGTGTATTGTATAGTTTATTTTAGTTATTATTTATAGAATAGTAGACTATAGTTGTAGGCATTTATTACGGTAAAATATAAGTGAATATAAATTCAGTGCTTATTTGTTAAAATTCATAGTTTTAAAATTAATTTTTTTTCTTGCAATATGTGCGTAAATAGGAGAGAACGTATTGCTTTTGAGAAACTAAGTGAAGTAGTGGATGAAATATTATGTGACAGTGATTGTAGTGAATTATTATGGAACGAAGATTCGGACGATGAAAAATATACAGTGACAACGTAACCGTGCATGCTACTGATGGTAGAAATATTAGGTGAGTTTCGTCCAGTTTTTATCTATAGTATTTTATAATTTACAGGTCGATATATAACTATGATAATTAAAGAATATACGAAGAACTTTTCCTGATTTTATAATGTATAGGTCTATGCTTATTTTATTTCATATATTTATTTTTATTATGTACAGTATTATATTGCGTTTGTTATTTTTTTCGGTCTTGTTTGAACATATGATTTGTGTTTACTTTCAAGGCAATGTCCGAGAACTTTTACAAAAAGATGGTTTTCTGAATTGTTTGTCAACTTTCACAGCCTTGAAAATAACAAAACATAACGGTTTACAATGCACAAAAGAGGGTAGCAGGTAGGCCACATTCCTTTGCTATTCGTAAAAGTACAAGATACTAAAAGAAATTCAGGGGTAAACAAAATATCTGAAATCATAAGTGATAGAACAGAGTATGTGTATTTAAAGTCCAGCGCAGCCGGAGTAGCGGCGCGGAGATTTAAATGGGTTCCCAGTGAACATGCTAGGCACTTTAAACGTGTCTCCAATGGGTTAATCAAGAATTATTTAAATTTTCAACTAAAAAATTTTTAGACAGATTTCTTATTCTCCTTAATATGATATGGGAAGGACAAGAACCACCACAAAGCTGGAACAAATCCATTATAATACCAATCTTCAAAAAAGGAAGTCGCCAAATCAAAGATAACTATCGTGGAATTAGCTTGTTGAACTCTGGATATAAAATTTATGCTAATATTGTTAAGAATAAATTGAGGAAAATTTATGAAAATATAATTGGAGAAGAGCAGAATGGATTCAGAAAGGGTAGATCTTGTACAGATGGATTCTTTACTCTAAAACCACTATTAGAAAAGCACAAGGAATTCAATATAGAAACTCATATCGCCTTCGTTGACTTCATAAAGGCTTTTGACAAAGTAGACAGAAATATATTACTACAAATTTTAGCTGATGATAACGTTCCACAACAATATATTACTAATATCTTCAACATCTATAAAGATAATGAAATCTCTGTTAAACAAGATGGCAAATTATCTTCTTGGGAAAAGATCAACACTGGAGTAAGACAGGGATGTGGACTTTCACCGGTGCTTTTCATTATATACATGAATAAATTAATAAATGAATGGAGGAAACACAACGAGGATATATACCCATCAATAGGAACCTCAAACTCAATGCTATTCTTTTTGCAGACGATTTAGCTCTCCTGGCACTTTCCGAAAATGATTTGCAACGATCAATTTATAATTTACAAAAAATAGGTGCCAAATTTAATATGGAAATATCAATTAACAAAACTAAAATTATGGCATTTCATGGGAAGGACCCCATACAAAGTAAAATCTGTCTCCAGAATAAAATTTTAGAGAGATCTAATCAATTTAAATATCTTGGATATTATCTCTCTATCTGGGATGAAAAGATATCCCTGAAAAAGTTACTAGTTATAATAAAAGTTTAGGAATTATTAATCAAGTTATGAAACCATCCCTTGTACAAAAAAACACCAGATTACGTTTATATAACACTTTGGCTAGACCAGTGTTGACCTATGGTAGTGAAGCATGGACACTAAAAAAACAACATGAAAGCAGAATAACGGCTTGTGAAATGAGATTCATGCGCAGAACAGCGGGTTACACCAGATGGGATCGGAAAAGGAACACCGATATCTTAAAAGAATTGAAGACTACGCCAATTTTGGAATATATTAAACAGTACCAACTAAGTTATGTAGATAGGAAATAACACTATGAGGTTTTTAAAATGGTTTATTACTTCATGAAGTATGAGGTGAGTGAAATAATAAAAAATAAACAAGTACCAACTAAATTGGAAACACCATCTTGAAAGAATGAGTTTAAATCGGATCCCCAAAGCTGTTTATAATTATATACCAAGAGGACGAAGATCACTGGGCCGTCCTATGAAACGCTGGAGGGAAAATTTTCTATAGGATCGTAACAGGCCTTGGCCTAATACTTGGAAGGAAGAAGAAGAAGAAGTGTGTTTCTTAGGCTGGACAGACAATAGCAGAGATTATAACTTTAAATGCAAATATATTAGTTGCTTTTCAGAATAGAAAACTTAGGTTATAAAATAAAAAATAAAAAGAGGTGTAGTTATAAATAGTTTTGCAGATTGTGGTTTAACCTCCTCCCACGATATAGTTACAATATCACTAGAAGAAAAGCCTTTACTCATGTCAACATGTCCGGTCAAGGAATGAGAAGAAGCCCCTACAATATCTACATATTTTTGTAAATTGGGACATTACTGTTTTTTTAAGAGAAAAATATATGCCTAGACCAGGGTTTGAAACCAGGACCTTTAGTTTTACATGCTAATGCTCTGCCACTGTGCTATCCAAGGCCTCCAATCTAAATGCAAATTTTTCTCTTAATACATTTAAATTCCCAAGAGTGTCAAAGGCTTGCGAACCATTGCTCAATTGGCAAATGGCGGCTTCTTATTTAAGTAATGTTAAATTCTCATTAAAAAGTCTTCTTAAATAAGAACCTGCCATTAGCGGGTTGACCGACGGTTTGCAATCCTTTGGTGCTCTCTGGAATTGAAATGTATAAGAGAAAAATTTGCGTTTAGATTGGAGCCCTTAGAAGCTCAGTGGCAGAGAATTAGGTTATAAAGCTAAAGTCCTGGGTTCAAACTCCAGTCTAGACATATATTTTTCCCTTCAAATATAATTTGTCCTTAAGTAAAAAATGTTAAATTTATAATAAAAACATTGTAAGCTAAATAACTTGATATAATTTCAGTTACATGTAAGTTCAGTATTTTCTAATGCTTTGAAATGGGGCAGAACATCCTCATAGGCCCAACCAGTATTGCCTTCTTCTGCCCAAATATCATAATCCTTGTAGTGTCCACGAAGATACACAAGACTATTTAGCTTCGAGGTCCCACCTAGCATCTTCCCCATTGGCCAATGGCTTACCTGTAACAAGAGTTTCAATTTACAATTTTTCAGTGAGTCAATGAATAATTTACTGATCCTGTATTACTCATAAGTAAATACTAATTATCACTAAAAACTGAGAGTGTGGTATTTGTCATTGAATTAATTCTAATGGTATTTCAGACTCAATTCCATTTGCACGTATACTCTAAATACTGAATTTGCATATATCCATGGCGCAAGCAGTTAGATGCTTGCCTCTCACGGCTGGGGTCCCGAGATCGAGTCTCGGTCACTCCATGTGGATTTCGTGATGGACAAAACAGAGCTTGGGCAGGTTTCTTTCTGGGTTTCTCCCATTTTCCCCTGCCACAAATTTCATTCCACTATTTCTCCATACTCATCTCAACCATTTCGTTTCATTTCATTCATCTGTCCCTGTGACAGTGCGACAGAAATTGTCGACTGGCATCCTGTACTTCACAGACCTCTATTAATATAGGGGCATCATCTCATCTCATTCCTCGACTCGACCCTGAGTTGGACATGAGTTGAGGATATGTATTTATTTACTCTAAAAAATATAAAATTATTACTATAGTAGTTGTAGTAGTTCCTGTCATTCCTTTTGGAAGTAAAGGGGCTTCATGAAAGTGTGCCATCAGACTCTATTTTTTGTTAAATTCTTCACTTCATTCCAGCTTTTCCCTTATTGTTTGATTTCTCTTATACTCTTTAGGTCATGTAATTTTTGGTCTTCCGCTATTCCTAGGCAATCCCTGTGGATTCAATTCCAGAGCTCTTTTAGGCACACTGTCTAGTTCTCTTCCTGAGAGTGTGTTCAATCCACTTCCATTTACGATATTTATTCTCCTTCCAGATTTCATTTTGTGGTGTTATTTTCCATAATTTTTGTTTGATATGGTTTCTGACCACAAGATTCTCAAGATAAATCTCAGGAATCTGTTTATATATATACTTGCAATTTTAATAACCCTATAATGCAGTTGTTCCTTTCCAAGTTTCACAACCATATAGATATAATTTACACATTGCTAATGAATAGCCTTAATTTTGTTCTAGTTGAGATTTGTTTGGATCTCCATATTGTGACAGAGTAGCTTTTTGTTTTATAATTCTAGCCTTAATATCTTCCTCTGAGCCTCTTTTCTTTATCATCATGTTTCCTAAATACTGAAACTTGGTTTTGGTTTCCTTCTTTACTTCTGCATTAATGAGCTGCAATTGCATTTCTGATGCAATTTTTATTTTCATTACCTTAGTATTTTGTTTATTCTGGCATGATCTAGCTGTGCTTGCTGTTTCCTCCAGGTATCGTAATTTGTTTTCGATGTCAAAGAACCTATGCACTAATAAACAAACATCATCGTCATATTCTAAATCTTCAAGTCTATCATTCAGACACCATTGAATCTCTCTGCATTTTTGATTGCATATATTTGCCATTATGCCATATAAGAACTAACCAACTCACTGGCACTATCGAATCTGTAAGTTCATAGTCATGTAGACATAAGCTCTCCATACATCCCTACCTGAATTAATGTTTTCCAATCATCCCCTGAATTTACTTCCTTCATATCATGGTTAATATTATTCTCCCACTTCATTCTTGGCATATCTACAGGGTGCTTTCCCTCTGTTTTTTGCTACAAGCAGTTTCCTTGCTCCTCTTTCATTCCCCATTTGTGCCACATGTCCTGTCCATCACAGTCTATGAGACTTAACTATTCTATAAAGATTATGTAGCTCACTGCTATGTAGTCTTCTCTGTTCACCTGTCTGTTCATCTCTCTTCGGTCCAAAAATTTTCCTAAGAACTTTAGGAAATATTTTACAATCTGTGACAAGAAAATTTTTTCTAAGTTCCAACCATACAACATGCACATGCACCAACAGACGTGAAGCGCTTTACACTGGAATCTTGGGATGCAGCCAACTTTTACATGATATTTGAACTCACGTTGCCAACCAACCTAAAAGCTAACCTAAGGCAATTTCATCATCATCATCATCATCCTGCCAGGTATTAGTCCTAGAAAAACTGTTACGGCCTGAGAAAGCGGTTTTCATGCCTCTTTTCATAGGTCGACCAATTTAAGTACTCTAACCTGTGAAAGAATGCACTCTGATTTTATTTAGTGTAAATTAATTCATAGAGACTCTATGTTGGCTGCACTGGAACACAGAATATTCATTAAAATCAATATGGCTGCCATGTCTTCATGTAGTTCAATATCATGAAAAGATATATTCAAATAATCATTAGAAAACATGTAAAAATTATTGTAAATGGTGGGAAATAACTAGAAAAATGAAACCATATGAATAAAATTTGACAGGAGTTTATGAAGTAATTTAAAAGTCATGTCACATGTTGGAAAGTTTAGCCGAACTTTAATCTTTAATGCTCAAAATCTTTTCTCCTCCATTAAAATAAGATACTATGTTTCACATCCATATAATATAACTGGGAGAATAAGAGTTTTATGTATCTTCAGTTTAACACTGTTTCAGAGAAGTGCCCCTGTATGTGTAATAGCAGAATTTCCAGAATTGAGCCTATGTTTAATTTCTCTCTGAACCTCATTCCTGTTTGTAATTATTGTTTCTAGGTATGTGAATTCAGTCACTTGTTCAAAATTTCCCCCATGTTATTAACTGTCCATTTCCATTATACAATGATTTATGTCATCATCATCATCATCATCCAGGGATTAAGCCTGTTGGCTCATTCCAGTTTCATGAAAGCTAGAATTGTTAAAATTGTTCAGACCTGATTTATGTGTATGACCATATTTAGTTTTATTGATGTTGACCTCCAGTTCCAATTCTTTAGCATTACTCAATAAGATGTGCATGTTAGCCCTTTGTATCTCCATGTTACGAGGGTCACTCAGAAAGTTTCCAGACTCGAGTAATCTGTTTGAGATAAGATTAAGCTGGACATATCATGCAATAGCCCATAATTTATCTGTATTTACACATCATTTCCTCCCTTAACAGTGGGGGTTGAAACAAAGCGGGATACCTGTAACTCAGTGTCTCACAATGGAGCTGTACATGAACATTTTCGTTCTATGATTTATTATGATTTTAAAATCGGGTTACATCGGGAACAAAGTCTTGAGAGACTTAGGCAGGCTTTCAGGGACCTTGCTTCCTCCCATACAACAGTTTTCAGTTGGTTCGCGGAATTTAAGAGGAGCCGAACTTCCCCCAAAGACGAAGAGAGAAGCGAAAGACCCTCAATGGCTGTTACTGAGGAAAACATCACCGCTGTGGAGAAAATGGTGCAAGAAGATCCACGAGTAATATACAAGGATATTGAGGCAACCCTTGGTATAGAATTGGGGAGTGTTAAAAAAATTTTGCACAATTTTTTAAGGGTGAGGAAAATTTCTTCTGGCTGGGTGCACCGTAATTTAACAGAAGGGTAAAAAGTAGCTCGTGTGGAATAATGGTGCCTTGAAATGCTACAAAAATACAATAGCGGGAACTCTAGCCATGTTTCTGAGATCATAACAGGTGACAAAACATGGACACACCAGTACGAACCAGAAACAAAGCAACAGTCATCAATCTGGGTCTTTCCAGATGACACACCTCTGACCAAGATCAAGAGGGCTAGGAGTGTAGGGAAAAAATTGGTAGTAACATTCATCTCCATTAGTGGTCATGTGGCAACAATTCCTCTTGAGGGTCGTAGGACAGTTAATGTAGAGTTGTATTCAACAGTTTGTCTCCCAGAAGTTTTTCGAAAAGTGTGTGAAAAGCGACCGAGAACTGGACTTAGGGGCATCAAATTGCACCACTACAATGCATCTGCCCACACAGCCAATGTCACAATTAATTTTCTGGAGAGTACTCCTGTGAAACTTATGATTCATCTTCCCGACCTAGCACCTTGCAACTTCATCCTGTTCCCTTCCGTGAAAAACCGACTGCGTGGAAAGCAGTTTGCAAGCCCAGAAGATGCTGTCATTGCATATAGAGAGGAGTTTAATACCATCGAGGACATTGACTGTGTCAGTGCCTTCCAGTCTTGGTTCTGAAGGATGTCCAGGTGTATAGAGGCTGAGGGAGAGTACTTTGAGAAGATGTAATGGTAAGTTTTAGATTATCTCTAAAATTTTGCCAGTACCCGGAAACTTTCTGAGTTATCTCCATATCATCTAATAATATTGCTACATCAACATATACTAACAGCTTATTATTACCATTGAGTGGTATAAAGATATCACTGAATGGGAGATCACAGGATACCCAAACAAATGTTAAAATATCAACCTGCAGGAAGAAGACCAGGACGTCCACTCAAAAGACTTTTGGATGGTGTTTCTCTTGAGGCCGAAAGAGGTCAACAAATGGCCTAAATTCATGAATGTACTATTATGGCAATGATGGTATAAAGATTTGATAGTAAGCTCAATACATTATCTAGCACCAACATAAATAACAATGGTGACAGCAAACATCCTTGTTTTAAAATTGTTACCATAAAATTAATACCTGCAAGGTACAGTTGTCCTCAACTTGGGTGAAACTTTAAAACTCTGTAGTCCTTTTGGAAATTGGTTCCATCCTCGGCAGAAGGAGAATGGAACCAGTTTCCAAAAGGCCTAAATAATTTGGAAAGTTTTAATCTAGTTGTCCGGATATATGTGTGAACTCAAAGACAGATTTTGATTGGAGAAAATAGTAAGAGAACCTCTTAATTCATTTACTTACTTGGGATGTATAATCATTTAAGCTGATGGAACATCATCAGAGGATTTTATAATCAGAATTAAGAGAGCAAATGCCATATTTGTAACCTGCGTGAAAAATAAATATATTTCCAGAAGCACTAACTTAATTTTCAAAAATAATGTTAAAGCTATAAGAGAGATGAACAGATGAATGGAGAAGACTACCTAACAGTGAACTTCATGGTCTTTATAGGAAGCCAGATATAATAAGAACAGTTAAGTCTCGTAGACTGTGTTGGGCAGGACATGTGGCACAAATGGGGAATGAAGCTTCTTGTAGGAAAACCAGAGTGAAAATGCCCAGTTGATAGACCAAAAAATTTTTAACTGTGAGTTGAGAGAAGTAGATTATACAGGGAATGATTGGAAAACATTCACTCAGGATAGGGATGTATGGAGAGTTTATGTCCATTGGCCATGAACCTATGGGTTCAATAGTGCCAGTGAGTTAGTTAGTTAGTTAGTTAATGTTAAAGCTATTCTTTTTTATGGATCAGAAACTTGGTTCTCTAGTAGAACTGTCATTGTAAAATTACAAACCTTTATTAACTGATTTCTTCGCAGAATTTTTAATATTCATTGGCCAGTATTAAGCAACGAAAATGTATGAAGACTGGCAGATGAAGAACCAATTTAAATACAAATTAGAAGTGCAAATGGATAGGACATTCTACAAGAAAACCGAGGGAGGCATTAAAGTGGAATACCTAGGGAGCTCAGATAGTGAACAGCGAGGTGGAACATGGAGATATGTTATTTAATTCAATTAAGAGCACTGGAATAATGTGGACCAAAGTCAAGGCTATTGCTGACAAGTCAGATGAAGATCTCATTGATGCTCTATACTCCACAAGGGAGTAAAAGGACTCGCTACTGCTACTACTACCACTACTCAATCAAGTTGAGCACAACTGTATCTTACAAGAATTAATTTTAGAATTTTATATTAAAAATTTTATATTGTGACTAATACCTCAATGGAACTTTTCTATGAGGTTTAATTTAAGATTTAAATTAAAATGTCTTATCCTTACCTCATATCCAGTCTTCTAATTATACCAGTTTCGAAGCTTGGGCAGCTTCATCTTCAATAATTTCTTGTCGACTGATGTTATGTCGATCAGGAGAACTGCTTCTTCCTCCCTCTGAAATTACTGAAAATGAAGCTGCTCAAGCTTCGAAACCGGTATAATTAGATATGGATATGAGGTGAGGTATAAAACATTTTAATTCAAATTTTATCTTACATTTTATTAATACTGAATATTCTAAGAAGTTAATGTCAAAGGGTCCACCGCTGTGGTTTCGAGGTGGCGTGCTGCCTTGTCACGCAGCGTGCCCAGGTTCGATCCCTGGCCGGGGCAGTTTTTCTGGGTGAGGTTTTTATCGGGGTTTTTCCTCACCTGTAAGACAAATGTCAGGAAAAACTTTAACGCCCAAACGGTCCCCGATATCATACGGCCATCATCATCATCATCCTTATTATTATCATCATCATCATCCTTCACCGGTGTGGAAAGCAACAGGAAGCTACCACACCTACAACTCCCTAGTAAAGCTGCAAGCATAGCATGAAAATGCTAAAATTGTAGTGAAGGACCTGCCTTTGGGCAGAATTACTATGGATGGATCCTTACCTCATATACAGTCTTCTAATTATACCGGTTTCGTAGCTTGGGCAGCTTCAACTTCAATAATTTCTTGTTGATTGATGTTATGTCGATCAGCAGAACTGCTTCTTCCTCCCTCTGAAATTACTGAAGATGAAGCTGCCCAAGCTTCGAAACCAGTATAATTAGAAGACTGGATATGAGGTGAGGTATAAAACATAATTTAAATCTTACCTCAATGGAACTTTATCTTGCATTTCATTAATACTGAATATTCTAAGAAGTTCATGTCAAAGAGAGTCATAATTTACTTCTGCAAATCCAATTGTTTTATATGATCATAAATAAGATTAGGACCACGAGCTTTTCTACATAACTAAAACTTGCAGGATAGCAAAACTGTTGTTAAAAAGAACTTCTTGTAAGAAAATTTGACTCACATTATTCTTAAGGGCAAAACAAGCAGTGGATTGTGGCTCTGTTTCATATTTCCAGTCTACCTCTGATCTCTGTAATAGCGGTGTAACAACAGGAATGTTAAAAACAGATAATGATGCTTCAGTGCCTGATTCAATTACTAAAACAGAGTCCTCAGTTTGACTGAGATGTCCTGCAACAATTGCACCTGAAGAACCACCACCAACTAAAACAAAAAATAAAACCAGGTATTAACTGAATGTAATCTTTCTAGAGATTTTTCTCCTCCTCTCTCTCTCTCTCTCTATAAAATGTTACATATTATAAAACAGTTTCTACTAGGCATGTATTTAATTGTAATTTTTGTGTTTAGTTTGGAGACACTATATTTATGACTCTTACTTTAAGGGAGGAAAGGAGATTACGAGTATTTGAGAATAAAGTTCTTAGGAAAATTTTTGGACCAAAGAGAGATGAGCAGACAGGTGAATGGAGAAGACTTACATAACAGAGAACTGCATGGTCTTTATAGGAAGCCAGATATAATAAGAACAGTTAAGTCTCGTAGACTGTGATGGGCAGGACATGTGGCACAAATGGTGAATGAATGACATGCATGGAAGCTCTTGTAGGAAAACCAGAGGGAAAATGCCCAGTTGGTAGACCAATAATGAAGTGGGAGAATAACATTAACTATGATTTGAGGAAAGTAGATTATACAGGGGATGATTGGAAAACATTAGCTCAGGATAGGGATGTATGGAGAGCATATGTTTGCATGGCCAAGAACCTACAGGTTCAATAGTGCCAGTGAGTTAGTTATATTTATGGCTTGTACATAATCATACTCACAAATTATAGAACTTTCTAGTGTTCATTCACATTGCAGTTACAAGTGGTCTCAGTGAACTAAAGGAGCACATTTTCTCTGGTTCGTGGTTTTAATAATTACCTGGACAATAAATACAACCTTTGGCAATACCAGTTTTGTAGTTTCTAACATCCATAGTGCTTCATTTCCCTAACAAAAGTCAATTCTATAATCTAAAAATTAAATATTTTCCAAAAAAAGCAGGGTATTACAAAAAATATAATTTTTTTAAAGAATTTGGTCCCTAAAGGGTAGAGAATGACTGGGGCGGATCTGAGGATGAGCTCTCAGACTCTACAAAAGGCTCCAAATAGCCTCTCTCTACCAAACCTACCTTCACATGGTGGGACTGTTTTTACTGAAGATGGAGTGTGAATGGCAAGTTTCTGGCGCCATAAAACCAGATGCTCGGGGCAGACAGAGCTCTGTAGCCTTGTAAGGCAGTCTGTCTAGGAGAAAGACAACTCCGAAATTAAACTCTGGTCCTCCAGGTTGGGGGTTTTGCAGTTGGGCTGGTAATCCACCCAAGTAAAAAAAAAAATCACTCAGAAGTCTCAAGTGCAACAATGGACTTGAGACCGGAACAGGTCGCATTGACCTAATCCTGGAAAGGAAGAAGAAGAAGAAAGAATTTTAAAATTTTTGTGTGAAGTAATATCATAGTTTGTTTCAGAGGAAAGTTTAAATTTGTCAGTCTTGTATTACAGATGCTAAAGAACCTTCAGAATATGCAAGTATATTGTTGCATCATTCTTAGCTGTGAGCCTATATGTTATGCCATACACAAACTCAAAATAGAAATAAATGAAGTTAAATGATTAAATTAACAAAACAAATACTTCTTCTTATAAATAAAAGGAAAAGTGATTCCAATATCGGCCAAAGGAGACCTTGGGATATTAGGAGCTTAAGGCTTCCACTTTTTCTAGACAATCAGCACTTGATGTCAGCTGAGTTGTTAGCCCTGCATGACGGTCGTCTTTACTCCAGAACAAGTGTCAGAACTCATTTCCATTAGAGGCTGGGTTGACCCAAGGGCCACAGTGCCACAAGAAGGTTTGGGTCAGTTTAAATCCTGACCCCATCATGACTCAAATCCTCAACCTTCCAGTTTGTAGCATATTACCTTAATCAACTACTCTATAGCATGCCCCCTCTTCTGATAAATATAGCAAACATTTTCTTATAGAAATTTGTATATACAAAATAAACTTTGCCCACAGCAATCTCCCATACTCTAAAGACTGGACAAGCACCCAAAAAAAAAACCAAATTAAAGAAAGTGGACATACTCTTTGCCAGTGTTTCTTTCAGATAGTTTCCTCTGAGGGACATTCTAGACTAGGGTAGGGAGGGTAAATAAAATGACATAATATAATCTCATTTGTCAATTGACCAAATAAACTCATTATGAACTTTATTAACACTTACACACATGAGACCCTTAGAAGCTAAGGGGTGCAAGTGACAAATTGCTACTGTAGATTTTAGTAGTTAAAGCAAATACTAATCTAAGTGGCCAATTTATACAAGTAAAAATCTGTCTGGTGCTGAAAAAAAAACTGCTAAGACAATCACATATGGAGTGTCTCAATTTTGAACATCATTTACTCAAAACTGACTTTTTGTTACTTATACCACCCCTTGGCTTCTAAGGGTCTCATATAATAATGGTAATTTAATAGGAGAGTACTATAAATAACAATGAATAGATAAAAATTAGAAAAACTATATTTAAAACTGATAATGTTCAGTCTGTTTTGAGGAATCATATTCGATGTAGTTTTTTTCAATGCTTACAGGTCAACTACCTTATCTAAAAATTCTTTAATCAAACTCTCAAGTCCCTCGATGGTAATCATACAATAATTTAATGTTTCTAGCATCATACTGTTTCTTGTCTTATTTAATATCCTATTTATAGCACTGAAATACCTCTACAGAGACTGCTGTTACAAGGATCACCAGAAGAATTTCACACAGCTTCGGCGATTCAAACTAATCTACTTCAATTAACACTTTTAAAATTCATATTAAAGCACTGTTGAGGTTATGTAATAGATATTAAATATAAAATTGGTACCTGGTAGGTCAGTCGTCCTCAACTAAATTAATAAACTTCATTAAGCAGTTCCAATATGGAGGCCTTTCAAAATCATGTTTCATCTTCTGGAATCAGTTAAAATGCAGAAGTTGAAACATTGATTTTGAAAGGCCTCCATATTGGAACTACTTAATGAAGTTTAATTTAGTTGAGGACGACTAACCTACCAGGTACCAATTTTATATTTAATATCTACTTCAGTTTCCAAAACTTTTGTTAATGGTTTTCCATCTGTTTTATAAGTTCCACTATTGATCACCTACTTCACAAAAAATTTGAAAGATTTCAAGTGTCAGCGAAAACATCTTCGCCATTAAGCATAAGAAAACTGTTACAAAATTTTCAGTCTTGGATATTTTGCAAATTTTATAATGACCAAAAGGTTTCAAAATAACTTGCAAATATCATTATATCAATGAATTTGTCATTAAATCAGTCTTCAAATGCTTTGATTACACATTTGTAGTAGGCCTACTGCTACATCCCTTTGAATGTGTTTGATGCTTTTTCTTCAGCAAAAGGCGCACTTCAGATCCAAATTTCTCATTTATTTCAACAAGAATATTTCTTTGCAAGTCAGAATTGATGTCTACACTCAGCCATATAATTAGAGTCCGGATTTTTTATGTAATAAAAGATAAGATTGCAATACAGATATTATATATTATTCAGTATTCTATACACAATTTTAATATACTTGCAAAAAGGTACAATATGGAAATCAATACAAAGAAAACTAAAGTGATGACCTTTTGTGGGAAATTCCCTATACCTAGCAAAATTGTTTCGGATGATGAAATTTTAGAACGAGTAAATTAATTTAATTATTTGGGTTATAATTTAACATTTCAAGATGAAGCTGATATATCAAAGAAAATAACAAATTTCACAAAAACAAGGGGGATAATTAACAGTGTAATGAAACCATCTTTAATACAGAAGAACACAAGATTACAGCTTTATAAGGTTCTCATAAGACCAGTATTAAGATATGGTAGTGAAGTATGAACAATACGAAGAAGAGCTGAAAGCCAAATAACAGCGAATGAGATGAGATTTATGCACTGTACAGCAGGCTATACAAAGTGGGACCATAAAAGAAATGAGGAAATTATGGAAGAGTTGGATGTAGAACCCATTGTTCACCATATACAAAACTACCAGAAAAATGGAAAGCCCATCTTCAACGAATGCCGTCTCACAGAATTCCAAAAGCCATGCTTGGGGTTACTGCCCCCAAGGCAAAAAGATCGCTGGGACGTCCAAAAAAGCGCTGGATGGAACTTCTCTTTGAGACCAAAACAGGCCACACGCCTAATACTTGCATGGATGATGATAATGATATATAATACAACGGTTTGTGTGTGAAACCAAGATAAAAGACAGTCAGGAGTCTTACTTCTCATTATACTATTCAACTGTTTGTGTGTGGAACCAAAACAAAAGACAGTCACAAGTCTAACTTCTCATTATACTATATTGCAAATCTTACTGTTTAGTATATAAAAATCCAAACTCTACTTATAATATCCCACAAGTGCAATTTGGTTGTTGTTGTTGTTATTAAAGAAATTACTACAGACAGAATTAAGTTCTTCTCTGGTAAGCATTACTGAGATAAAACAGTGCACTTAGAAGTTCATTCATTATGTCACAGGTGATGAGGAAACTATTGTTTCTGATTTCCAACAAAATGCCCCTGTACTTGATGCAAAATCTGCTCTTTCATTGTGAATGTGTTCACAAAGCCTTCAATATTAACTTCAAACTTCTGAAGGCAGCATTCACAATCTTGAAGTGAGACAACTACCTCACTTCAATGCATTCTGGAATTTTGATGATGGGTCATTGATTACTGCTTGAATGTCATAAAATACCATCAAATCCAAAGGCAAAATTACTGTCATAAGTTAAATGAAGAGCAGTCAGCTCCTTGACAATAGTATCCGTTTTCTATTAGGAATTTTTACTATTGCCAAGACGTCAATAATTCTTATCACTTTTCTCAACTCCATTTTCATTTCTCAAAGAAGTACTTTCATCTGCCAAAATGGAGAACATCTTATCTGTCAATGTTTTCTTCGACTCTTCTCTCAAGACTTCACTAATACATACTAGTAGTTCGCAAGCTGTGTCCTTGCTGCTTCAATTTGATCTATCACTCAGAGTTTGTCTCTACATCCTAAAATAGTCACTCAATTTGTCTTATCTAGAATACTTTCAGTCCCATGCCATAGCCGAATGGTTAAGGCACCTGGCGCAGAGCTACAGAACTTGCACAGATTTGAGTCAATATGGGAGAAGAAATTTTTTCATGGAATTTTGGCCAGTATGGGAATGTTGCCCACCCAGCATCGTAAGGCATTTGGGTAGCTACAATAAGTAGCTGCTCCAGGTTGAAAAAACCAGCTGTAACAGCTGGGGGACCCGACATGCTGACCACATGTCACCCCTACACTGGCAGGATGATTGTTTACCTCTGTGATTAACATATGATTTATCAGGTACTAATTTTATATTTTTAATATCTTATTACACAACATCAATTGTGCTTTAAATTGCATTTTAAAAGTATTTATTTTTAGTGTGTTTTTCACAAGTTGGTTATTCTGTTTTAGCAATAAGACATGTTCCAACGATAATATAGCATATTTTAGGTTATTTTTAAGTCATTTGATATATTTTCTAGAGGCTTTTAAAAAAAACTACGTATCAGAGGTAATTATTAACTTACTTATAATGTAATTCATGCTTTTTTTTATTGATATAGATAAGTATCTCCTATAGAATCCCCCATTCTAAAAATTGGTAGATCTACGTGAATCAACTTTCACTGTTAATTTGCTAAAACTGTCACTTTTATGTAACTTTTAAATCACAATTATGACTTTCTTTGAAATATGCCCACTAAGGTAAAAGGTCAGCTTAGTTTCTATACTTAATTTATATAAAAACAACATTAAAAAGTAACGGATTATAGGAAAAGACGGTAAGGTAAATCGGGATACCACAAGAAAAATCTTGCAGCAGTAGCTGGTGACTGTTAACTAAATATTTAAATTTCTGCTTACAGCTAATTGGGGAGAAAAAAAATCTACATTATATACCTATGATGTAATCGAATTCCTTGCTCACTTTATCATAATCTTCACACGCCCAATCTGTGAAATAATTACTTAGAATGGACATATGAACAATAAAATTGAAGCATGATGCCGCAAATACGTACAATATGACAGCGCACCAATTGAATATCATTATATATATATATATACTAATAACTACGATAAACCTTTATTTAGGCTAAAACACATAAAACGAAGAGAATACGATCCCAAATATTGCATTATTCATTTAATTTACCCATTACTTTCATTTTTTTTTAATGTCAGTCGCATATAGGTTAAGCCTTATTCACATAGAGAACCAGCCTGCCCTTCGGTTCTCTATGGCCCTTATCTACATGGGAATCATGGGATGTTAACGAATTTGTATATGTAAAGCACAAGAACCAATCATAAAATCTCTCAGGTTTACATTGGTCAATCGTAAAAGCCAATTTTTCTTTATAACCAATCAGATACAAGTAGTCAAATGCTACCAATATTTGCTAAAAAATATTAAAACGCCACATAAAATTAACTACGAATTAAATCTTATATTAAAGCTTTCTATTAGCCCTTTCTAGATTTTAAAAATCACATTTATTAATCCTTTTTCTTTATTTTAGAGTTCTAACAATGCCAAATTAAATTATTTGTTTATATTATGTTGTATGTCGGGTTCTCTATGGTATGTAATACCAACGAAACAAATTATATTCCCCTATTACTTTAAACAGTCAAGAGCCATAAAATTAAATATATTACAGAACCTTATATATATATATATATATATATATATATATATATATATATATCATACCCAATGTAAAAATTATTAAAAAATCATCTTAAATTTAAAATTATAAGTTATAAAATATTCATAAAAAGAAAAGTACCAGTTGTCATGGTAACAAAAATACATACAGCAAAGTTTACATACCAGTTTACATTTATATTCATACTGAAACACATTTAACCATACATTCTCTTTATTTTGACTATAGTGGAAAACTTTTGAATTAATGTTTTATAAAAATGTCTTATACAAATAATAACAGAGTCGTAAAGGGGGAAGGAATTTTGCATTCACATAAAGTTCAATATAGCAAAGAAACTCATCAACTCATAAAGGGTATGGCATTTAATTACTTGTTAGTATGTATGTATATTTCCTGTATGTCCTGTGTGGGAGTTTCTTAACCAGGCTAATTTAGTTATGCTTATTTGCCTACAGATGTCAATGAGTGACATATGGCTAGCGTATTGCCTCAATGAGACATCTAGTAGCAAATAAAATTGCATGATCGAGCAATGGTTCGTAGCATTTGGCACTTGGGAATTAACAGTGTATATAAGAAAAAATTTGCATTTAGATTGGAGTGCTCAGGAAGCTCAGTCAATAGAGCATTCACACAGAAAGCTGGGTTCAAACTCCATTCTGAGTGTATATTTTTCTCTTCAAATATAACTAAGGTTTTACTTGAATAGATGCACAGAGGCCTTTTTTATTCAGATTTGCGGTTTTTTACAAGTCTGAAAATGTTCAGACTTGGGACCTATGGTTTAAAATCCCTCCCAGAGGACTTATTCTTAGATTTTCCATCCTAAAAATCCAGTCAGGTTTGAACCTGTGACATTCACAAAAAGAAGCAAGGAACATAACCATTAGACTGCCGTGACCGACATTTAGTTAATTAATTAAAATTGAAAACATGCTGGTATTATTAGTAATATAACTTAAAATGAATGTTATAAGACAATAGCAAAGAAGCAGAGATCTGAGTATATAAACTATGCACATCTTGTGATCTGTGTGTCTTCATGTAAATCCACTTCCACCTGTTTTTTTTTCTGCAACAATAATCTCAAACAAATTGATGAAAGAAATGAGTCCATTGCAAGTGATAGGAGGGAAGTCAATGTAGTATAGTTGAGTTCAATAATTAGATTTCAATTACTAATATAGTTTCAGATAATTTAGACCCAAATTTGAAAAGCTAGCATGTATTTGACACAGCAACCTTAAATTAATGTTTATTGATTGTTCACTAAAATAGGTATAAAATATGTGAATATTTTATCAAAATTGTAGCAAAATATGTTATAAAATTACAACTAAAATTATCATATACCATAGGCCTATAGCGGAAGTACCATAACATCATTGTGAGTGCGTTCTCCAATAAAAAAAAATTGTGAATTTAGTACAAAATCTATTTATATTCCCAGTCCTAGCTTCTTTACTATTGCTTTTTTTTATTTTATAGTGCTACTAGAAGAAAGCAAATTGACAATTCTACAGCGACAGCAGGTACAAAATTCATTACGTAATGGTGAACCTTTGCCACCCTTATCATTAGGAAAGAACATTAAGTCAAGTGTACAAGGGAAAAAATCTCCTTCAGTCAAGTTCCAAATATTCCATAAGAAACGAACTCATGATGATATTGTCAGATCTGGAGCTTATGAGAGAGAACCTTTTGTATCCATACATCCTAAAGGTAGTGTATCTCCTGTGAGTAATTAAGTTGTTATTGAACATAATAGCTTGTTGTCATTTTCTCCATCTTTTTAGTTTGGTTTTTCAAATTAAATTAAAAATTAATTTATTTGTCAAACATATAACAAAATCTTAAATTGCACGTTTCCTTAATTTTTTAGGCTTGAGTTTAAAATTAAAATAACTATAAATAAAGATAAGGTTATATTAAATTAATGTTGGAAAGTAAACATTATGAGATATAATCATTAAAATTCATTGGAGAACATTTTGTTTAAACAACTCACCTCATAGGATTCATGCTTCCATGATACCGCGGTTTCAAACACAGTCGTGTTCATCCTCAGCCATAACTCCGAATGACGAAATTGTTCGGCCATCAACTGTTCTTTTGTTGCCATCTTCAGTGCTGCCATCTATGGTTGAATTTATGAACTTTGAAATCAAAGTAATTTCGTTAGGGATATCAAAATTCATTGATCTATCTTTTTTTTTCTGAATGTATATCTTCTCCCAAACTGTCAATTCCAAAGCCTTCTCTACTTGTTTTAAAAGTTTAGCTTCTCTTCCAATTTTATGATGTTCTAATAAACTATGTGCAGCAATTGCAGATTTTTCAATTTCACAATTTTTAATATTTCTAAAATGTTCTTTTGTCCGAGTTACTTTGATTTCAAAGTTCATAAATTCAACCATAGATGGCAGCACTGAAGATGGCGACAATAGAACAGTTGACAGCTGAAGAATTTCGTCAGTCGGAGTTATGGCTGAGGATGAACACATTTTGTTTGAAACCGCGGTATCATGGAAGCATGAATCCTATGAGGTGAGTTGTTTAAACAAAATGTTCTGTGATGAATTTTAAGGATAATGTTTATTAAAAATTTTGAGGAAGTTCAATTTGACTCTTATATATGTAGTATGACTATATTTTAATATAAAATTTATATCTATATATTTATGTTACTCTTAAAAAGTTACACCAATTTTTAATTAAGTTCAATATGCAACATTGATCATCATTATTTTTAGTTAATATTTTTTTTAAACAAATGTCCCAGGTTGTCTTTCGACATTCCTGGTTTCTCACCTGGCATGGCATACTTGTAACCCACTTCTGAGGTTGGGGCTGCATGACAAAGCAGCACGCTACCTCGAGACCACAGCGGTGGACTTTTTAGTTAATATTCAATACCATATTAATTATCTTTTCTATTATAGTTGACAAAGAAAAGGAGAAGCAAAAATTCCAAAGTCTGATGGCATATGGGAAAGTGATTCCTCCAACACCAATACATAAGTCCAGACTTCCACCAAGAGCACAGCTGCACACTCCCTTAGAGAGAGATAGGTTTGCTGAATGTAAGTTATAATATCAAAATTACACATTCTTTGCAATGAACTCATATTATATCCTATGGCTCTTACAACCCAAGTCGAGCTCTAGCTTCCCCTTTTTTTAGGGTTACTTAATCAATCTGATTTGGTTATGCTTATTTCTCTACAGATGTCATGAATGACATGTGATCAGCATGGACATCTGGTAGGCAACTAAGGTATTTTGATATATATATCAAAATATTAAACTTTACTGCTTAAAAACTCCATGCCATGACTGACCTAAAAGACCATTGGCCTACCAGATGGCTGCTGGCCTCACACCTACATGTGTTAATCACAGAGGTAGATATGATCATTCTGCCCATATAGGGGTGATGTGTGGTCAGCATGTTGGGTCCCCCAACCATTATAGCTGGTTTTCTTAACCTTGTTACTGCTTTAAAGTAATGTAAAATTCTCATTAAAAATACTTTGAATAGGAGTCATCTGATGGCATTGTTAGTAGTGCTAGTTATCTGCCTTCAGATGTAAGAGAATCATGTAAGTGGAAAAAATTTTGGTGTTTGTATCGGGGCTTGAATGGTGTAATGTACTGAATACTGACATACAGAATCAGAGATCCAGGGTTTGATTTCCGGTTCAAGCATTAATTTTTCTTTTTAAAAATAAACTAAGGTTGGATGAAGGTTGGTTAATTTTTGCACAGAGGCCTTTTTATTCAAGATTGTGATTCTTTTACAAGCCTGAAAATATTTAGACTCGGGGCCCACAGCTTAATGTCCCTCCCAAAGGACTTGTCCCTTGAATTTTTTCCATCCTAAAAATCCATTGACACTAGCCGGGTTTGAACTTGTGACCCTCATGACTAGAGACCAGAAACGTAACCGCTAGACTATCATGGTCAACAATGATCTCATATTACAGATTTTAATGTTATGAGGAAAATGTTGATTATACCATAAAAATTGATTATTTAATGGGAAAATCAGTTAATTTTAAAATTATTAGAGTAAGTTAGTACTTTATTTAATAATGCTCTTTAACAACTCAGGTCATTACCATGTCAATTTAATCCGGGCATTAAAAGGCCAACAAATTTTGCACACGGGTCTCTTATTCCAGGCTTGAGGTTATTTTATGTATAATGATCTAAACTATGACTTATCGCAGAGACTGCAGCGTGTTCATAATGCTTGCGTTCGATTAATTTTCAATATCCGCCGTTATGACCATATTTCCGAACACTTTAATAACCTCTCTTGGCTCCGCCTTACTGACAGATGTAAATTGCACTCTCTTTCACTACTTTTCAAGCTTCTGAATTCCTACATTCCTACTTACCTGGCGTCCAGATTTGAGAAGTTATCCTCTTACCACAATATTGACACTAGGTCACAAGATAGCAGTCTGCTAACAATTCCTCTTCATAGCACTTCCTCCTATTCTACTTCCTTCACAGTAGCCTCTGCCCACTCCTGGAATCTCCTTCCTCAAGATATCAGGGGTTGCCGCACACTTGGCACCTTTAAGTCATGCTTATACAGTTACCTGTTGTCTAATAATTAATTTTTCTCTATTTATTTAATTTTATACTATGTCATTAATCTTTCCCTCGTTTTTTATATATCTTGTACATATTATATATTTAATTTGTTAAATTTAGAGTAAATCAAAATATATTATAAATATTAATTGTATTGTATTCAAAACTTGTAATCATTTATATATATATTGTAATTTAGATTTAAGACTATTTTTTTTGTATTTTTTTTAAACCTGGTTGAGTGGTAGACAAGGCCTTAAGGCCTTAACTCTGCCAGGTAAAATAAAGCTATTATTATTATTATAAATCTATGACATAGGGCCCCATAGGCTTTCTTCCCTAGTGAAGTCATATACAAGAATTTTATACCCTTAAAAATTATCGACCCAGCCGATTTGGAATCTGCAACTTCAGAACCAAGTATGAGCATTATTATTACTAGTTCACCAGGACCAACCTAAATTATTGGAACTGTTGCCAATAATTTTTTTTTCTTAAAACAGTAAAAACTAAAAAAAATATAAATCATTCATAGTTAAATAGTAGTCATAATGTCTGTTGAAAATGAGAGAGATGTTTTCTCTTGAAAACTAGTTCCCGTGTTGAAAGGAACATAAAATATGAGGTAAGATGTAAAAAAAGACTCATTAATTATGAATATAAATCATTGTTTAATTTTAAATGTATTATTTCTCTCTGAATGATAAATTAAATTTGAAGAAAAAAATATATGCCAAAATCAGGATTTGAACCCAATGTCTCTGGTTCTGTACACCAAAGCTCTAATGAATACTCCCTCTTTATGTGTAATGATCCATAATTAAAAAAAACTAAGTTCAATTTTTTAATATCTAATAATAGAGTACCTTGGAACAACCAAGAGCAATAAAATTTATAATGAAATGTGTTGAGAAAAAAGCATTTTATGATTTGAAAATGCATTAATGTATTTTAAAAATTCTACTACTCTCTAGAGACAATACTGTTTAAATTAATTTGTATAGAGGTAACAGTTTAGGGTGTAAAAAATGTGATACCTGTATTTATGGGTTTACATTGTTATATGTCTACTAATATTCCTGTTACACATGGGGGACATTAAGGGTCGAATGTTTGAATGCATTAGACAGTAAAAGGCGTTCTCTGCTGAGAAAGTTTTATCCTAATACATTTTGCTTACTCAGAAATCTATTCATGCGATAATAATAATTGTAAGCTACCTGACGAGGTACCTTAAGATCATAGCTCAAGATAGAAACTTATCGTGAAAATCCCGAAGGGAACCGATGGTAACCGATGTAGTTAAACCTTTGCAGCTTTATCCAAGATGTCGGACCTTGAAGACTTCGATCATGTTTTCGGTATACGCGGAGAAGAGGAATTTGATACGAGTCTACCAAAGAATTCAACTGGAAGAACAGGAGAATCGGCGTAATATTGCGCGATGCAGACATCGTTGTATACGGTATTATTTGCGGGATGCAAGCGTAAATACGTTCCTCTATAGCAGACGAAAATAACGGAAGTGGTTTTATCGCTGAGAATTCTGGGTAATTCGTTGCCAATATTATGAAAACGTCGACTTTCATGCATGACCGGTAAGTCGGCCGTTAATTCAATCTCAGCAATTGCTCACAGTGAGTCAGCTCACCAGTGATTGGAAGTAATCTGAGTAGAGACTAATGTAAATTTGAAGAGAAAAATTTTTTCGCCTAGACCGGGACTCGAACCCGGGACCCTTGGCTTTCCGGGCCAAGTGCTCTACCAACTGAGCTACCGAGGCGAGTTACGATCTAGACGCAAATTTTCCTCTTATATACGTTGTAATTCCCTATCGCCAAATGCTTTTGAAACCATTGTTTCTATCTTTGCAAATGGCGGCTTCTTAGTTAAGAAGACATTTATTGGAAATTTAACATTACTTTAAAAGCCAGTAAGGCCTCTAATGATGTTTTTATTATTAATTTAACATTTCTCAATGAAAGATAAATTAAATTTGAAGAGAAAAATTTTTTTCCGCCCAGACCGGGACTCGAACCCGGGACCCTTGGCTTTCCGGGCCAAGTGCTCTACCAACTGAGCTACCGAGGCGAGTTACGATCTAGACGCAAATTTTCCTCTTATATACGTTGTAATTCCCTATCGCCAAATGCTTTTGAAACCATTGTTTCTATCTTTGCAAATGGCGGCTTCTTAGTTAAGAAGACATTTATTGGAAATTTAACATTACTTTAAAAGAGAAATTTTTCTCTTCAAATTTAATTTATCTTTCATTGAAAAATGTTAAATTAATAATAAAAACATCATTAGAGGCCTTACTGGCTTTTAAAGTAATGTTAAATTTCCAATAAATGTCTTCTTAACTAAGAAGCCGCCATTTGCAAAGATAGAAACAATGGTTTCAAAAGCATTTGGCGATAGGGAATTACAACGTATATAAGAGGAAAATTTGCGTCTAGATCGTAACTCGCCTCGGTAGCTCAGTTGGTAGAGCACTTGGCCCGGAAAGCCAAGGGTCCCGGGTTCGAGTCCCGGTCTAGGCGAAAAAAAATTTTCTCTTCAAATTTAATTTATCTTTCATTGAGAAATGTTAAATTAATAATAAAAACATCATTAGAGACTAATGTATTTGCATGCGGCCCTTAAAGTCTTGGATCTGACATCAATGTTTATTCACAATTATTCTGCTCCTTGATCTTATTTGCTATGTGAACTATCAATGAAGTAATGCAGAAACCAAATATGTGCAATATAAATGCCAGTGTTAATGCCATAATTTAAATGCTTAGAATATATTGTGATAAATAGGCTAAGAATTAGAGATTTTATTTAGCTAATTCATATTAAAACAGATTATTATTTAGTTATTTGTTATAAATAATAGATGAAGAAATATACTTAATTTAGTTGATTCATATTAAAACAGATGTTGAAATATGGATAGACAGGAAATATGAATAATGACATTGAGGGCAAGTTATGTAGGATATCTAACAATATATTTTTAAAAATATCTAGCAATATGTAGCTTGTGATATACACAGGGAGAACCAGAGAGAAAGCTAGACTATGAATAATATAAAAATAACAGAAACTTAGGACACTGTGTCCTTTCCACCCTGAAGTTTCATCATTAGGTAAGCATGCACCATTTTTCTTAATAAGTTTTATCTTTTAATATGAGTTAAATAGTTCATCTTCACTTTAAAAATATGGATTAGACCTAAGTTATAAGAATTAAATTAATCGTGATTATTTCATACCTCATACTTCTATATTTCTTTAAATACAGCACTGCAGTATCGGCAATTTCTTATCAATTGTGAAAACAGCTGATGATGGTGATAAGAAATTGCCGATACTGCAGTGCTGTATTTAAAGAAATATAGAAGTATGAGGTATGAAATAATCACGATTAATTTAATTCTTATGAATTTGAACCTCATAATGTTAAAAATTCCCAAATTTAATATATATACCTAAGTTAATTGAGAATAATGATATCCTTAAGGTTAGGTCATAATGGGCTTGGTTCCCACCAAAGTCCTCTTGCTATCTCTCTCTCTCTCTCTCGTTCTGCCCTTAGAAATACCATAGTTTAGTTAAAGTTGGTTTAATTACTTTTAAATTGTATAATTTGTTGCTTATAGTTTTAAATATAGAGTGTTAATTTATGAAATTAGAAATGTTGAGGATAAAGAGTCAGATAAATTAAAAATTGAAATATGTCTTTATGTACTGCACTTTATAATTATAGATCATATAGTGGTTTTGTATTCTAGTGATTGAAGAAATAAATGAGCGACTACATTTCGTAATGGAGATGAAAGAATTGGGCTGTGAGAAGAATTATCAGAGCATGATTGAGCAGCAGATTGCTGCCAAACTGAGAGAAATGAAGAAAATTGATCCACAGAGGTGCCTAGAATTCCAGAGACACAAAAATCTGGTAATCACACAACCAAAACAGCTCACATTGAACATGAACTAAAATACTTATTCATATTATAAACATATTTGCCTTACTCTTGTAAGAAAATTAATTTTGATATTATTGATAAATACAATTCTTCTTATATATGTATTGTACTTTTAATTTCCTTTACTCCCAGTCATTCTATTAACATATTGAAATGACTATTGGTTAATTGTGAAAACAACATTATGAGGTTTTATATAATCAGAAAATGAATCAAATTTTACACCTTCCCTCATATTTTTGTATCCTCATCAGGACCAGTTTCAGGGACATTTTCCTCATCTTTGATTGGCATCTTAATCAATATTTATTAAATATTAATCATGAAATGAATCAGATTTTACACCTCATCTCATATTTTTGACAGATGCCAGTTAAAGATGAGCAAATGACTGAAATTAGCCTTGGAGAGGATATAAAAAAAGATGAGCAAATGACTGAAATTAGCCTTGGAGAGGATATAAAGGTGTAAAATCTGATTCATTTATTGATTAATTATTGTAAAGATTTTTTAAATATTTTATCTTCTTTATCAAAATATATGATTGATTGATTGATCCAGGTTCTTCCTCCTCAGGACATGGATGCTCCCCTATTAGGAGTTTTTTAATTAAACTAATTTAGTTATTCATAGTTAAATCAGGGAAATAATATTATGAGGTTCTTATCGTAAATTAATTAGTCATTTTTTACATCTTACCTCATATTTCGTGTTTTTTTAAACACGGGAACTAGTTTTCAAGAGAAAACATCTCTCTCATTTTCAACCGACATTATGACTACTAATTTAGTTATGCTTATATCCCTATAGATGTTAATGAGTGACATGTGGTTTGTATGCTACCAAAGTGAGACATCTAGTAGGAAAATAAGATATTACTTGGATGGTGAAGAGCGATTAAATTTTTTTCAGAATATAGGCTTGAGGTTCTTTTATGAGCCCAAAATATGAAATTATATAGTATTTAAAAAATAAATAAAGCAAAACAAATCTTATATTTATACCAAAAAAACTTGTAAATCTACTATTTTTTCTATGATTTGAGATTTATACCATCTTATTCCATTAGATTTTTTCCTATACTAGAGATTAAAATGTCTCTTTATGAAACCTGTGTAGGTACTGCATTGGGAGATCTGGCATAATGTATGACATTTCCTATACTAGAGATTACAATGTCTCTTTATGAAATCCGTGCAGGTACTACATTGGGAGATGTGGCATAATGTATGACAATTGTCAATCATAAATATAAAAATAACTGATCTCATAATGATGTTAATAATGTACAGTTTAAATAACATATTTTAATTGTCTTTCATAAACATTTATTAAATAAACAGTAAGGTAGATTGTAAAGCAATCTGCCCATTATTTTTGGCACAAAAAAAACCTATTTACATTCTGTCATTTCAAAAATGATCCAAAACTTCCTTTCAAAATGGGGAATTTGTTTCAAGACAAAGGGAAAAGTGATAGGAGTATGCCTAGAGATAAATTCTTTTCCCTTCTTAGAATGCTAAATTTTTTAAATAATGAAGGGCATGATCTAAATGATCATTTATTTAAGTTTTATGAAGTTTTGCAACAGATAAAGTCTAGGTTCACAACTCTTTTCTCTCCATTTCAAGATCTAATGATAGACAAAAGTTTGGTACTCTTCAAAGGGTGTCTGATATTCAACAATACATAAAACAAATCACCATCATTTTGAAATAAAATTATTTGATTTGTGTGACTGTGAAAGGGACTACTTTCTTGATTCCGTATTCACAGTATGCAGGTGGAAATTAATAACTTAGATGAGTTGGGAATTACAGAATCTAAGTTGAAACAATGATGAAATTGACCAGCCTCATGGGCTAGTGGTCAGCATTTCTGATTACTGTTCATGAGGTCCCGGGTTCGATTCCCGGTCAAACGTAGGAATTTTTTCCTTAAAGGGAATTATTCCTGTGGTTGCCCATGGTCTGGAATTTAGGTTAAGTTTATGTTAAGAACTCTCCTGGCGCTTCATTATCATTTATCACTTATATCATCGGGGTCACATAACTCCGTCTTCTAGGTGCCCCACTTTAGAAGTGGGTTACAATTACGCCAATGCCAGGAGAGAACACCAGAAAAGTCAAAATGACATCCTGGCACATTGAATAATAAGTAAAATGATGAAACCATACCTTAATATGACCATTCCTATTTGTAAATAGTTACTACACTTGTCCCTCATAATCAAACAAATTGTTGTGGTATTCATTAAAAATTACAGAAGGGAGACAAAATCAACATATGCTCTTCTCATCATCATCATCATCTTCATATTGTGTCCTCCTATTGGAAGGTCAATTCATATAGTAGTAATTAAATGAAAAGATAGAAGGGATGTTACAGTGCTGTCTACTAAGCAGAGAGATACAATTGTAATACTGTCTTTAAAAAAATAGGCAAACAAATAAATATAATTTGTCCATCATAGCAAATGTTGTTAATATTATTCGTTTTTAAACATCTTAATGATGGACAAATTATATTTGAAAAGAAAAATATAATAACAAATGTTATTTATAACTTGGAAGTAAATATAAAACAAAGCCTGCTTGCATTCTCATGTACAATGAAAAATTGGGATATGATGTTTAGTAATGTAGAGTGTATGAGAAAATCCATCAAGTGGTACCAAAAATTATTTTTTCATAAGTTGGATTTGTTTTTTTAGTGAATGTATATACTTTATATCTCACAGGCAGAAAAGTCTCCATTTCCAGGTTGGAAGTAATTTGACAGCGTCTTGCAAGATTTCACATCATGACTCAAAGCCAAAAAAAGGGCATGCCATGAAATGGATTGACATCACTATGCCTCACAGAATGGCACTTTCCATATTTATATCCATCTAACAAAAGAGAAAAAAAAATGAAGAGAAAAGAATCGCATGTGATGTGTAAAACCTGTGACACATGCTTTTGTACCATTTCTTTTTTTTAAGTTTATCACACGAAAACTGTGTTCTGGACAAGTGTAGAATGAACATGTAAATAGTATCAATTATGAGATTATAAACATTCTAAATAACCTTTTTTCAAGATTGTACAGTGAAATTGGAGTTCTTGAGTCATCCATGTCTTCTGTCAGTCTGAAATATTGGTAAGTGATATAAACATTATTTTCTTTGAACTTGAACCTCATTTCATTTTCTAATATTCTGTTTGTCTGCTTTTTTTTTTTTTTCTTTCTCTCCTTCTTGCATGACCAACCTCTCTGATAAATCAGTTTGACATGACAATTTTAGAGTAAGGAACTATCACAAAAAGAAAATCTCTTCCCCTAAAGGAATTTTTACAAACACCTGGGCTTTGTTAAAGAACACATTTTGAAGGTACTGTTGTACAGTACTGTGAAAAAGAAAATATAATATGTACAGGGATTTCAAAATTTTTAGCATTTTGTGTGGGAAGGACATTTAAAATTAATTAAAAAAATATTAAATATTTGTTATAGAAAAAAATCATAAATTTGAATTATTTTATGATCATAATCAAAGCTGTTCTTTTACTTCAAAATGCAATTTGATTCACAATATTTTAATGAAAAATGATAAAAACATTAAATTTAAAGTTTAAATGTTCAGGCAGTGCATATCCTCAAATAACTCTGGTCAGTGGGCACATTCAACCATTTTAAATGTCTGACCTTAAAAGGTTAATAGGGGTGGACTGAGTTCAATAACTTCTTACATAATAATTGGTGAGTGGGTGGGTAAATTGTGTTAATTCCAATTCTGTACTGCTTCCCTTAACTGATAGCCCAATTTAAATAAAAAAAAATAGAACACTTGGTAAATAAATATTCTGGTTTAGATTAACAAACATTATGAAGGGATCAGGAAGTAAAATATTCAAATAGGTCAAATAAGGGGAACTCAGACCAAGGGGTAAAATTATTAATTTTAAAACTAACTACCACTACACCTGCAGTCAAATAAATGTTGTATTATTTAGTTTTTTTACCTAATAAATGTTGCCCTGTAACAGTGTGTGTGTGGGTACAATCATTGGAATGTTAATCCTTAACAGTAGTAAGGCCTCAGACCTCATTGTATGAAAATGAGTATCTGCTATTGTCAAAAAAATATAATAAATGAAAATTTAAAAAAATGTATTACTATGAATAATGATAAAGAAAAATTAAAGTCCATCATACAGGACCTACATAAAAAAAAGGAAATTTCACAGAAAGTCATATTTATATTCCCATTTTGCTGGTTTATGGAGTATACATTTCTTTTGTTAAATTGGAGAAGTCCCGCGCCGTAGCCGAGCGGTTAAGGTAGGAAGCCTTGGCGCAGAGCTACGGGACTTGCGCTGGTTCGAGTCTCCATGGGGGAAGAAATTTTCTCATGGTATTTCGGCCAGTATGGGACCGGTGCCCACCCAGCATCGTGAGGCAATTGGGTAGCTACAATAAGTAGCGGCTCCAGGTTGAGGAACCAGCTATAACGGCTGGGGGACTCGACATGCTAACCACATGTCACCCCTACACTGGCTGTTGATCATCTACCTCTGTGATTGACACATGTGGATGTGAAGGGTCAGCAGCCGGCTGGTAAAAGGGCAACCGCTGAAAAGTGGAAAGACCCTCAATCGGAAATTGGAGAAACTCAATTTTCGATGTCAGGTTGTTTAAAAGTTCGGAGTGCAGTGAAAATAAATCATGCATAACCGTAAGTTATTACCAATGTATTATATTCTATTCTATAGTAATTGTGCCCGAGGGCAGGTCTTTCACTGCAATCATAGCATTTTCATGCTATCCTATGCTTTGCAGCTTTACTAAGGAATTATAGGTGTGGTAGCTTCCCGTTGCTTTCCACACCGGTGAGGTATGACGACGATGATGATGATGATGGCCGGATGATTTTAGGGGACTGTTGGGCCCTAAGCTTCCTGACATTTGTCTTACAGATGAGGAAAAACCCCGGGAATTGAATCCTGGCCCACTGCATCACAAGGCAGCATGCTACCTTGAGGCCACAGCAGTGGACTATGTATTGTATATTGTTATATAATTTGATACCAATTTAAATAATACCTACCAATTTATTTTTCCATTATGTTATTAAAATATTAAATATTATACATTGTGGATAAACAATTTTTAATTTCAGATTTAGGTAAATCCCCAATTTTAATGGTCAGATTCGCTGATTTTTGGAGAATACCTTTCTCATTTTATTTTAATAGAACTTAAAGTTTTGTTGTAAAACATAAAAAAATGTTGACAGCTAGAGCAATTTTTAAATTTTTATTTCAACTGAACTCCTACACCTAATGGTCCAATTTTGCTAGTTAACAAACTTTACCTTACTTTTTTAATTTATTGCTACATGTCAAGTTTAGTTCTGATAAAACAACATTTGGAGCCGCTAGAGTATTATTGGACATATATATATATATATATATATATATATATACACACACACACACAAATTTTGGTCATGGTAATTTTCGGCGTCTACTAGATAGGATCTGTGAAGATCTGTAAAAAAATTTTCAGAAATATTTTCATTGAGAACTATCTTGATAGCTTCATTTCTTCAGAATTCGCTAAAATTAGGTTCATAAGAGAAATAGTAAAACCCACATTGTAAAGATGAAAAGACAATAGGTTTTGTGCATTTTTTCTGCATAGGATGGAACATAATATAAAGGTTCAGTGAATGTTCAGGCTTTGAAGAGTTCGGGGACAAGAAGTTTTTGTTAAGTAAAATAAAATTATGTACAAAATGGAAACTTTATTGCTTACTCTAAAAAGAATATAAAACGTAACAATCATTCATCACACTATCACAACGTTACCAACTCAAACCTCTCTTTAACAAAACTGGGAAGAGAGGGGAGCTAAAAAGTATTAACAACTATCTGTGGAATGTACATTCATTATTTGTGATAGAATTACATTTAACTAGAATATCCTGAAGGGTTTTAATTCTGAAAAATGAGATGAAGATAAAACACAAATAATAAGGAGATATAGCTTTAACTACAGTGAAAACATTTTATTTTATTAATCATTCTATTTTATTAAGAGACTAATCAACTCAAGACTTCAGTAGAGCTGCAATCAAGATTAAAAATCAAAAGGAATAAAATTACTGGTAACGCTCTCTGTTCTGGCTCTCATAATCAGCTTGATGATGATAAATAAAGCTTTTCCAGCCTTTTGATTATATCAGAGAATTTAAATTGAGTGAATCAAAATCTACAAACTTGAAAAAAGTTATTTTATCGCTATCTATTTTTGTTCTGATTGGAAATAAGATATTAATCAGGCCTATACTGTATTTTTTTTTCAGAGCAAAGGAATCCAAAAAGAATCACAGAATTAAAATAATTCCCATATGATCATTTATACATTCAGTTTAAAATATAGTATTTTTACTTTAGTTTTGAAAAATCTGTTTATTTTTTCTCTCTCTCTAACCAACTCTATTGATAGTAAACTGATATTTATCACCTAATTATATTCATATATAATACAAGTAAAAGCAAATATATGATCAAGGAAAAAATGTTGCCTTAATATCTTAATGCATAGATTTAAAATGGAAAAGAAACAATGTTCCCTGAAAAATTAAATATACAAAAGAAATAATTCACAATTGTTTGAATTCTCATAAAAAAAACAATATTTGAAACAAGAAAGATCAGAATACATTGAAAAATTATTTTTTGCAATTATATGTAACATCTCATCTCATTTTATGATGGCAAGTCCTTCACTTTGATATTTTAATTGATTCCATCTCAAATAGGACATTTACAGCTTACCTAAGAAAATTCTTAATATTCTCCAGCTTGCAAACATTGATAAATATTAAATTATATAGATTTTTCTTAATTATTGCTATGAAAAAATATAATTACTATACATGGAATGCATTGACTAAACAGTCTCAATTATAAAAGGAAATATCTTATTCCATACATATTTAAGTAGTTGTAACTAAATAATACGAATTCTGCCTAGCAATATAATACAAATATAAAACTTAAGAATCTCTATAAGTTACAATACGAAAAATATTTTCATTACAGAGAGGTTTGTATAACTTCTCACACATTCTTAATTATGACAAAATTTTGAATTGAGATAAATAAAATATACAGTATAAATTAAGATAATGAAATGTGAATAAAGGAAAACTTATCAAAACTGAAAATATGAAAGAGGGAACAGTAGATAACCTTACTTTTCTCCGCATTAAAGTTTAATCAATACAAAGAGAGGCAATGTTTTCAATTAAAGGGCAAAAATGAGAAAAAGAAGGAAGCCAAATAAAATGCATATTACTTTATTCAAATTCTTGTTCATTGGCAATGAAACATTGATATTTTGAGATTTTATAACTTAAAACACTACCATACAGAGAAACTACTCTTAAATGTGAATTAATTTCTATTATGAAAACTTGTTATATAAATGTGCCTAAGATATTTCAATGAGTCTTAAGGGTATCATCCAGGAAGGACAAAAAAAAAACTCCAGATATATAAATAATTAATTCATCATCAGCATCATCATCCATGCAAGTATTAGACCATGTGGCCTGTTACGGTCTCAAAGAGGAGTTTTCATCCGAGGCTTGGTTTGAGACTTGAAAGCAAATGCAAATTTTTTCACCTAATGGGTTGCTGGCCCAGAGGAGTATTATTGTGGGGTTCCCACTAATATAGCATTTCCTCTACATTAAGGTGATGTGGTTATACTGCCAGTACTCGATCCTCAGAGTCTCATTTGTAGTAGCAGGTTGCACCATGAGCAGGTTGAGGATGAGATTTGGATAGGAGAGGTGATGAAATGCACATCACTATCCCTTAATTCAACAAGTGAAATTTTCAGAAAGGAAAAATTTGAGTAATATTAACTGAATTTTTTTTAAATGTTTAAAATTGGGACAAGTAAAATTAGCTCATAAATGACAATCCTTTCCATATTTTTAATAATGTTGGAACAATCATCTGATCTTGATTAAATCTTCTGAATGGTTATATTATAAATATATAATCTAAAAAAAATCTTTCATCTCGTTTCAGAACTCAAGACAACAACATTTTCCTTTTTCCATTTCATTATCTTAAAAAGATCTTGTATTTGATCTTAATCACATAGAATAAGAAATAATATGAATAGAACAAAAATTAAATAAAATTAATAATAAAAATATTATTGAGCTTTCATATGTGATTTGTACAATTACGTACTAAAATGAGAATCTACACACTGATCCTCATATTCGTTGTTTAAGCTAATGTGTGATGCTTCTCATAAACAAATATGGTACCACACTAAGCACACGAGAAATACTTTTTTCTAACTTTGTGGTTATACTAATCAGCTTCAAAGTATATAATATGTATCTGTTAATCTTTGGATTTGGTAAGAAATACATGTGAAGAGAGCATGACATTCATGTTTAATGAATGCCTTTATGCAACTGCTAGTTGTAAATATAAATTAAAACCATGAATTCCAAAATTGAACAACTTAGAACAAGGCTATATAAGAACATTTAATAAATAATATTAAATAAGAACAAAGATTCCATCCTCATTTCTGTATACGATGATGTACTGATTACCTTAACTGATTTTTCCCTCACTTTAACACCTTAAGTTTCAAAGATGCACTGGTAAATAATATAATATTACAACATTTTGTCGTCAGCTACAACTATATTCAAATGAGGCATTCAAACTGAAATATTAAAATTTTTTAATTTAAATATTAATGTGTTAATATTATGTTTCTTAATAAATTATATTCTGAACAAGATAATATATTTTATACATAAATTCTTACAAAAATTCAGATTATTAACATCAGCAGACTGTAAAAAGTTACCCAAGTCAACCATTTTCAAAAACAAATTTCTTCATGAAAGAAAAAAAAAAAGTCAAAATTATAAAACATTTCCACGAAACAAATTTCTTTTACATAATTTTGACAATAAATTATGTTCCCTTAAATAAAAGCAAAATGAAATGAAAAAGTTTTTCTCGAATTGAAGAAAGTGCTTTAGGTCTCTTTTTACAATATCCGATTCAATTATAAATAATGCAAATATACATTAGGTAAATACATTAGGTATATGAGGAAAGGAAAATTGAGCTTGCACCGGAAGCCTAGAATAGTGTAAAAGTTAGCACACTAGTATACAAAACTAGAGGTTCAGATTCAAATCTTGTTCCAGGCATTAATTTTTCTTTACAAATTAATAATTTATCCACCATTGCGAGTATTAAAATTTAATTGTAACATCAAAATACATTAGATACTTTAGAATAATGTGTACTCATAACAGAGATATGATGTAACAAACACAAATTAATTCTGTAATAAAATGAAATTAAAAGAAAAGGAGATTAGTATATTGTAGTCGGTGATGTAAACTGAATAGAAGTCTTTATGAATGATAAAAAAATAATCTAGGTTATTTCATTTTATAGTCTAAAATTATTAAATGCAATATATCATATTTACAAGAAACTTTAAATTCTTATTGATGGATTTATTTTTTTAATTTTTTATTTATTTATTTTTTTGATATTCATGGCTTGAATTTCTAATACGGTATTAAAATTCAAGATTTCGTTAAAAGTGCTACTTACGGCAGTAAAAATAAAGCACCATATCACTTTTTTAAATAGTAAAATATCATTTTGGGGAAAATCAACATTGGTATTTTCATAAGAGAATACTTTAAAATAAATAAATATTGGAAAAAAAGAGAACAGCACAATGTGAACAGATAAAACTACCCCATGTTTCACATCAGGAAGATATTGTTTTGTTGACTTCAAGAATAATATATTAGAAAGGATAAAATGCTTTTGTTTAAATTAATATCAACAACATCCAGTTATATTAAGTTTTGCTTATGATTAGGTCAAATAAAAAATGCTGCTTTTAGTCAACTGTAGATTCAAATAGTAATATCAATATTCTTAAAACTACTAGATTTTTTTATTTTATCAGTCTATTTCCTTTATTTAATAAAATGTTAACTTTATTACATGGTAGTATATTACTATACAATGACAACAGAATTAAATTATTAAATTATTTATATTATTTATTATTTTTGTTTACATAATCAATATTGAGATGTTTGGTGCATTAGTATTTCCAACATTTTTAACATAAAAAATTACTGGTATGATAACAACATCAATTAAATTGTATTATTGAAATAATGTTGACTTACATTACATCATTTTGCAAAGGCACATTTAAATAAATAATTAAAAAATAATGATTGCCAAACAATAATATTGTATATAATAAAAAACATTTTTATAAAAATAAATCATTAAAATATTCAAGATATGGTATTGGTAGATATAGATTATAAACAGTAATTATGTAGACTGTAGTTGTCAAACTGCAGTAAGTTAATCTCATGGATACACTAATGGAATATGCAGAAGAGGATTTAATATGGTAGAGTAGATGGAAGTTCTAAAATTATTCCTATATAGTTCTCCTTGCTGTCATTTTTTTTTTCTTCTTTCTTTCTTTTCTGTCCTCTCACCTAATAACCAATTTCTTATTTCATTGCCTCAACCAAATTGTAATACAGGCGGTATATTTATTTTACAATTATTTTATTTGATCTTAATTTTAATTCTCTACTGCTTTTGTAATTTTAATTAGCTATTACCCTAAATGGTAACTTGTAGAAACAAAGTTTGAATTCCAAGATATAAAAACCAAAAGTCTATATAGTGTTATCGATATAGCTGCTAGGGTATTGTTTCTGGCCTAAAAACATATTTGTGTAATTGGCACTGATGAAATGATTTAAAAAGATATAGCAATGTTTTTGATGATCATGTACTGTAAGGTACTGAAAAAATACCATATATTTTGTTAGGAAGTAGGTATGTTCCTGCTGTGAATCAAGAAATAGGTAAGGGAGTTTTCTTCAGTCTTATTCTTTCATTCCAATATTTTTTTTTCTTCAGTTTACTTGGTTCCCCATGTTCTAGTGAGGTGTGCTTCTAGTAATTGTAAGGTCCATACTGTGAACCATGGTAGTACGGTCCTGGATATGCAGCTGGTGCAGGGTACCCTGTTGCATATGCATACTGTTGCTTTTGTGGGTATACTGCAATAAAAAAATAATACTTAATACCTACAATTGCTCTTCTTTATTCAATAATTATGTTTATTGTGTGTTTACAGTTTTTTTCCAATTGATGGAATTGATAAAGCAGTAGAAAGTAATCTTGGGTATTGTTTGTAATACAGAAAATCCAAGTGACAAAATATGAGGCAGATCTGCAAACCTATTGATAATATTCTTACTAAAGAACTTTGTGAATTAAAATCTAACCCAGAACAAAGGCTCTAAAATCCAGAGCAACCGAAGATAATAAATCTGCAATTAAATCATCTTTAAAGAACTATATGAATAAAGAAATTATATCTCTCACATTTAAAGTGTCTGTTTTTATTATCTTACTAGCGAGTACAAAATCATGATCTTTAAAAACTATAGTATCCTTTCTGAGGATCAAAAATGGCAAAAACTGAAGTTTTCTTTATGGCTACTTATACTTCTACTAGAATCTGATACAAATTAATAATTAAGATACATTTTTTTATCAGGCTGCTTAAAAAAATAACAATATTAGTTGAACACTACGATTAAAAAAATAGAAATAATATCCTGTCTAAGATTCAAATTCAGATCTTAAAATAGTAATGGCAACATATTTCATGCATTTTATATTGGTGTTATTAAATTTTAACTTTTTCAAGTCCATCTCATCTATCTGTGAAGTAAGCATATGAAAACATAAGTTCTGCACATTCCTGTTGGTCCTATGAATGAATGGCAAGGGAGGAGTTTGATGGATGAACGGCTAAGGAGGGAATAATTACATTCCAACTGCAATATCATGAACATGTTGAGCATGTGGAGGTGAGGAGAATTGTATGGAATATTGCTGCATTTCAAGCAGCCTGTATTACCAATCATCCACAGTTCTGCCCATTACTTACTTACTTCCTTCCTTCCTATATGTAGCTTTACTTTAAAGATAGCTGAGATGCACTTTAGTGTTAATATACATGCGCAAACCCTAGTACATAAAAATAAATTACATAACATTGTCATGCATTTTAATAATTATTTTAAATTAATTTGGAGACAAAATTATGTTAACTATCTCTGAACTCTGTTTTACTCAATGAGTTGGCGAATCTAAGCTTGCTCATTTTTAATCATAATTTGGTATTCTCAATAATAATAATAATAATAATAATAATAATAATAATAATAATAATAATAATAATTATAATGATGATGATAATGTGGCAGAATTATAAGAATCAAAGTAGGAATCAGCAGACTCACTAAATTAAAATAGTGCTTGTACAAGAAACTAAATAAATTATATACACCTTACCTCATATTTTGCTCTCTCACCTTAGACAAATTTTGAAGTTATTTATGGCTGATAATATAAAATATATCCTGGTAAGAGAGCAATATATGAGGTGAACTGTAAATAATTGATTCAATTTCTTTAGAAAAGTCCACCGTTGTGGTCTCGAGGTAGCGTGCTGCCTTGTCACGCAGCGGGCCTAGGTTTGATCCCCGGTCGGAACAGTTTCCTGGGTGAGGTTTTTATCGGGGTTTTTCTTCACGTGTAAGACAAATGTCAGGAAACTTTAAGGCCCACATGGTCCCCGAACATCATATGGCCATCGCAATCATAATCATTCATATTCATCTTAGATTAAGGACACTCCTGGCATACCATTATCATCATCATATCATTGGGGCAACATAACACCGACTTCCAGGTGCCCAACCTCAGAAGGGGGTTACAATTACGCCAATGCCAGGAGAGAATACCAAAAATGTCCAAAAGGATAACCTGGGGCATTAAAAAAAATTCTTTGAGAAATATACCACATACTTTCAATGTTTATCACTCTTAACACTACTTTTATAGCTAATAAAGCTTATATTTTCAATATTATTTTAAATTTATCACTTACATAGATGGACAAATTAATATTTGAAGAGAAAAATTTACTCCTAAACTGGGAAAAGCATATAGAACGAATATTCTCAGCCTTTAGTGCACACAATAGTATTAGAGAGAGAAAAATGTACATTTAAACTGAGATGCCTAAGTAGCACAATGATTAGTGAACAGGTGCATAGAATCAGACACCTTGGGTTCAAATCCTAGTTTAGGCATACATTTTTCTCTTCGAATATTAATTTATCCTTCTGATGTAAGTGATAAATTTAAAATAAAAACATTGAAAATAACACATGCTGTTACATCCTATCAATTTCATATTTGGAATAGTGTCTGATTTTGAACATTGTCAACTTATTAAGGTATTACAAGAATATACTTAAATTATCTATTTTAAGGAGGAAATTAATTTATATACTAAATAACTTTTTACTCTCCCTAGAACAATATAAACTCCTACTCAGGGGGCATTCTGCAAAAATCTGGTTCAAATCCTATAAATTAATTTGACTGTGGTCTTTTGGGGATTCTCAGAATCCGAGACAAAGGTTGGATTGGAATTTACATTCCACTTATCTTGAATTTCTGACCCTTATGTTAGGTGTATGTCCACCGCTGTGGTCTCGAGATAGCATGCTGCCTTGTCACGCAGCGGGCCTGGGTTCAATCCCTGGTCGGGGCAGTTTTTCTGGGTGAGGTTTTTATCGGGGTTTTTCCTCGCCTGTAAGACAAATGTCAGGAAAACTTTAAGGCCCAAATGGTCCCCGAAATCATATGGCCATCATCACCATCCTTATCATTATCATTATCATCATCATCATCATCCTTATCATCATCATCATCATCATCCACATCATCCTTCACCAGTGTGGAAAGCAATAGGAAGCTACCACACCTACAATTCCCTAGTAAAGCTGCAAGCATAGCATGAAAATGCTATGATTGCAGTGAAGGACCTGCCCTTGGGCAGATTTACTATGGATGGATGGATGTTAAGTGTATGTATTTTCTTTAAATGGTATATTTTCTATAGATTTCATCTCTAAGGAGTCCTGGCATATTCTGATTTAAATATAGGCATACAATGTCTAGATTTGTCTCCCATAGGTATTGGTTTGTAAGTCCCATGAAGAAGAGGTAAAATTGGAAGAGTAGAAGTCTGGTAATCAGAAGCCAGAAAGATACAAATAATCTTGTATGGAAATGTTGTACAAACAACATTTCTTTCACGTTTTATAGGGATACTGGCATCTAGAATATCTAATCATTCTATTTTTGCAGAATGCACAACTCTTACCAGGCATGAGATACTGCATGTTCATTGCCTCTTCCTTCTCCCGTTCACCTCGCAGGCAAATGGCTGCTGCTGAGAACAAGATGGCTGAAACGAGCGCCCATCCAACACCGATCCAAGCCAAAATGTATGACCAATCGTAAGAAAATATTGTGTTTTCCCTGAGAACCTGCAAGCAGTTAGTGTTAGATGCAAGCAAAACAAAGCAAGTGTTAATTGTTATCATAAGTATGCGATGACCCACAGCACGGCATGCTGCAAACAAATCATTCATGAACTATGAAAATATAATCTTGCACCATGATTTTATAAAACTATGTACCAAAGACACAGAATTCTTTGATTTTTTTACAGCAAATCTCCAAAAGTCAGGATACTCCAATAACTCCTAATATTATTCATGTGTATTATCCAGTTTGTGATTTTTCAGTACATGATTATTATTTTCATGCTTTGTTACCTATAAAAAGTTTAAATTTACACTGGCCTATATTGATTATTTCATAAAAGTTATATTTATGCATCTCAGACAAACAGCATCTGATTAAGGGCTAGATGGGCTAGGAAGTGGAGCAATGCAAATTTTCTTTTTTTCACTTCTGTCCACATAGATACTGAAGCCCTTATAGTTTAGAATAAATTTATATTCTGGAGGTTAAGTTGATCAAAGTAGAGGGCCACTCACCCTGTCTCCTCCTCCTCTAATATTTGAATTGAGATACTTTCTCATAAATAATATCCTTTTAAACAAAATTTTATTTGGAATGTTTTTTGACAAGAATTTAAACTTTCTTAGATATCTTGAACCATCTTTTAGCGAGGTTTATTATCGTGCAATAGTACCAGTCTCTGGTTTTTGATGTGAAGAATTCATTGAGACCCACTTCCTCAGTTTCAATGTTTACATTCTTTTTGAAATTTCATGCAAGAAATGGGTCATAGATCAAAACAATTGGTAATCTGAAGATGCAAAATCAGGGTTATATGCTGGGTGTGATAGTAATTTGATTCCTCCCTATTCTTAATTTTTTGTCGTGGTTGTTCGTGCAGTGTGGGATCTGGTTAGGTTTGAACCTGCAATCTTCAAAATTTCATGAACTTGATAAGTTAAAGTTGTTGAGAAAAAAAAATATGAACTGACTGTATGCCCATTTGGAACAAACTCCCAGTGAATCACGCCTTCAAAATTCCACCAGACATACAACATTACATTAAAATCCAACATTACTTATGAGACAACCTAATAATTTGATGTAAAGTTGTACATGTCTTTAATTTAAATGGACAATCTAAGATCTTTATTAAATTGGAAAATTTAGCATCTGTTTTATTGCGTTAAGTTTGCATGAAAGACTAGAGAATTTGAAGACTATAGATGGACAACGATTAAAGACAATTATGGTAGCAAAGTGATACTAAAGAGAAACATGCCCAAAATGTTCAGGGAATTGAAGGAAAATATTGGTACCCAGGTTTCCCCTCCTTATACCCTATGACACTGCAGTTAGCTTATAATTTGGTATTGTAGTATTGAAGTATATCTCAACTACTGTATTTTAACACTGGAATCTATGAGCTGTGTTCCCATGGTATCCAGTTTATTTGGTTACTTCTACTCTCTTAAACACATCCCACTCAAAGAAAAAACAGACATGATTAAAAATGTTCTAACATATCTAACAAAAGGAAACATTCCAAATATAATAAAATCCCATTTAAACAAACTTTGTTTAACCAAAATCTGGCTTAACCAAAACACACAAAAAAGAAGTTTAATTTTTTTTTAAATTCCTCCATATACAATGTAAAGATGATATAGCTTGGTTTTGTTTTCATTTGACAATAATGTTAGGAAGAACCGTGTCGCTATTTTCTCCATACAGACATGAATAATCTTTTACGAACATATTTTCATATAACTAATTACTGTATATAAGATAGTATAAGATAGTTTATATTTATTTTTAAATTTTAAGTTACATTTTATAAGAAAATAGTATTACACAATATACTCCTTCCTTTCACAGCTGAAAGGAGAGGCTGAAATTACTAATGGGGTTATATAAAAGATAGAAAAATTTCCATCTAACGTGTGATGCCCAGATAGCATAGTGGTCAATGCGCTAGTATGTAGAACTAAAGATCATGGGTTTAAATCCCAGTTTGGGTGAAAATTTTTCTTTTCAAAAATCAATTTACTGTACAGTAAATATTTTAATAGAGAGATATATTTTTGTTGTATATTTTATATTATTTTTTACAACTAAAAAGAAAAATGTCTGCCTAAGTCAGGATTTGAACTCAAAATCTCCAGCTTTACATGCTGGTGTACTAAATCATTGTGCTACTTAGGCAATTCAGGAAGAGAGAGAAATCTTTCTCTATTTGAAATTCCCATGTATCCCTTATTAGTGAACTTCTATTCACATTACAACAGGGTCACTTCTGCTAAGTAGACATTATAATGGGAATATATTCAGTGCCATATAAGCTAATTACAATATTGAAATTAATATACTCAGGCTTACTGTTCACATACAATAGTTAATGTAACTAAAGAGCCTGCCTGAACCAGGATTTGAACCCAAGATCTCCAACTTTTTATGCAGGTACACTAAACCATTCTGCTACTTAGGTCTGAGTACCTTAGTTTCAATATTACATTTGTAATTAGCTTATATTGCACTGAATAAATTCCCATTATAATGTCTTCTTAGTAGAGGTGACTCTGTTGTAATGTGAATATATCACTAATAGGGGTACATAAGAATTTCAAATAGAGAAATATTTGTCTCTCTTCCTGGATGCTTAAGTAGCACAATGGTTTAGTGTGTCAGCACGAAAACCTGGAGATCTTAGGTTCAAATCCTGATTTAGGCAGTTTAACTAATTGCTTGCGAACAGCAAACCTGAGTACATTAATTTCAATATTAAATATATAATATTATTCAATATTATTACTTTTTAGTCATTTTTCAAAGGCTGATTTAAAATTACTACTTACTTTATGCTAACAAAGAAAAAAAGGCCCATGTTGTTTTTGCATATATATACAGACATATTTCATACAGAATAATGACTTAAATTACATAAACATATGGCAAACTGCCATAATTTAATTAGGGGAAAATAATAGATGCTGTTAAATATCACACAGTGAGAGACTTGATATACATGCAATGTGAGCGTTAGAAGTCATACAAGTACTCAGACGGATATAAGTTATAGTTCTGCATTATTGAGTTATGATAGATAAATATCAAGAAAAATTAAAAACAAATGAATATTCATGCTGTGATATAGTAATGAAAGAGTTTTGAATGACAGATATTCAAAGTAAAAAAAATATAATCAATGAATTCTGTGACAATTGTTGCTACATTGTAAAATAACTTCATTCCAATAACTGGTGCAAGATCAAATTCAGAGACTTTGTCGTGTGCACACCTGGCATTATGTATTGTACATTCTTCGCTTTCTCAGCATTCCGTTCTGAACGCAGGCATGAGGCTGCACAGAAGAAGAGAGTACTGGATATAAGATAAAATCCAACGCTGATCCACGCCAAGAAAAACGACCAATCATATAACGTCACAGTCTCTTCCTTCAGTACCTACACATTACATATCAATCTCTATATACCAGATTGTAAATCTCAGCCAAAAACCTGTATAATTGCTAAAAAGATTTGTTTTTAGTATTTTGTCCTTTCTGGACACAGTTCATTGAGAATACAATGATAAGAGCAAATTAAACATTTATATCAATATCATTATAATTATGTTTACTTTCCACTCATTGTATTGCCCTATAGAATAGAATGGTCATTATTTATATTATAATAATCAGAATTTGATATGTATCTAAAATAAGTTACTGGGTGAGTAAAGTTTAAAAATACTACTGCACAGGGGTACTGCATGGACTTTTAAATGACAGCACAGAAGGGAGGAAACCGGTCTCGTATAAGTATGGCAAACCACACTGAGGGGTTAAATAAGCTTAGCTTTCTCAGGTCTTTGGAGGAAAAAAAACAAGATGATTAAAAAGTCTTGATAAATTTTTGAGAAAATGGTTGATATTGTGTTACTTTCGTAGGTTATATAAAAATGTCTAACTACTAATGACAGAATTGCTGTACTGTGATTGCATTTGCAATGAATGAATAAATCTGCATCCACCAGTGCTAATATCAGACTACTGGTTAAAAAATTCAAGAGAACAGGTAGTGTGCAGGATGGCAAACACTCTGAGAAGTCTAGATTATCAACTAAAATATAACATCTATCTGGAAGACCTAATGAAGAACTGCTTCAGGAAAACAGGAGGCGTAAACATGGGAGGAAGAAGAATTAAGTGCATAAGTTTCGCTGATGATATGGCTTTGCTAGCAGAAGATTCAGTGACAGTGAGGAACATGCTGATGGAGCTAAATGACAAGTGCAAGGATTATAGGATCAAGATAAATATATATAAGACGAAGGCTATGTTTATAGGAAGGAAACCAAGAAAGATAAACATGAGGATTAAAGATGAGGCCATTGAGGAAGTGGAAAGTTTCAAATACTTGGGTTGTACTATCAGTAGTAACAAGAACTGTGGTCAAAAAGTAAAACAGAGGATAGCAATGGCAAAAGAAGCTTTTAACAAGAAGAGAAGCATTTTCTGTGGACCTTTGGCAAAAGAATTATAGAAGAGGTTAGTGAAGTGCTTAGTGTGGAGTGTATCATTGTATGGTGCAGAGACTTGGACATTACGACAGAATGAGGAAAAACGATTGGAAGCTTTTGAGATGTGGATATGGAGAAGAATGGAGCATACAAAATGGACAGACAAAATAAAAAATAAAGATGTGCTAAACAGAGTGGGTGAAGGAAGACCAATGCTGGAACTCATAAAGAAGAGGAAAATAAATTGGATTGGCCACTGGCTAAGAAGAAACTGCCTGCTGATGGATGCCCTAGAAGCCATGGTCAATGGAAAGAAAGTTAGAGGCAGAAAAAGACATCAGATCCTCCATTACACCTTGAAAAAATGAGCATACCACTTCAACATTCTGCATAAACTAGGAAGCAAGGATAACCTATTACAGGCAGATCAAAGAAGATAATTTGCTGGAACATGTGCCCTTTAGCAAAGAAGTCACCTTCCATACTTATGACAACTATAAATTGTGGGTGGATCAGATTCTGGAGTGAACATAAGACATCCCAAAAGTAAATATATGGTTGGGGTTCATAAAGAACAGAATTGGAGCATGATGGAATCTCAGAAACGGTGAGGATTCATTCCTCCCCCTTCATTTCGCAAGGCATTGTTCATCTGTTCCTGGATACCACATTTCCACTTAAGTGGATTGGTATGCGGTCACAATGTATTTGGACTCCACAGTCTCCAAATCTCACACCTCTTGATTCTTTTTTTGTAGTGTTTATAGGGTCAAGATCAACATTATTTCTCATGATGGTTCAAATTTAATTTTCTAAAAAATGGATCGAGACTTTGTAATCATCCTGTATTTTACTATAAGAGTAAACTATTTAATGCTTTTAACTAGTCATCTGACAATAGTGAACATAACTAGAAAAAAAAATACATCTGAGCCAAGATTTCAATCTAAGATCTCTGGCTTTATTCACTAGTGTTACATCATTCAGCTACTTAAGCACATTTTTCAAACCATACCCAAACTTTTCTTTCCTTAATCCAAATGATAGATAGATTGTCAGTATGTAAAGCTGCAGATCTAGCTTTTAAACCCTGGCTCAGATGTAAATTTTTCTCCATAGTTACATTAAAAGTGTCTACCATACTGTTTTTTTTCTTGAGTTTAGCTTTTGTTCCCGAATTATTGAATGACATTAAAAATTAAAAATGTATCATCTCACCTCAAAGTTTGTCTTCTTTTTAGACAGTTTCAGAATTACTCCATCTTCAGTATTTTCATTACCATTGCTTTACCTACTAAGTTTAAACAAAAGACAACTCGAGTCTAAGAAAAGTAAAAGAAGAAGCAATTCATCACCACAAATAATGAAGATGGAATAATTCTGAAACTGGTCTAAAAAATGATAAAATATGAGATGAGGTGATACAATAATTTTAATATTTAATTATTAAAACCTCATTGTATTACTACCTACTAAGTTTATTGAATGCCATGTTTACTATGTTATAAATAGAGCAGGGAATTATATGAAGAAAATTACATGAAAATATGAAATCGTAAAGACAAAATATGAAAATTATGACGCAAAAATATTATGAAGCTACTACTTTCTAAACTTTTTACATATATTTATATACATAGGCCCACTATAACTTATAAGTGTACATACCAGCACATAAATGAGACAAACAGAACTTATTTATAGCTCAAGAAATCAAGATATTCACTTTATTTCGATTTTAATTAGCTTTTTCATTAATTCTGATCCAATATAAAATATCATATTCATGATCTGAAACAATTTTAATGGATCACACCATAGTGTAGTTGTATAAGGAAACGTGGTGCAAACAGGAAAGTCGTGGGTTTGAGTCTCGATATTGTCAAGATTTTTAGCTGGACTAGACCTTCTGGTGGCATTGTGGACCTGGGGTCTCAGATCCTAATGGAAGTGAGTACTAGATGCATGTTCTGGGCACAAATGCGGCCATAAGGCAGATCCGACAACCCGGCAGACATCTTGTGTCTATTGTCTAGAAAGATGGGAGCTTCAACATACCACTACCCCAAAGGCCTCCCAAGACTGTAGTGGAATCACTTTACCTTCATAAATAAAAACTGAGAGGTTATATATAATACAATTAATTAATGTACTGAATGATATTTAATTATGGAATCCAAACATATACAAGAAACAAAACATTGTAACCATGAAATATAGTACTAACAAAGTTTAGAACAGGTATAGTTTGGATTATTGCTGTTTTTACATTGCATAAAGATATTAAATTCCTGGAGATGCAAGTGTAACAATAACATTAAATTGGACAATTTAAAATACAAGTAAACCATTCCAGATGGAGAAACAAGATTTTAAAAGTTATTAGTCCATAATTGATTCCAGCGATTGTTTCAGAACTCTCTTTGTAATTAAAGTTAATTTAATATTGAACTTCAAACATGGTGAAATGTATTGTTTATTTTTTATCATTTCACTCACCTCAGTGAGTGAAATGATAAAAAATAAACAATATTAAAGAACCTCATAGTGTTATTTCCTATCTACATAACTTAATGGTGAAATGTAGTTAAGAATTATTTTAACATTTTTTTTTTTCATTAAATGGGTCTAACATAGTGTCCATAATCTTGGTCTAATTGTGTTTTGAACAATCCAGTTGTCAATTCTGTTTGTAATACACAGAAGTTTTTTTCTATATTTTCTGATAGTAAACTATAAGGCCTGTCGGGTCAGAAATGTTTTGCACGATGAAAAATTATGCTCAACATCACACAATGTTATGGCAGCATATTTGTATCATGCTATATTCGATAATTTGATGCCCTTACCTACATGAACTTTACTAATTTCACAAACCACTTAAACGGAAATGAGTACCAGACGCTTGTTCTGGGGGTAAAGGCGGCCGTCATGCAGGGCTGACATCAAGTGCCAATTGTCCAGAAAAAGTGGTAGCCTTATCCTCCTACTACCCCAAGGGCCTCTTGAGGCCTGTAGTGGGATTACTTTACTTTACTGCTTCAAGTTACCAGCAGTCTCTCCTATATTTAAATGCTGTAATCTGTTCACAAAGTAAGGACTGCTCTCAGGTAGCAATAACAAGTTGACAGCTATTAAACCTGACTATAGAATATTCCAACATTCTTCTACTTATTCATCTAGGCTCATGTTCTTGTCTGGGGATCGAGTTAAGGACAAAAACCTCCATCTAACACTGTCACTCTGTGACTCATCTAATTATTTGCTTTTATAAAATCTATCTATCTTGTTCAGAAGGAATACTGAAGAATTTTCACTTATCTACCACATTACACTGTCAAAAATTACATAAATACATTTATTTCAAGAAATATTTTAATGAATTCCTAGAACTTTTATTAAAAAAAAGAACGGGAATTTGAAAGTTGAAAAATATGAATGAGCATGAAATTTTCACTAAAATATGAACATTCTGCTAAAATATTATGAAATATGAAGTTTTTTGTTGGTCTTGTTTGATTCTACACATCATAAAATGTAAAGATACTTAGTCTCAGCGCTCTCTGACAAATAGTTTAAAACATGAAATTTCATAAAATTCCTCACTCTAGTTATAAACATTTGATGTGTAGCTCTTGGTAATTTTTTACTATTGTAAAAAATAAACAGTACCAGTATGCAAGTTACATAATTCAATTATATGAGGTAAGTTTGAGTTAGAAAATTGTCTTACTTGCTATGTTCAACATAATGAAAGTGTAAGATATACTCCACACTAACACATACTTTATTTTTATATATTAAATTTGGGAATTTTTAACATTATGAGGTTCAATTAATAATAATTAAATGAATCGTGATTTTTTCTTACCTCATACATCTGTTTCTTTAAACACAGCACTGCAGTATCGGCGACACTTTGTCGTCATCGTCAGCTGTTTTCACGACTGTCAATTTTTTCTCCTTTTTGCCGGTAATTATCTAGACTGCCATCTGGTGTTCTTTTTAAGGAATTCCTCTTCAAACTGCCATCTGGTGTTATTTTGAATGAATCATTTCCTAAACTGCTATCTGTTGTATTTTTGAAGAACTTTGTAATCAAGCTTGGTTCTTCCGGAATCTCAAAGTTCATAGTTCTAGTATGGTTTTTTTGAATATATATTTTTTCCCAAACTGTTAAATCCAAAGGTTTAGATAGATGTTTTAAAAGTTTTGCTTCTTTCTCAATCCTATGATGCTCTAATAAACTATGTGCTGCTATAGCTGATTTTTCAATTTCTCATGTAGAAGATTTTGACAAGGAATATAATCATATTGTTCATGTTGCTAAAATAAATGGTTTCGATGAAGACATTATAAAGAATAAATTAAAGAAATTCAAACAATGAAAAAGGTTACAGGAATACACCACCTTACATCATGGTCCCAAGAAAGATGTAAAATTCAAGAAATTCACTTACCATCCTGAAGTTCATAATAAGTTTCAAAAAATTTTCAGAAATTTTAATATAACATTAGCTCCAATTAACAAATTCAGCTTGGGTAATCTGCTGTTAACTAATAATAAATGTAATACCCCAGACAACAAAAAATCTGGGATTTATCAAATTGATTGCAAAGATTGCAACAAGATATATATAGGAAAAACAAAAAGGAACTTGGAAACTCGTAAAAAAGAGCACTTCAGAAACATGAAGAATGGAGAAATTGAAAAATCAGCTATAGCAGCACATAGTTTATTAGAGCATCATAGGATTGAGAAAGAAGCAAAACTTTTAAAACATCTATCTAAACCTTTGGATTTAACAGTTTGGGAAAAAATATATATTCAAAAAAACCATACTAGAACTATGAACTTTGAGATTCCGGAAGAACCAAGCTTGATTACAAAGTTCTTCAAAAATACAACAGATAGCAGTTTAGGAAATGATTCATTCAAAATAACACCAGATGGCAGTTTGAAGAGGAATTCCTTAAAAAGAACACCAGATGGCAGTCTAGATAATTACCGGCAAAAAGGAGAAAAAATTGACAGTCGTGAAAACAGCTGACGATGACGACAAAGTGTCGCCGATACTGCAGTGCTGTGTTTAAAGAAACATAGATGTATGAGGTAAGAAAAAATCACGATTCATTTAATTATTACTTTATTTTTATTTAAATTCTGCAAATTACACCTACAGCTGATATGGTGACCCATAATCAAATTTTTTAAGGTGCCACACAATTTTGCATTGTAAAGGTACAAATAATCAATTAGAAACCTACCTAATAAACTATACTTGAATTGATCCACAAATATAGCCAGAATAATATTTTAAAAAAAAGTATTTAGAGAATTTGACAGAATTTGCAACAACCTGGAAAAAAGCTGCATTCTCCATTTTCATCATGATTTCTACTCATTGTGATATCTTACATCCTGAGCTATGTGTGTTCTAAAACATTGACTTCGAACTTACTAACCTAACATTAAAACATATTAGTTATGATGTAGGCCTACCTTTCAAATTAAATCATGAAATTAATAATAATTTAATGCATAACATTTTCTAGAGTGACATTATGCCTTCAAAACCATATGAGAAATCTCTATTGCTGAAAATATCTCAGTTTTGAATATATGATACTTACTGAAAATCTAAAAAAAGTAAGTTACAATAGACTTTGCATTTAATTCCAAATATTGAACAAAAATTCTATTAGAAAAATAATAATAATTTTTGGATTCCCTATCTCAAACTTTTGTTTAAGTCTATTCTTTAAAATATATCTTAGCGTTTAAAATAATATTTATTCATACACTTACGTTATTCCACTGTTGATAGAATTCCTCACCAACAACTTTCTCCTTCTCATAGTATTCTACCCCATGCCAAAGACCCATTCCTCCTGCACTCAGAAGACCTAGAATAATATAGAGTAATCTTTATTTACTGAAAATAATATTTTAAGAATGAAAGTATACATCCATCCATCCATAGTAATTCTGCCCGAGGGCAGGTCTTTCACTGCAATTATAGCATTTTCATGCTATGCTTTGCAGCTTTACTAGGGAATTATAGGTATGGTAGCTTCCCGTTGCTTTCCATACTGGTGAAGAAAGATGATAATGACAAGGATGATGATGATGGCCAGATGATTTTCAGGGGCCGTTGGGCCCTAAGCTTCCTGACATTTGTCTTACAGGTAAGGAAAAACCCTGAAAAAACCTCACCCAGGAGCCTGTCCCGACCAGGAATCGAACCTGGACCCGCTGCGTGACAAGGCAGCATGCTACCTCGAGACCACAGCAGTGAACAAAGTATACGTATATATATATATTTATTTATTTATTTCAACAAATAAATAATTACTTGTTCATGCAGACATTGGGTTCAAATCTCAATTCAGGTGTGCATTTTTCTCTTTAAATAAATATAGGATGTTCATCTATAAATATTTTAAATTTTAGAATTCACAAAAGTGATGGTCCAAAATATAGGACTGAAAAGCAAAAACAAAGAAAAGCTAAAATTTTCCAGTAAACATGGGTCCAGAAATTAACCATTTATCAATTTATGCTGCTCACTGAATACTGTACTAATTACTAATTTCAACAAAAGCAGTGAAAATTTTATTTAATTTTTATTCACAGCTATCGTGTTACATAAATAACTATACAAATTTCTTTAAACCTTGATCTATAAGTAGATGTTCATGGGTTCCATCATTTTTGAAACCCCAAAATATGCACTGCTTTAATATACATAATTGAACTTTTATAGGAAAAATTACTATGAGGTTTAATTTAATATTTATATTTATTTGTAGTTAGAAGACTAAATATGAGGTGGAGATATAAAGAATTTTAATTTGAACATTAGAAATAAAAATTAATTTTAAATATTATACATCAGTGAATTTAATTATTTAGTAAAAAGTTCCATGAAAGACTGTTGTCCTTCTTTAATAATGTATTCAAAAATGCAGATATACCACAAGAATGGAAGACAAGCATTGTTATACCCCTGTTCAAGAAAGGAGACAAGAGAAAAATGGACAACTATAGGGGAATCAGTTTGTTAAACACATGCTACAAAATTTATGCAGACATTTTATAAATGGAAAATTGAAAAGTTTCAGTGAAACATTCCTTATGGAATGTCAAAATGGATTTAGGAAAGGACGATCTTGTATTGATTCAGCATTTTCTGTTAAACTATTGCTTGAAAAAAGAAGAGAATTCAACTTAGAAACACATTTTGCTTTCATAGATTTTGAAAAAGCATTCGACACAGTCAAGAGATCAAAACTCTTAAATATATTGGAAGACAGAAATATACCAAATTTACTTCGGCAGAACATACAAAATATTTACAAAGACAACACCATAAAGATTAAATTAAATAACAGATTTTCTGAAGAAGGAATTATAAATCGTGGTGTGAGACAAGGCTGCCCCCTATCCCCAACACTGTTTGCAATTTATATCAATGAAGTAATATGTTGCTGGAACAAAACATATAAATTTGGAATAAGAATATCAGAAAATAGAAAATTAAACACCCTACTGTTTGCAGATGACCAAATAATAATAGCAAATTCCGAAGATAATCTACAGAAAGGTCTGTATGAACTTAACAAAAATTACAGAAGAATATGGATTAAAGATATCTACAGAAAAAACAAAAATTATGGCATTTCAAGGTGTAGATCCTGTCAGAAGTAAAATTGTACTGGACAATAAAATTTTGGAGCAGGTGAATAATTTTACATATCTAGGATGCAATATCTCATATGAAGAAGAAAAGGATGTAAATGCAAAAATATCTAAATTTTTAAGAATTTTAGGGTTAATAAATTCTATCTTCAAGCCACAGTTAGTCCAAAAGCATTCAAGACTGAAAGTGTATAAAAACACTGGCTCTTCCAACTCTTTTGTATGGTAGCGAAGTATGGACGTTGAAACAGAAGGATATACAAGAGACTTAGATCTGCTGAAATGAGATATCTTCGGAGGACTGCAGGATACACACTACTAGATCACAAAAAAAATGAAGACATCTTAGAAGAATTACACATGGAATCTTTAGAAAACAAAATTTCTGATTATAAGTCAAGATGGATACAACATGTTCATCGAATGGAAGATCACAGAATACCCAAACTAATGTTAAGATATCAACCTGCAGGAAGAAGAAGACCAGGACGTCCACTCAAAAGACTTCTGGATGGTGTTTCTCTTGAGGCCGAAACAGGTCAACAAATGGCCTAAATTCGTGAATGTACTATGATGATGATGATAGTAAAAAGTTTAAATATGATAAGAAAACTCTGTTTAGAATCCTCTGATATGACCAAATCCATGTACTTCCAAGTTCACTGATGAGAATTATATATCATATAACTCCATTTAGCTTTAAAAATAATTACATTATTTTTTAGGACTTGTAAAATTAAAAATTAGAATAGTAATTGGGTCAGTGAATTTTAAAAACCTCTATAGTTTAGATCTACAATTAAGTAATTAGTATTTAGCTTTGTAATTCAAAGCTGACATGAAAAAGTCAATAAATTTTGCACAGAGGTATCTTATTTTAGACTTGAGACTTATCACAAGTCATAAATTTGTGACACAACTCAAGGCTATACTTCTATTTTAATGGAAGTCATACTCAGTACTTTAGTATTATAATAAGACATATATCACACGTGACAAATAAATTATACCAAGGTAGAATAATTAAATGTTTATAAAACTGAATATTTTGCTCCACTTACATGCCAACAACATGAGTATAGCAGTGCATGTGATATTTCCAGGAGATCTCCTCCAGCATCCAGCGACACCAGTCCAAAATGCCACAAAAACAGCAAAAAATGCCACAATGAAGAGTGCAATCATTGATCTACCCATATCTGAAATATATACATATTCTCGTTTAATATATTCAACAATAAGTTCCATTATAATACGAGTAATTTATAGTGGTTTAATTGAAAATGATGCAATTGAAGCTACTTGGTCTAGAGAACCAAGGGTCCCGGGTTCAAGTCCCGGTTTGAGCATATAATTTTTCTCTTCAAATATGATTTATCCATCATTGAGATGTATGAAATGAATAATAAAAACATCGAAAAAAGCCGTACTGGCATTTATAATGTAATGTAAAATTCCCAAATATGTCTCCTTAATAAAGGAGCCGCCATTTGCAAAAGATAGAAGTAAAGGCATCATAGCATTTGGTGGGCGGGAATTACAAAGTATATAGAGAAAGATTTGCGTTTAGATTGGTACTTGCTCAGGTAGCTCAGATAGTAGAGCACTTGGTCTAGAGAACCAAGGGTCCCGGGTTCAAGTCCCGGTCTGAGCGTATAATTTTTCTCTTCAAATATGATTTATCCATCATTGAGATGTATGAAATTAATAATAAAAACATCCTCTATTTAACTTTTTTTACCTATAAAAGTTAAATATAAGTGACGACTCAAGTCTACATAGGAAACACCATACCATTTACATCCTCTGTTAGCTTTAATGATAAAAAACATCCTGTTCACTGATGTGCATCATTTGCACTCTTACATAACCTTACATAACCAAAAAAACAAATTGTAACTCTTTGATAGATAAAAATGTATTACTCACGCAATCTGGCCATGGCATCATCAGAGAACTGTTTAGTGACATTGTCAACATCAGGCAGATAGTAGTCTATGTTGTTACAGTGTGTTTCCACTGGACTTAGATATGTTTCCACTGTAACAAGAGAATATAATAAAATTAAAAACAAGTTGCATTTTTAAATTCATATGTTGTAAGAGAGTTAGATATAGGACCTAAATATAAAATAACATATATTTATATTCAATGATTGGATGTTTATACAAAGACATTGCTTCTCTTTAATATAACAGAACAGTACATATTATTAGGAGTAAGTAATGTTTACACAAAACAATGAAACCTTTAACAATTACTCAATCGAAGGTAGTAATAATAATAATTCAAACAATGATATATTTCCAGATGTGAAATGTGGAAAGTCACCCTGCGGTAGTCTAGTGGTTATGTTCCTTGCCTCTAGTACCAAGGATCATGAGTTCTATTCTGGCGGGGGTCGATACATTTTTAGGATGAAAAAATTCAAGGATCAAGTCCTCTGAGAGGACTGAATAAAAAGGCCTCTGTGTAAACTTTAACCAACCTTCATCCATCCAAGTAATATCTTAATTGCTTACTAGATGTCTCATTGAGGTGATGTGCTAACCACATGTCACTTGTTGACATCTGTAGCAAAATTAAATTATGCTTGGTTAAAAAACTCCCACCAGGGGGCATTCATGCCCTGGGTGGGACGAATGAGGTACAGTACATACATAAAATGCAGAAAAGGGACAAGTCAAAACTGTAATGGGAAAACTCACTCTTTTAAAGGTTGTTATGCAACAAGGTATATAATCACTTATCACTAATCACAAACTTAACTAAACACTTGTAGTATCTGTATTAGGAGAATGTTTAAGCATACTTAGCATTATATTAAGTTAGTGTTGGGTAGTAAGCATTATGAGGTATTACTTATTTTAGGAATTCTCACCATGAGGTATAATCATTGAAATTCATCAGAGAACATTTTTTGACAACTCACCTCATTAATTTGATGTTTTTCATAAAACCACAGTTTCAAACGTAATCATGTCCATCTTCAGCCACAGCTCCAAAATTGTCAAAAAATGTTCTCCAATGATTTTCAATACTTAGCAGTGTTTAAAAAAACTGAGATGCAGGGAAAAGAATGCATTACCATGAATGAGGTCATAGCACACACTTGTAACAGTAAAGAGTAGATTTCAGAACCTAGTGCACCTCTCTATAAAATTACTAACAACTAGGAAAATATTAAACTCAAGATATTAAAAAAAAATATTAATTTTAGATTAAAAGATTGTTCTTTTTCTTATGCTGCAAACTATCTTAACTTAATATAGGCATTTTTTGTTTTCAGAATATTATATATTTGGATTATCCACTATAACTTGGATAATTGAGTGATTGCTCAGAATGTATTTAAGGATATAACACAGAAACAAAATATGAATAGTGGCAGATGATAATTACACACAGAAAGAAAGGATCTAGGAGACCCAGCTGGTCTGGCTGGGACCTCAATCATGGAATGCATATGAACCTGAAGGCTATGTGCCATATTTACAATGTTGCCATGCTTCACTAGTTGCTCTGGACTTGAGCCAAGTCTGGCAATCACAAGACTTGACCTTCACGATCTCACATTTCCAACTAACAAATTTCCAGTGAAGAGCCAATGACTTCTGTCATATGTGATCCACTTCACTTTCATTGTTATATTAGTACTATGAACGCTGTTTAATAATATATTGCAATATAACAATCAATTAATAAATAAAAACTTCTCCAAGAATATATCATAATCATCATATGTGGTAGGCCCTTTTGCAGACTCTGAACTGCCCTAGCAATATATATATATATATATATATATATATATATATATATATAATTTACTTACCAACCAACCAACCAACCAACTAACTCACTGGTACTATCGAACCCATAGGTTCATGGCCACAAGGACATAAGCTCTCCATATATCCCAATCCTGAGCTAATGTTTTCCAATCATCCCCTGTATATTCTACTTTCCTCAAATCATGGTTAATGTAATATTCTGCCTCATTCTTGGCCTACCCATTGGGCACTTTCCTTCTCATTTTCCTTCATGGAGCAATGGATTTTTTTATGATGGAAAAATCCAAGGAGTAAGTCCTCTCGGAGGGAATTTAAGCCATGGGTCCCGAGTCTGAAGATTTTTCAGGCTCATAAAAGAACTGCAAGCCTGAATAAAAAGGACTCTGTGCAAAATTTACCAACCTCCTTCATCCTAGTAATACCTTAATTGCCTACTAGATGTCTCATAGGGTTGGTATGCATACCATTCCTCTAGGTAAATATGCATAACTAAATTAACTTGGTCTCGTAATTCTGAAGATAGGAGAGACTTAGACCCACTGTGGATGTGGATGTGGAATGGACTGGTATAATTGGTGACCAATTCATCAGCCTCTATTTACTTCCAACCAGACTAAAAAGACCAATCTACCTCATTTTCCTCAGAGATATTCTTCCTACCAACTGGATGTAGTGCTGCTATGTCAGGTAACATGGCTACAAAACAACGGAACACCAGCTCGCTTTGATGTTAATGTGCAGCACCACTTGGACACCATATACCCAAAACAATGACCTGTTCCATGACCACCATGGTTACCGGACTTTTTAACTTTTTATTATTTTCCATGTTATAATGTTATGGTGTATGCTACCCATGTAATATCAAACATTATTGCACGAATTCACAGTACAACTGTAATACAGCTGTATTTATTTGATTATGTGTGTTATTATCTGCACCACCAATGTATGCTCTGGAAATAAGAGGTAAAAGTTTTAAACCCCTCTCATAAAATAGAGTTCTTAATTGATTTTTTAAAGAAATGTGGAACATACACCCATCACCATATCTGAACAGACTTTGATACCCCATAACATTCAAGCCATGAATTCCTAGACATGAGTTTCCTTTTGAAAAGTTATAAATTTACAAAACATATTAAGTACTGTCAGTGTTGTTTGTATACCAGTACATTTTGTGTCTGAGATTAGATTGTTTCTCTAGTGTAATAATTATCACATCTGACAAGCATGCCAACAATCCTAAGTTCAAATCCTACCTATACCACATGTTTTTTTGAGTATAGTTCACTTTGTATCATGAGGACAATTTAGTAGCTACTTGATCTGTGAAAAAAAAAGTGGTTAACAAAAGTGAAACTAAAGTGAAACTAAAGTTAAGGGAGTATGCTACATTAACCATTCAAATCTACTAATCGGTGAATGCAACCTATTCAATATGTCTATTCATCTCTTTGAAGATGTCATGCCATTCATTCTATTTATTGATATTATATAATACTAGCTAATACCCGGCGTGCGCTGCTACTCCCTATATAAATGTTAATGTGTTTTTAAGTTTATGATCTTCTTGCCATCAATGAAAGACAAACATGGTTATTGTGAGTTATCCGTAAAAGATAAACATATGCTGTCATGGACTTTTTGTCGAGTTTTTTGAGATATTCAATTCTGTGTACATTAATTTGGTGTATTTGTTATGGTTTAGGCTGCATAAGCCATTTAAGCATACATAAAGCTACTTTTTTTTCACGTTTTTACTACAAAGGGTGATGTTTAGAGGTGAAGAGCTTGAGCATTAAAACTATCTTATAGCCTATAACCTTCCCGGGAAAATCCTGAATATTTTGCAAAAAGCCCTATCACAATCGGATGAACAGTATGACAGTGCATAAAATACGAACAAACAAACAAACATTAATTTTTATATATTGGATTATAGATTTTACATGTAGATTATATATTATATTATGGATAGAATATGAAATAAAGAAATAAAGGAAATTATGGGTGTGCAAGAGAACATTATAGAGAAAAAAAAAGATTATAGTGGTATGGCCATGTCAAAAGAATGCCAGAGCAAAGATTGCCTAAACTTATTATGAAATGGATCCCAATTGAAAGGAAGACCAAAGAAAACCTGAATAGAGGGTGTGTAAGCAGCTATGATTGTCAGAGGATTAGAGGAACATCAATTGATGGACAGAGAGGAATGGCATTTGGTTTCCGGAAGACAACGGTAGCTGTCACAATACCAGATGATGATATAATATTATATTATCTTTTAAGTAATATATGTAAATAATTCCTCATTTTGATCCATATAGTGTATCAATACTTTTAATTAAAAGTCATTCTGAACCACCCTTGAGGTTACTACATAAAAGGTTAACCCTTAAATTCAAAATGTATCCTAAAAGATACATTAATTGGTTTGATTAATTTAATAATTTTAATAAAAACAGATGAAAAGATGACTTACTGTTTTTAGAATTTCACAACACACCTAATAATAACAGTTATGCACCAATTCGTTTTCACTGCGGTCTGCCACATTTAAATAACTAATATGAGAAATAAGTGTTTTGCAATTTAAGGGTTAAATAATAATAATAATAATAATAATAATAAATATATAATCTACCAGAACACCAGAGATGTTTTAGGACTTACCTGCAATTACAATATATATAAAATACAATATTATGTATATATATATTTTTTTCCTTTTTGTTTCAATGTTATAATTAAATTTTGACATTTAGCAATGAAAGCCAAATATGGCATGAAAATAAAAATAAACACCAGAGTCGGGATTTGAACCCAGGTTCAAATCCTGGCTTGGGTGTTTATTTTTCTTTTCATGTCATACATATATATCCATCCATCCATAGTAATTCTGCCCAAAGGCAGGTCCTTCACTGCAATCATAGCATGTTCATGCTATGCTTGCAGCTTTACTAGGGGATTATAGGTGTGGTAGCTTCCCGTTTCTTTCCACACCGGTGAAGGATGGTGATGATGATAATGATAAGAATGATGATAATGGCCATATGATTTTGGGGACCGTTTGGGCCTTAGAGTTTTCCTGACATTTGTCTTACAGGTGAGGAAAAACCCTGATAAAAACCTCACCCAGAAAAACTGCCCCGACCGGGGATCGAACCCAGGCCCGCTGCGTGACAAGGTAACACGCTACCTCGAGACCACAGCGGTGGACATACACATATATATATATAGCAAAATTAATTCACATTGTCATACCTAAACTTAATAGATATAAATGTCAATCTGAATATATACGGTAATAAAAGGAAAATATGTTATTCATATTTTTACAACATTATATTGAATTTAGATACAATACTAAAAATCATTTTAAGACAAATTACTAAATAGTCATTTTGAGACCGTTGTCCACTTGTGGAATTATTGGCAAGAGATCTTAGTCATTGAGGACTACTGAAATCTCAGGTATATATTTTATTATTATAACCTTTCATGTTTATATAACACTTTGGCTAGACCAGTGTTGACCTATGGTAGTGAAGCATGGACACTAAAAAAAACAACATGAAAGCAGAATAACGGCTTGTGAATTGAGATTCATGCGCAGAACAGCGGGTTACACCGGATGGGATCGGAAAAGGAACACCGATATCTTAAAAGAATTGAAGACTACGCCAATTTTGGAATATATTAAACAGTACCAACTAAATTGGAAACACCATCTTGAAAGAATGAGTTCAAATCGGATCCCCAAAGCTGTTTATAATTATATACCAAGAGGACGAAGATCACTGGGCCGTCCTATGAAACGCTGGAGGGAAAATTTTCTATAGGATCGTAACAGGCCTTGGCCTAATACTTGGAAGGAAGAAGAAGAAGAAGAACCTTTCATGTAATTTGTAATGCATTTAGTAATGGAGTATAGTGACTTAAAATTTTATTGGGATTGACATATAACATGCAAGAACTCATGGCATGACACAAGATCCCCGAAACTACAGAACTAGTCCCAGTTGGTAATTAAAACAATGACACCCCTCATCTATCTCAGTCGGTTGCCATGATAATGCTACCAACCCATACCTATTCAAGGGATAAGCCCCAACTAAAAAGACAGCATCACTAATATTAGACTTGGTTTCTTTGGAGCAAGCCTTAAATAACATCTATAAGATACTAATCTATAAGATAATTATGTTCAAAATAAGTCCTTTTTTTTTTACTAAGTTTTGGAATTCCCAAGAACGAGACCCCAATAATAATAATAAATAATAATAATAATAATAACAACAATAATGGTTTATTTAAGCTGACAGAGTTAAGACCACAAGGTCTTCTCTTCCACTCAACCAGGGAATAATAAATTAATAAAAAATTATATACTTATTAAAATTTTAAATATGGGAGTGAAGTTTGGGTCCTGAATTAGAGAGATAAAAAGAAACTGGAAGCAGCACATATGAGATTTTTGAGACCACTTCTCGGATTCACAAGGTTAGATAGTAAAGAAATATTGACATCAGAAAAAATTCAACGTCAAAAATATATTGAATGATATAACAAACATATCAACAAAATTGAAAACATGTTTTGAGGATGGAAAAGGGAAGATTACCCAAACTATCTCTATCAACCACAGAGAAAGAGAGATTTGGGAAGGCCATGATCCAGATGGATTCACCAAGATTACCTTGAGTAAACTATAGGCGACAGATTCCACTAAAATGTTTATCATGATGATACAATTGTAAAATGTTATTAAAATATAGACTAAACAATGTACAATCCTAAGTGGTTTAATATTAACAAACACTAACAATACATAGAATAGAATATAACAAAATTCCATTTCACTAGCGCAGTTTAACCTCTCAACTTATAGGTACTTTCTCGTGCAACATGTCACTCGGGCCTAACAGTGACACGACCTGTAGGGAAAGAAATTTTAACTATGGTTCACACACATACTTTTTTGACTACACAAGGACATGGAGAGTCTTTCCGAATGAGTGATCAGCTCAATGTCACGGCCTCCTCCAAAGACAACACAACATTAAGACGGAACACACCATTCACATACCACACATGGAGAATATGATGATGATTATAATGACCAGACGACATTCCTGACATTTGTCTTACAAGTAAGGAAAAACCCCGAAAATTAACCTCACCCAGGAATCTTGTCTCAGCCGGGAATCGAATCCGCGCCCGCTACGTACGAGGCAGCGGCGCTATTCCAAGACAACAGTGGCAGACATAAAATAAAGTAAGAAAAGCTTCCTACATTAATATTTATAGGTACATGCAAACTGCTGAATATAGTAGTTATGCAGAAAGTATTTTAAGTTCCACATAATACACGCGGCCGGTCGGACAAACATAAACCCCATTGTTATCGTCAAGGGCGAAACAGATGTCGGGATCTAAGTGTGTATGTTTCTTATCTTGTTTTATCACTGTTACTGGTGGCTGTGGTTTTAATTGGACAGATTTGCATCCCAGATTGATTGTTGATTCTTTTAGCAGAATTACTACTAAGGTAAATTGTTTTATTTGATATATAATGAATTTCCGCAAAGTTACGCCTGACTCCATTAATTATATGTTGAATTTCTTACATTTAATTAAATTAATAACATTGTGTAAATAAAACATCAGGTGTATTAATACGATGCTCACTTCAGAACCGCCATTTGGATGTCATATCAAATATGGAGGGAGCTTTGAGTGATAGTTGCGAAACTCCACAATTTCAAAAAAGACGAAATAAGCAAGGATATATTAATGATTTAAGCGAAATTATACTGAGGAGATCTTATTAAATACAAGCTAAAATTAATTAAATTCTCGTGCCGTCAAGTTAATTGTTGGTCGAGAGCAACATTAAATTTCCTTCCTCAGAATGCAATGTTGGCAATATGTGATATGTGAGGCAAGTATATCTGATTTCTGTACATCGTAATAAAAAAACTCCTTGGCGCAACAGCCTAGAAGGACCTAGGCCTACCATCCGACTGCTGGCCTCACAGCCACATGTGTTAAGGTGGGCTATCATCCATCCAGTATAGGGGTGTCATATGGTAAGAATGTCAGGTTCCCCAGACGTTATAAATGGTTATTGATGGTTTTGTCAACCTGGTGCCGCTACCAAAATTTTTCATGATGCTGGGTGGGAATTGGTCCCATACTGGCCGAAATTCCATAAGATGTCTTCTCCCATGGAGACTCGAACCAGCTCAAGTAACTTAGCTCCGTATTCAGGCTTGATGTTTTAAACCGCTCGGATACGGCACAGGACTCTATACGAAGTACATTGACGAAGCGTTTCTATTTATAGTAACGCGTTGTGAACGGGTTTAAAGGTAAGCGCCTATGGCTTATGGTATTATAATATTTTGTAACTCAAGCATACTAAGATATTATATAATTTATTTCATACTATATCGAATTAAATGTGTTTATATTATTAAAATGAGTGTGGAATACGAATATAACAGTTCTCAAACCCTTTACCACAAGCAATTCTCGCAAACATAAAAAATAAAATATAGTACATGGTTATTAATTTTAATATTAAGCAATATTAATCAATAATAATAATACTCTATATACGAACCTGAAACGATAATTTCTTTGTGATTATTGTTCCTAGATATTTGAATTCAGCCACCTCCCCAAAATTTCCCTCATCTGTCATTAGCTATCTATTTCCATTATATTATGTATTTCTATGTGTGACCATATAATTCCTAACAAGGACGCCATTAATAAATATATATATATATATATATATATATATGTCTGTGTGTGTGTGTTTTTTACCCATATGATTCTCATAAATAAATACAAGTTTTAAAAATAGTAGGCGCCTCCGTGACGCAAGCGGTTAGACGCTCGCCTGTCACTGCTGGGGCTTAGAGATCGAGTCTTGATCACTCCACGTTGAGTTTCGTGGCGGATGAAATGGAGCTTTGGCAGGTTTTTCTCGGGGCTTCTTCCGTTTTCCCCTGCCACAAATTTCATTCCACCATGTCTCTATACTCACTCAACCATTTCGTTCACACATCCCTGTGCGTCAGGGATGGTCGACCGGCACCCTTGTAGTTCACAAACCTCTAAAAATATAGGGGCTTCATCTCATCTCATTCCTCGACCCAACCCTAAGTTGGACACGAGTTGAGGATATTTTTTATGTTAAAATAGTATTTAAAAAAAAACAAGATACTGTACTTAGCATGTGAGATAGAACATTAAGTTACAATTACTTATAAGCATGTAGTATTGCAATACAGCAAATGAGCATGCAGTAAGATTAGCATTACTATTACTATTATTATTATTATTATTGTCGGCCGCGGTGGACTAGTGGTTATGCTCCTTGCCTCTGGTCTCTAGGGTCGCGGGTTCAAACCCGGCCGGGGTCGATGGATTTTTAGGATGGAAAAATCCAAGGAGCAAGTCCTCCGGGAGGGAATTTAAGCCGTGGGTTCTGAGTCTGAAGATTTTCAGGCTCGTAAAAGATCCTTAAGCCTGAATGAAAAGGCCTCTAAGCAAAATTTACCGAATTTACCCGTCCTAGTACTACCTTGGTTTCCTAGATGTCAGTATGAGGCGGAACGCTGACCACGGACCACTCAAATGACATCTATACGAAAACAAGTGTAACTAAATTAGTATGGTTCAAATTCTTCCCTGTAGGGGGAGAGCGCCTAAATCTCTGTTAAGGGAAACATGGTCTTACAAGATACAAGATTATTATTATTATTATTATTATTATTATTATTATTATTATTATTATTATTATTATTATTATTATTATTAGAAATTTTCGATTATTAAAAAATACTTAGGATCCTTGCTACACATGGGACATATAAAACACTGCACTTGTCATAGGGTGACCTGTAGGTAACAATACAAAATTACAATTCAAGTTATTCGGGGCTATTTCAAAACGTCCTGCATTCATATAGAAAAATATGTAGTAAAATGTGTGATTAGGATCAAAATAGACTACACATTTTCAAGGAATTTATCTACTTATTATATCATCCCTACATTTAATTAAGGTTAGCCTCACAAATTTGAGAAGTATAAGATACATAAACGCAAGATCTAACTAACTCACTGGCACTATCGAACCCGTAGGTTCATGTCCGCGTGGACATAAGCTCTCCATATCCCTTTCCTGGGCTAATGTATTCAATTCATTCCCTGTATATTCTACGCCCCTCAAATCATGGTTAATGTTATTCTCCCACCCCATTCTTGGTCTACCAACTGGGCGATTTCTCTCTGGTTTTCCTACAAGAAGCTTCCATGCAGGTCTTTCAATCCCCATTTGTGCCACGTGTACTGTCCATCGCAGTCTACGAGACTTAATTGTTCTCATTATATCTGGCTTCCTATAAAGACCACGAAGTTCACTGTTATGTAGTCTTTTCCATTCACCTGTCTGTTCATCTCTCTTTGGTCCAAATTTTTTTCTAAGAATTTTATTCTCAAATACTCGTAATCTCCTTTCTTCCCTTAAAGCAAGAGTCCATGTTTCGCATCCATATAATACGAGTATAAGTGATAGAGTAACAGTTTTATATATTTTCAGTTTAACGTTTTTTGAAAGGAGTTGGGGCGTCAAGAGTCTCTGTAATACATAAAAGCATGCATTTCCAGAATTGAGCATATGTTTAATTTCTTTGTGATTATTGTTCCTAGATATTTGAATTCAGCCACCTCCCCAAAATTTCCCTCATCTGTCATTAGCTATCTATTTCCATTATATTATGTATTTCTATGTGTGACCATATAATTCCTAACAATACACCATTTATATATATATATATATATGTTACCCATATGATTTATCAAACTATATTTACGGTATATTATTCCTTTACCGATAGATAAATTATGAACGTTGTGTTCCTTTAAAGAACATTCTTATAACAGTGGACTAAACCTACACGAAATTTTGCGGATGCGATCATGTGACTCACACAATGCGTGAGTAGGATATGATGATGATTCAAGATAATAATTGTGTAGGTGAGAAAGTGAAAGAAATAAGTAAATTCCACCCAACATTTATAAGTCCGCCATTCTGTCGCCGCGCCTTGCATTGTTGTGGTATGATGCCAAGGACTTCTCCAACCATGCAGCTACAGTACACAGCCAGCAAGCGATGGGTCACACAACGGGACCCAATGAACACCCGAGGATATGTGTCGAGTCCCTTGTGCCAGGTCATATCACTTTAAATCCCCCTAAATTAACCAGTACCTGGTTTTACCAGTTTACTAATTCAAGTTCTAGCTTAGGTCTTTCATGTGTTTCCCACAATGAGGGAAATGTTTTATAAAAATAATTAAATATTATTATTATTATTTGTAATAATAATAATAATAATAATAATAATAATAATAATAATAATAATAATAATAATATAATAATAATAATCACCATTATCATCATACAATTACCTCATATCTGTCATTTGCCATGTGAAGTTTAAAGTAAAAGAGGCCTACAGATTTAAATGTTAATGTTTTTTTTTTTCATTATTTGATAGTTTTTAGTTTTTTTCACTGAAGATCGTGATTAGATTTAACTACACATCCATATCGAGCTGATATAGTTGGCCTATGTATGTTACGTATAGGATTTAGCCTGCAGTGGAATTTTGCATTCATCAAGTACAATTCAAACATCAAAGTTTAAACAAGCTGTCTTTTGATAGAAAAACGCTTGTTTTCAGAAAATCCGAGCGGAAAGATATACTGTTATAAATAGGGCTCGGAAATTGAGGACCTATTAAATGCCTATAAAGGACATTTAAAAAGACCTAAAAACTGGAAAAAAGGACGTAAAAAGTATTGCTGTTGCTAACGAATGAATAAAGACAACCTCGCTGTCTTCACACTCTGCTCGAGTGGCAACTTTTATTACTCGAAATACAATAGTTCAGGCGGTTAATAGGCTGGTTATTAAAAATGGTGTGATATTTTGTGAGGGTTCAATAATTTCTCGCGGGACAAAAGTGTTTGGAATGTGAAAAGTTTTTACAAAATAAAACTAGATAGTGTTTTTAAAAGAAGATGGAATTGAGACTAGACTGAAGATTCTTGGATTATACAAATTATATGAATGTATTTAAAATAAGGTAAAGTTGAAGGAAAAAAACAGGTTAAAACCTGAAAAAGGTTTAAAAAAGGACCAATAGGAGGAAAAAAGTAAAAACAAAAAGTAAAAAAAAAAGGACGAATAAAACCCACCATTTTCTGGCCTACAATTATTCAAAATGTATATATGTTATGTCGTCTTCAGACATAAAATAAAAAAAAAAAAATTTTCTTCAACTTCCGAGCCCTAGTTGTAAGTTTACGAACAACCACTTATGACGATTGTCTTGCACATTACCTCCATACGCTAAACATATCTACTACTGTAGCATCGCTCGAGAGAACTGTGTGTGTATGCAGATGATGATTAAGTAGATCATGAGCCGGAGATTATGTGCAAAGGTTCAGTGGTGTTACAAACACCAGAGACAATATCTGAATTGTGTATTTCATTGGAAAGCAATACAACAAATTATGTACAACCAAGTGCCATAAGTAATGTTTTGGATTGATTACTAACTGCAAGTTCTCTCTACTGTAGGCCTATAACGCCAGCCTTATAGGATGTGGAGAGGTTATTCTTTAACTCATCTCCATCCATAGTAATTCTGCCCGAAGGCAGGTCCTTCACTGCAATCATAGCATTTTCATGCTTGCAGCTTTACTATGGAATTGTAGGTGTGGTAGCTTCCCGTTGCTTTCCACACCGGTGAAGGATGATGATGATGATCATGATGGCCATATGATTTCGGGGACCGTTTGGGCCTTAAAGTTTTCCTGACATTTGTCTTACATCCAGAAAAACTGCTCCGACCGGGGATCGAACCCGGGCCCGCTGCGTGACAAGGCAGCACGCTACCTCGAGATCACAGCGGTAGACGTTTTCATCTAACAGCTTATAAAACAGCTATAAGATATTTCAAAATGGGTTATGAAAACATAAAAAAAGAAGATAAATTGATTTTCTTAACCGAAATGACTTGCTTAAACGTATTCGGGAATTTTTATTTTATCCATTTTACAATTAACAATTTCATAACTGCAAGGACGTGGCTGCGGTCGTAGATTTAAGGCAGGCAAAAGAACACGCATGGAATAAGATATCTCTGATGCTATGAGCAAAATTTATTGGCCCTTTTATACCCAGATCTGAACTATGGCACTAATGATCTCATTTGTTAAATGGTAACTAATAAATAGACTATTAATTGTAATACAGATTTTAATTTGCAGAAGACATATGAAGGAGTATATGCCATTGTGATGCAAGTAATTTTTTTACAAAAATGAATAAAGTACACGATTGTAAAGAAGAAACTGTATACTGCATTTCAGATACATCAACAATTAATACCATTACTTAGGACAATAATACATCTCTATGAATATTAGTATTAAGTTAACTTGATTCTTTGTACACTGACTAATAAAACACTATTTTTCTCAAAATGAAGAAAAATGACACCACTATGCCATATATCCCTTCATGTAATGAATAAATACAATAGGCCTATACTGTACAACTTACTGGTAAACCTAATTATCTTAGACCCGATATGACCAAAGAAGCGTCTGAAAATAACATTTCAAAAACTTAAATACATAGGCGTATTTTTATTGATTAATAATAATATTATTGCTATTATTATTATTATTATTATTATTATTATTATTATTATTATTATTATTATTATTATTATTATTATTATTATGTCCACCGCTGTGGTCTCAAGGTAGCGTGCTGCCTTGTCACGCAGCGGGCCCGGGTTCGATCCCCGGTCGGGGCAGTTTTTCTGGGTGAGGTTTTTATCGGGGTTTTTCCTCACCTGTAAGACAAATGTCAGGAAAACTTTAAGGCCCAAACGGTCTCCGAAATCATATGGCCATCATCATCCTTCACCGGTATGGAAAGCAACGGGAGGCTGCCACACCTACAGTTCCCTAATAAAGCTGCAAGCATAGCATGAAAGTGCTATGATTGCAGTGAAGGACCTGCCTTCGGGCAGAATTACTATGGATGGATGGATTATTATTATTATTATTATTATTATTATTATTATACATTTTTAAGAAGCAAATTATTATTATTATTATTATTATTATTATTATTATTATTATTATTATTATTATACATTTTTGAGAAGCAAATTCAACATGTCTGCAAATTGTATTTTAAAAAATCCTTATTTTTCCGTTGTGGTATTTGTCAATGTTTCCACGAGTAGACTTACAGGGAAATGATTGTCTTAAATATAGACCCATCGACGAATAGGCGTATTCCCTGACAATCTGCAGAGGAAAGATAGATTGATCAAGAATTGTCATACTTTAAGATATTATAAAACAAAAGCGTATTAGGGATACAATAGGCGTGACATTTAATTATGAAACTATCAGAACAAGAGACAAATTACTGTTTAAGTTTTTTTAGAGACGCCTTTAACTTCAAGGGCATATAGCATCTATTTATTTTGTTTGTTTGTTTTTATTTATATGATATTGTGAAATGGTAAATATAATAAAATGAGATTCTAGCCCAGCCTTTGCTTTGATGATTAAGGAAAACCAAGGAAAAAACCTCAGTCAGGTTGGTCGGTACCGAATATGAGTCCCAAACTTTACCATTTGAGCCAACTCGCTCGATTTTGTTTAAATTAGAATGGTTCATTTATTTTATTTAGATTTTGTTTGTATTCCAGAATTACCAACTGTTTCTTGAAGGTAATTAGCCACAAATACCAAAATCCAGGGGCGGATTGAACGTGACTTCACGATTGTGCTCAGTCAGAGAATGACTGTCCAATTCGTGACATCAGGTGGCTCTGATTACAAATCACATTACGTCACAATTACAATTATATTACTACACATTGTTGTCATGTTACATGGATTCATATATATATACAATTTTTTTATCAAAATTAGGGAAAAGAAAATAGTAATGGAGACCTATGCCAAGGACACAAGCTTTTTTCTATCGCGGGTCAAATGGAAAAAAAAAACAGCAATGAAGCCCGGGCCAAAGATCCTACTATAGCTCTTGTGGTTTATTATTAGCATTATTTTAGCATTATTATTATTATTATTATTATTATTATTATTATTATTATTAATGCAAGAAGAAAGGTTACCCAGGAAAACATTGGAATGGTGTCCACCTGGAAGAAGAAGGAAAGGAAGACCTCGAAACTCGTGGATGCAAGAAATAAGAACGGGAATGAGAACAAGAGGGCTGGAGGACATGGAGTGGATGTACAGAGACGAGTGGAGAAGAAAAATAAAACATTAGGCACAAAAAGATGTGTAAACATTAAAAATCTGTAGGACTATATAAATAAATTTTATTATTATTATTATTATTATTATTATTATTATTATTATTATTATTATTATTATTATAAGAATGTGTTGATTTAATAATGTTATTGTTATGAAGTTGTATGTCAACATACTTCACAGCTTGCCCCGTGTGCCATATTTATAGATAGAAATACTATACACTTGGTAAATTTGATTTTATTAGAATGCTGAATGGGAGCAAGGATAGAATGTGATGGAAGAATGTAGTTTGTGCGTTTGTAAAACAATTAATTACATCTTCAGATTCTAACTATGGTGCACTTTTCTTCTAAAATAGTTCAAATAGACTAACGATATATACTTTGGAAACAGAGTAGAATTGTTTTAAAAAATTTAAAAGTATTTCTGGACTAGCTTTTTAAAATGATGTTTATAGGACCAGTAAAAAATTAAAACATAAACGAGATATGAACTTAAACATTAAAGCCTCCACAAATATGAATGAAATAAAAAATAATAATTATATACAATTTTTTAAGGGATTCTAATGTTATGAGAATTAATGACATGATAACCTTGAAAGCAAAACCATTGAAAACTATGTTACACTCAAAGCCACACTAATTATTTGAAGAAAAAAAAGCATAAATTACCATTAATTTAACTGAATTTTAAGACAGAGACTGATTGTGAAGAACAAGAAGAGTTCGTATTGCCTGCAAGTGAAAATGCGTTCCACATTGTTACACGATTCCAATACAAAAAACAGAGTATGCCATTAACCTATTGTTCTTTTCCTTTATATCTATTGTATTGTAAGCCTTGAAATGCGACCTCTACTAGAAGCGCCTCTAATTGAAATTGCCCAGGAAACTCAATGTCCTTCGCTTATAACCCGTCGGCCCTCAGTAGTCTAGTGATCAGCATTACAGACCTACCTATTGCTTGGTAGTTATTTACTGTCGAGGAAAAAAAAAAAAAAAAAGAATTGAAGAGATTCCTCGAAAAATGGCGTAACTATCAATTTGTGGAAAGGTAACTTTAAGGTATAAAATAAAAACAATATTCACTGTTATTTATGTAATCTTTCCAAAAAATCTCAGTAAATAGTTGGAATACTGTTAAGTACACGACATATTGACAACTGAGCTTGGCTATAAGATGCTATTCCATCTAGAGACTATCCGCTCTTAAAGTGATCCTCTTCAAAACATAACCATGTGACCACCTCGCTTTTCATTGGTTATGGACACCGACATACGATCTAGATGTAGTGAGGAAGCGAAAAAGTAGTTCCCTTTATTGGATTAAAAATATGTCTTCTAAATATACGTGTTGTTCTTCGTGAACGAAAATAATAATATTCAAAACATATAAATATTCTAAAATATATCTAATCAATAATTACAACTTAAAATAGTTCATTACATATGGAAGATTCATTTGAGTCATGCTTCAGTCGATTCTGATTCAACAAAATTGCTGAACGTATCAAGTGTTCTGTTGGTGTGTCGCCATTTAAATTTTTAAAACACAAGTCTGGCAAACCTTTGACTAGTTTCCAAAAAAATTATTTCAAAGTTCAGTGAAAAATCTCGCCAGCTTTTTTGTAATCTATCTTATTCAACGAACACATGTTTATATTATAATTATATTATTTTTAGTCTGATCATCTTACCTCAATATTAATGTTGATTTGTTCTTGAACATGTTTCAAAACAATTTCTGTTTTATCGTCAGCTTGTCCAGACTTCACACGTGCTCTCTGTCAATCATCATCATCATCCAGGGATTAAGCCTGTTGGCTCGTTCCGGTTTCACAAAAGCTAGAATTGTTAAAATTGTTCAGACCATCTTCTGTGTGGGCGTCCAACATTTCTCCTTCTCTGCCAATGTGACAGTAATTGTGGCGCAAATGGAGGAAGGATTAAATTGGCGTTTATGTTAGGACCACTCTAAGGGCGGCGGAATTCATGAAACCATCTTTACGCAAAGAGTGATCTTTTCTCCTCTCTATGACGTAGAGAGGGGATAAGATATAAAATATTATTACACACAATGGTTGGTTACGTCCTTATCCGAGGGAGGACTTCGATTCTTATTTGGGCATCAATTTTAGAAAACTTTTTTTTTATTTTTGGATGAGACTTAAGTGATTATAACTTATATTATATATGAGTGAATTTTGAAACTCCAAAACTAATAAGAGATATTTCTTTCAAATTTTTACCACAGATGTCTACCTCTATAAATAACATTTATGATAAATTTCAAGTGATTTGTTATATTAGTTCGCAAGTTACATTTTTTTTTATTTTTCATTTTAATTAATTATTATAAAAGTTCCTTGCAGTACAATTTTCAATATTTTGTTAGGATATTCGTTATACTCATTGTTTCTAAATTTGCATTGGATTTTTATGTGTTGTTAATACTTTTGAAAAAAAATGTTTTCTTAAACTGATTTTTCATGTTGACGGAAATCGAGATAAATATGACAATATAAAAAATCATAACTCATGAGCATTTTGAGTATGATTAAAATCCAATGCAATTTTGGTTCTTTGTATTCTTACAGATAAGTGCTGAAAATTCCAGTTGAATAAGGTAAAAATTGCAGTGCAAGGAACTTTTTTTTAAATGGGCATGCGCTTGAAAAATACACTTTGAGAAAAAAGGTTACAAAGTTTTTCGTGCTTCTGGCTGCTTTAATAACACACAGTTCCAATTTCTGTGTTGAAACAATATTTCTTTTGGACATTTGTGCCAAACTGTATGGTAGAGACTCTCATTATCATTTTGGGTTTTTCCGTTTGTGCCTCTCTCCAATAATACATCTGATGCCAATCTTTGATGTATTGGCATCATTTTTGCCACTAGTTCTGGGGGAGTTTAAAAATGGCCTCCAGGACTTTACTAATGGCGAAATAGCGATAAGTTATATATTTTCTTGAACAGGAAGCTTAGGAGAATTTTATGAGAGATAAAACACAAAATGTGTGTTTTCGTCAATTTTCACTCAAAATTCACCCTTAGGAGGGGAAGAAATTAAATCGGAAAATTTGAAACATTAGGCCCATCTTTTATTATTATCAAATATTTTATATCACAGAAACAATTATAAGTAAAGATATCCCGTTAGCAAGGCATGTGGGCGAAAGTTACGTGGATACAACGATCATGATTATTAGTCAATGGCACAAGAGTATAGGGTGTCCAAACATACGTTCCGGCTGTCTTTACTTCTAGGGAATTTCCCATTACTTATTTTATATGAGAATGAGTGGGTCCCTACCATTCTGGACACTAATGAGCGAAAAAAATCCGTATAGCCAAATAAAGAGTAATTATTTATGAATGGAAAATCAATCACATTAGAATGATCCGTCCATTCAAGATAGGCCTATATTAAAATAATTGTTCTAAATCATTTCAGAGTTAATTTTCAGAAGTTAATTATTTTCATATTTATTTTGGATGATGTTACTAGAATATCGAACTTACTAAGCTTGTAGTGAATCAAAACTTGATATTCCCACACCTAACCTGGTTGCTATGCAAAGAAAATAATTTCCTAACATGTGTAGTAAGTCAAAATGTTACAAATTTAATTTGTTCCTCTCTTATAGTATGTATTTACATTAAATATTTTAATTCAATTATTACTACAGTTTAATTAATATTCATACCTATAGTAAAAAATGTTAAGGTACATCGTCTAAAAATAATATGGAAAACATAATATATGTGTCTTAAAAGAATCACGGAAGTAGAAAAAAAAATCTACTTAGTCTCGTTTCTATTCGATTCTGTTTAAATACACTTTCCACTCTTGTATCGCAATATACTAATTCAATTCATAAGACTAAAATACTATATCAAATTTAAAAGTTTACATTTTATTACAATGTTAATATCTGAAAACGACATTATATGTATGAAACTGGCAAAATAGTCCTATATTTTAATCAGTTCTTAATAAAATCAAAAAGACAAGATACAATTAGATATAATTGTTTTAATTTAATTAATTTATTGTAATAATATATTTTAGAGGAATTGCACACAGTATCTCTCACGCTATAGCATAATTGTTTAAGGCAATGCGCTACAAGTATTTTTAATCTGACCTGTGCCTTTTGGCGACACCGTGGCCCTGGGTCGACTCAATATCTAACTGAAATTAATACCAGATACTCGTTCTGGGTGTAAAAGCGGGCGTCACGCAGGGCTAAGAACACGGCTGACATCTTGTGCCGATTGTCTAAAAAGGTGGGAGCCTTAACCTCCTAGTAACCCAAGGGATCACTTTAATTTTACTTTCTCTTTCTCATTTCATAATCAGAATATAATTAATCATTAATTAGGGTAGGCCTACAATTTCATAATTCATTACAATTTTAACAATTGTATTTGTACAAGACACATGAATACAAGACATTTACATACCCTACTAGTATAAGTCCGAAGACCCTAGACACTGTACGACCAAATACGAGCATGTTTAAGAGGCTCAAAATAAAATTAAACAAAAAAAGTTAAAAATTCTATAATTTTGTATTTTATACATTTTTAATATCATATTAACCTTCTTGAGAGACTCTGGTTTCAAGGACCCCATACTGAAAGCGGCCAAGATCGATAGATTTTAATAAAGGAGTTAAAAATGCTGAGAATGTTGGGAGTGCTGTGTCGTAGATTTACAGAACATAAAACCTAAAAAATAATAACTCCGAATTCAAATGAAAATAAATCTCTTAAATAAGGAAAAATTACAAATAAAATATATCTGAATAAAACTGTAGACCAAAATTTAATTTTCGACACTAATGACCTGAATTGACAAAGAGCGTCATTAAATAGGCCTATAACAGTAACTAACAAACCAACTAAATAACTTCTTGAGAAGAAGTGAAAACCTGTATGACCTTACTACTATACGCCTACTTTAATAAATAAATGTAAATCTAAAACCAATATATAAAGAGTACAAATTCTAATCAAAGTAGAAGTATCAAAATGAGTTACGGTATATATCCTGTACGAATGGACGAACTTAAATTTAGAAACGAGACAACCGTTCTTTTATTGCATTTTTGGAAGAGTTTAAATGCATATAAGGAAAATATTGACTGTCTTTGTGGTAACGATTAAAATATTTTACCTATCAAATGGGTCCTGATTATACCATACATATTCTTCTTTGAACATGAAGTCTGGAACATGAAGACAACTAAGTAGCTACTTGAACTGAGAAGTAAAAAAGTCCAGTTAAGAAAAAAAGCAAGATTGAGGAATTGTATCGTTAATGGCTTAACTATATGTATTGTCGTCTGGTAGCCAGTGACAACATCCACTTCAGTCGGCTTGCTCTTCGAAGCTATCGTATCATGGATTTAAAAAAGTAAACTTTAAATTAAGAACATTATCTTTTTTTACGTAGATGACACATAATCTGCTCTTACCTTTATAAAACTGAGGAAACTATTAACCTAGAAACTCCAGAATTTTTTTCTGACAAGATAGTTTTAGAAGAAGTGTTAAAACTGTAATGATTAATTAAAATGTGCAGGTGTGTATAATTGTACCGCTGGTTCATCCATCTCTGCCATTTCATGCATTGCTGGGATTATTCTTACAAACTTGGCAATACTGGCTGCTAATCAGGTCAGAACACAGCAATGAACTCAGGGAGAGACAAGTGAAGACGAGAAGTCGATAAAAAACATCTTCAGAAATGCATCACTAATAAAATACGAGATCTCCCTCCGGCTTTTTCTTTTCATCCTTTATTTACGCTAAATTTAAGATAGATTACATCATAAAAACTAGTTCTCTAGACTTCAGATATAGAGCTTAAATACATTTTTAACTTTTTAAAGTTAAAATAAGCTTGCCGTCACATTTATGAAAAACTGTAATATTAATGCAAACAATATTAATATTAATAATATTAATTATGTATCTTTCAATCTTACATTAATATAATATACTCGTATAGTGGACAGGTTCATTCAAAATATGATCAAAGTTAATATAATTAGACTTTATTCGCGGTAATTTGTGTTTGAAGTTAGTGATTATGCCACAAAGTCTGCATAAAATTATGTTCTACTCCGACTCATTGATGGTTAATTTGTTTCTGAACATCCTATATAAAATTTTCATGAACTTAATAGCTCATTATTAAATTTGGGAAGCCTACCGTATATTATTTAATAACTAGTCCACCGATGTGGTCTCGAGGTAGCGTGCTGCCTTGTCACGCAGCGGGCCCGGGTTCGATCCCCGGTCGGGACAGTTTTTCTGGGTGAGGTTTTTATCGGGGATTTTCCTCACCTGTAAGACAAATGCCAGGAAAACTTTAAGGCCCAAACGGTCCCCGAAATCATATGACCATCATCATCATCCTTATTATTATCATCATATCATCATCCTTCACCGGTGTGGAAAGCAACGGGAAGCTACCACACCTACAATTCCCTAGTAAAGCTGCAAAGCATAGCATGGAAATGTTATGATCTGCCCTCGGGCAGAATTACTATGGATGGATTTAATAACTAGGTATACACAATATTAAGAATTTCCAAGCTATGTGGCTGTGGTCCATGACTGGTGTTGTTTCCATTCACAGTCGATCCTCCGACAAGGAACACTACCTAGAAGTACTCGCCACTGAAGATGTCCTCCGGAGTTGAGGGAGAAACATATGGAAGACACACCGGTCATGGACCACGGCCACATAACCCGGTATCTCGTAATAATATGATTATCGCCCGTGAAAGCCTGCATTCAACTGTTCTATAAAATATAACTTATAACAATAGACATAGTCCTATGTACGCATTATATTAGATAAATATAGAAATCATAATATAAAATATATTTAAGAGGAACCCGCGCCATATTTTTTGGGTGAATTATTTTGGACTTTTTTGTATTTATAATTGTTGTTTTGCTTTTATTATTAGTTTGTACTTTTAGAAGAATAAGACTTTTCTCTTTTTATTTATTTTTTGAGAGAATTTTAATCCTGCTTTATTTTTAGTTTTAGGATGAGGGTGAACAAAAAATATAGGCATCTTCACCAGAAATGCTAAAATTGTTCTAAAAAGACTGATTAAATCATCTATAGATTTCATTAAACAAAGTTAGATGATTACTATTATATAAATATATAATCCCAACAATAGTGGTAAAGATGCTAGTAGGGTAGCCGAGTATCAAGGCTAGATGCCTTGGCGCAAAGCTACGGTACTTGCGCTGGTTCGGGTCTCCTTGCGGAAAACATTTTCTAATAGAATTTCGCGCCGTAGCCGAGCGGTTAAGGTAGGAAGCCTTGGCGCAGAGCTACGGGACTTGCGCTGGTTCGAGTCTCCATGGGGGAAGAAATTTTCTCATGGTATTTCGGCCAGTATGGGACCGGTGCCCACCCAGCATCGTGAGGCAATTGGGTAGCTACAATAAGTAGCGGCTCCAGGTTGAGGAACCAGCTATAACGGCTGGGGGACTCGACATGCTAACCACATGTCACCCCTACACTGGCTGTTGATCATCTACCTCTGTGATTGACACATGTGGATGTGAAGGGCCAGCAGCCGGCTGGTAAAAGGGCAACCGCTGAAAAAAAGTGGAAAGGCCCTCAATCGGAGGAAAATTTTTGGGCCAAAAAGAGATGGACAGGCGAATTGAGAAAATTACACAATGGTGAGTTACATGATATGTATAGGAAGTCAGATATAATGAGAACAGTTAAGTCTCGTAGACTGCGATGTGCAGGACATGTGGCACGTATGGGGGATGAAAGAGGTGCATGGAAGCTTCTTGTAGAAAACCAGAGGAAAAACGTCCAGCTGGTAGACCAAGAATGAGGTGGGAGAATAACATTATCCATGATTTGAGGGAAATAGATTCTATAGGGGATGTATTGAAAAATATTAGCTCAGAATAGGGATGTGTGGAGAGCTTATGTCCGTGAGGCCATAAACTTATAGAGCCAGTGAGTTAGTTAAGTAAAACTTCTATTAAAAATTAAAAATTACTGGAACATGAGCTACATCATGGACTAAAATGTTGTAATCTCTAATAATATATTTTTTACAAATATTATCTTCATCATAAGGTATATAGTTTCCATTGGACAATGTTTTGGCCTTCTCAGCGAGTTCTTTCCACACTTCTCTATCCTGGGCACATTTGTTCCAATTTTTTATCTTCGTCGATTTTATATCATTTACATCATCTTCCCATATCTTTTGAGTTGTCCAATATATTAGGGGTTAATGGCATCCATTAACAAATATAATTATGAAAATTACACACTGATTTAAAAGCTCATTGATAACGGGTTGGCCATGCACAAACATTTATGGCCAGATCCTAAAATCCAAAGTACATTATGAAACATCGCTATATAAACTTTAGTTGAAACTGCTATAAACAACTATAAAATAATTCATTTTCAATATTTAGTTATTGTAATACAATTAACCATTAAATGGGATCAATAAATTAATGAAAAATCACAAATTTTAATTGAATCAACAAAGTAAAATGTCGAGCAAACTTCATAATTAGTTGGATTTTTAAAATGCTCCTTATATGCTTACAGACTTAGATACATAACTTAAAATGTATAGAATATTATTTAAAATTTAAAATATTGAATCCTTGCGCACATATGCAATTAATTCTGTATTAAGAATCATATTATTTAATTTTATTCATGGTACTACTTTCGTTTCTAGTCTAAAATGCTGTAACTGTTCAAACACACGCGCGGGGAAAACTTGAAGAATGCTGCTCCTGGGAAGGACGACACCTGCCAAACCCTCAGCTAGGTTTACATTGTAAACCTGTCCTTGAAGAGTTGTTTTTATTCATTATGCTACAACGCTATAAAACCTTAGAAAATTTGTGTTTCTTTAAGACATATACTACACATCAAATTTTTCTTTTAGGCTTAAAAATGTTCACAACATTTACATAGGACAGTCTAAGTCTACCAGATTTAATAAAAGGTAAAGTGATCCCACTACAGGCCTCAGGAGGCCCTTGGGGTAGTAGGAGGTTAAGGCTCCCACTTTTTCTTGACAATCGGCACTTGATGTCAGCCGGGTTGTCAGCCCTGCGTGACGGCCGCCTTTAAACCAGAACAAGCGTCTGGTACTCATTTCAGTTAGAGGCTGAGTCGACCCCAGGGCCATAGTGCCGCCAGAAGGTTTGGGTCAGTTTAAAAATCCTGACCCCACCGGGACTCGAACCCTCGACCTTCCGGCTTGTAAGCGCAGTGCCTTAACCACTACGCTACGGCGTGCCCCCACAGATTTAATAAGTTTAATGAAATTTCTATGAATATAAAAATAACAGAGTATAATAATGACTCAAGTTTTATCACAGTATAACTCTTGGAAGGGGACCCTGAAATATCGGACTCCCTAAGCATTAGGAATAATAAATACATTATAGGGATGTATGGAGAGCTTATGTCCGCACGGTTATGAACCTACGGGTTCGATAGTGCCAGTGAGTTAGTTTGAATCATAAATATTTCTGTGCTACCATGAAGTCCTACCATATATCATTAATGGCCAGATATTATTTTTCTATAAAAATATAAGGTGACGTTCAGCAAAAAACAGAAGAAAAGATTGTTACAGGAAAAGCAGATACGAAAGATTCTCGGAGAAAAAAAAAGACAAGCTAGGCCGGCAGGTTCTTATGACCTACCCATGACATTGCAGTAAAAAACATCACGTCATCTCCATAATTACAATGGCAAGAGATGATCATTTGCAAAATTCCAGTGATTCAGGAAAGTTCATGACTAAATTTTTTGTTATTAAAATTATATCGATTTAAAGATAAAAATAGAATTTTGTAAAAAAAAAAAAACTCTCAGATATAATTACATGGAGAATATATGGTCATTACGATATAATTGCAATTTCAATGCGAGAGTAAGACACTCAGTTGGCAATATTCAAAGTGATTTTAATAAAATAATATTATATCAAACAAAATGTAATAGTTTTAAAAATATTGATAAATCCGGTATGTCAATTCTTGTAATATACTTATTCCATTAAAAATATATCATTATTCTTGTTGATTACTGCCTACTATAAAAATGCAATTCTATTTATTCTATTGGTGAGACATTGAAATTCGTAGAATTTTTTGGTAAACGTAAAACACAATGTGTAACTAACTAACTCACTGGCACTAACGAACCCGTAGGTTTATGGCCGCGCGGACATAAGCTCTCCATACATCCCTATCCTGAGCCAATGTTTTCCAATCATTCCCTGTATAATCTACTTTCCTCAAATCATAGTTAATGTTATTCTCCCACCTCATGCTTGGTCTACCAACTGGGCGTTTTCCCTCTGGTTTTCCTACAAGAAGCTTCCATGCACGTCTTTCACAATGTATATCGTATATAAATATTAAAGTAATTTCAGTTAAGCTTATATTGACTATTTAACTCATGCCCCAAATGGGAGACAATGGCCAATCAGGTTTCAATGAATTTTGTTTTATAACCAATGACAGTCGTGTTTCACCTCGCTCTTTATCGATATTTCTTTTATCAGTTCCTGCTTTTGTGATAAAGGAAGCTCTTCCTTTTTAACATTCTGAACAGATTGGAACATTATTTTGCGGTGACTGACTCTCCAACAAATACATTGAATATAGCAAATAATGAACAGATTCCTTCGAACTACACATTTGATAATTGTGTGTTCAATAATCGTGTTTTAAATAATGATTTTGCCGAGTTGTTTACTAAAAAATAAATTAATAACCTATAATGTTGGTTATAATATGCAGTTTGATGCGTTTCATTTTTTCTCACTATCTTAAAATATTGCGATCCTATTTGGCAATAAATAATATGATCAAGTTGCAGTGAATAAACAATGAAACATTTCTGATTTGTTTTCAAACATCGTCGTTTACATAAAATATATAAATATTTTAAAATACCGTTAACTATATTTAACTAATCATTTTTTGAGTAAACAGCTTAAATTTATTCGTTAAATAGTCCTAACAAATGTCACTCTTGACATTACTTATGATAAACTACTAACGTAAAAATAAACCATTATAGAATGTGGAATAATCGTCATAAAATAGTTGGCGATTTCAATACATGGATAAGACACTTAATGTTTTCAAAAGCGATATCAATATATGGATAAGACCTTAACCGCTGCAAAAAAAATGGCGATTTCAATACAAGGATAAGACACTTAATATTTTTAAAAGCGATATCAATATACGGACAAGACCTTAACCGCTGAAAAAAAAGAGAGAGAGAGTGTGTGAGAGAGAGAGAGAAAGAGAAAGAAAGAGAGAGAGAGAGAGAGAGAGAGAGAGAGAGGGGGGAGGGAGAGAGCTCATGATATCTTTGCAATCTTTGGAGATTTCAATAAAATAATGAGCTAATTTTCCAGGTAATATAAAGTAGTGCGTAATAGATTTTTTAAATATTATTATTAGATTTTTGTATTTCAACTAGCTCAAATCACAGCTCTTAAAAACTTTCGTAAAATCTGCGATGATTCCAATGCACGTATAAGACATCAATGACTACCAAATACAGAGTAAGACATTCCTGACATTTTAGGTGACCTAAATACTAGGATAAGACATTAACTAATGCAAAATACTATGCATACGTTTTTCGTACATTTTCTTTGCACTTCTTTGTTTATGTTTGAGGAACTTGATCACTGAATTAAGATTCTTGTAAAGATATAACACATTAATATGAAACTAATTTTTGAAAATTATTTCAACCAGTTATTAAACATTTTTTTAATGCCGCCAGCTTTGTCCTTTTAGACATTTCTGGTATTCTCTCCTGGCAATGGAGCAATTGTAACCCACTTCTGAGGTTGGGGCGCCTGGAAGGCGGGGTTGCGTTGCCCCGATGATATGATGGATGATGATGATAGTGGTGCGCCAGGAAAATCCCTAATCCTAAACTTAATCTAAGATGAATATGAATGATGATTGCGGTAGCCATATGATTTCGGGGATTGTTTGGGCCTTAAAGTTTTCCTGACATTTGTCTTACAGGTGAGGAAAAACCCCGATAAAAACCTCACCCAGAAAAACTGTCCCGACCGGGGATCGAACCCGGGCCCGCTTCGTGACAAGGCAGCACGCTACCTCGAGACCACAGCAGTGGACTGTTATTAAACATTAACATTTAAAAAAATTAAGTGATTTCGACACATGAGTAGGAGTAGATTTTTTTTTACAACTTTCATGTTTCAATGCACTGATACCAAACCATTATCAGAAATTTTTAAAGTCGATGTATGGATAAGACAACATATTTTGAGAAAATATGGTTACAATCCAAGACACATGTACATTAATATATGTAATTAAACGTTAATGACATTTTAAAATGAATACTGTATATAAAACTTTAATGTGATTTAAATGCACTATAAAGATGATCATATTTTGAGAAACATGTATTTATTCTAGAACCAAGTAATGCAGGTTTATCTCACATTAAAATTATGTAATTACCTCTCACTTTGGTTACAAATGTCGGAGACGTGAACATACTGACAAGACAGTACACACTTGCTATTTGGCGTTGTTTCGTGTTGAAATGGAGGTTGTTGCAACATTGACAACGGAACTTGCAAAAACGAAAGACAGATAAACAATATTTGGCTGTTATAGTTGTATCGCAATTTTATTACTACCATATTTACTTAATCCTGTCAGTTTTTTACACTGTTACAATAATCATAGCAGTTGATTACAATATCAAATTATTTTTTTAATTTCACTTTTATTTACAGACGCTTTAATATAAAGGTGATATCGTGTCTGGAATCCTTAGCTGTATCCAATAAGTTTTGCGCACCTATTAGTGCGTTTTTATATGTTTATATAATAAACTATACTGATTTAATATTAATGATGATATGAAATAGTAATTACGATAAAATGAATCCTGGTAATGAGATTCCAACCCAGCACAGGCTTATGCTTTTTCATCTGAGGAAAATCAAGGAAAAAATCGTAGAGCAGATTTAACGGCTCCGGGATCTTACTAATACTGTACTATTAAACACTGTATAGTCCACCACTGTGGTCTCGATGTAGCGTGCTGCCTTGTCACGCAGCGGGCCCGGGTTCGATTCCCGGTCGGTTCAGGCTCCTGGGTGAGGTTTTTTTTCGGGGTTTTTCCTTACCTGTAAAACAAATGTCAGGAAGCTTAGGGCCCAACGGTCCCCGAAAATCATCCGGCTATCATCATCATCCTTATCATTATCATCAACCTTCACCGGTGTGGGAAGCAACGGGAAGCTACCACACCTATAATTCCCTATTAAAGCTGCAACGCATAGCATGAAAATGGTATGATTGCCGTGAAGGGCCTTCCCTCGGGTAGAATTACTATGGATGGAAACACTATTTTCATTAGGAGTGACAATTTATCTAATTTTTCTATTATGTCAAGTCCTTCAATTTGGTGGGGAAATAATTTATAGTAAATAGTGTCAAATTCAGTTACCAAGTTATATAACTAGTAAATCCATTAATCAAACTATGCACAAGTTCCACTATTTGAAATAAACAAAGCAAGATACCATCTCAATAACTTTCTATTTTCGAACAACAACAATAATAATTGTTTGTATTCTGGTTTTCTTATTGTTTTCCTCAACATACGTATTTGATGGCGTATGAGTTTTTATATCTATGTTAATTGTAGAATTAATCAATAAACTAACTGTAGCAATCGGCTAGTAAGCTAAGGACCTTAGGATACAAAAGTCATCATCATTACTTATAAACACATTCCGATAGTGACAGTAATACTGATAAATTATGACTGATAAATATTCATACATTTTTCTGATGCCACCGCCCGTCATGATCTACTGATCACGTAACAGAATATCGTAATTAATACTAGATCCAATAGCTTTGGCCTACAAAATGTCCTAAAGCTGCGTGCATAAGCGGGTCAAGAACATCACAAAACTGGAAATGTGCGTGCAATGTTAACATACCAGTTCTGAGAATGAATCAAGCCCTACTTTCTTTTACTCATCCGTCATATATAGTTTTTAAACATCGAGAAAAATAGATAGATAGATTTATTTAGCATGATGGAGAAAAATAGTTTAGGCCTACAGTTACTTTTTTTAATCATTCCCTCTTCCGTTTAGTGGCGTGTAATAATCTTGTTTTCCAAGAGAAAACACTTACGTTCAATATTACTTTGATTGCATGCTCATGTTGAGAAATATCTGCATTAGGAATGTAACGATTTTTTTTGAGAATACGAATTTTAATATTGATGAAAAATAAATAACTTGTCAATAGTTTTACTCATTCACATAGTTTACATTCATAATATTTCACTTCACTTAAAACTGAAAATTAATACTTGGTACCTTTAAATACTCAGCGACTTCTTGGTAATTGAATAATTCCAGTAAGTCCTTAAGAGGAGTTATTTTCGTTAACTTTTAAGGAAGATGTGGCTGAGAGTTACTTTTTTTTTTAAAGCTTTTAAGCAAATTGTGATTAAATGTACTATTTGATATTGACACGGCTTGTTCCTTTGTTTTGAATATTAATATAATCCATTACTGCCAATGCAAATACCGGGTGCGGCAGCATAACTTCCTTTTTTAAAATGTGCGCCATTTAGTCGGTTGATGTCGTAGCGGAGCGCTAGTGGTCTCGTTCGAGAGGGGGGACTATAAAGTTTTGTCCTGACACAGTTCAGTCGCCATCATGCGTTGGAACAGTGAGGAGCGTGCGTTTGCCATTGAGGCCTACTTTTCGAGCGGATGTTCTGTGATCGCAACCCGGCGCGCCTTTCGGAATCGCTTTAATTTAGCCCCGTTGGCCCCTGTCCCGGACCGGAAATCAATTGTTACGTGGGTCACTACGTTCAGACAAACTGCAAGTGCGACAAGACGAAGAACTGGAGTCCCTCGGCCGATTAGATCACCTGAGAACATTGAGGTAGTGAGAGCTTCAATGTTGCGATCACCACGGCGTTCTGCGCGCAAACATGCGTCTGCCCTTGGACTTTCCGATCGTTCTGTAAGGAGAATACTTCATGATGATCTTCATTTCCATCCATACAAGATGGCAATTGTGCAGGAACTTTCTGAACGTGACTTCAATTCTCGGAGGAACGCGTGTGAGGTTCTTCTGGAAGACATTCCTGAGGACGCTATTGTTTTTTTTAGTGATGAAGCCCATTTTCATTTGTGTGGATCCGTCAACAAACAAAACATGCGCTACTGGGCTGACACCAATCATCGACAATTGCATCAAAGGCCTTTGCATTCACCTAAAGTCACAGTGTGGTGTGCAATTTCCTCAAGTGGAATTATTGGTCCCTGGTTCTTTGAGGAAAATGAAGTCACAGTGACAGTGAATTCGGACCGGTATGTAAACATGTTACAGGAATTTTTTTTCCCACGGCTAGATGAGTTGGACTTAGGGGACACTTGGTTCCAACAAGACGGTGCAACGGCACACACTTCAAGAGCATCGATGACTGTTTTGAGGGAACACTTCCCAGAGCGCCTTATCTCAATTAGGGGCGATTTGAAGTGGCCGGCCCGCTCTCCCGATTTGACCCCTTGTGATTTTTTTCTATGGGGTTATTTGAAATCCCGTGTTTATGTGAACCGTCCAAGGACCCTACAAGATTTGAAGACCAACATCCAGGAAGAAATTGCCAACATAACGCCAGCTATGCTGGCAGGAGTCATGACAAACGCCAGAAATCGGTTTACTCAGTGTATGGAGAATGGGGGACGTCAACCTACCTGATTTGATCTTCAAAACTGAGTAAAACAAAACTTTATGTATGTGCCTATATTATAAAAAACGAATAAAAATTTTCTGATTCATACAATGCATTTTATTAAGTTTTAAAGAAAGGAAGTTATGCTGCCGCACCCTGTATTATACGTGAAAGGGTGCTTACGTGTCAAAAATAGAAATAAAAATTCCATTCCATAATGGTCTGCCCGAGGGCAGGTTTTTCACTGCAGTCATAGTATTTTCATACTAGGCTATGCTTTGCAGCTTTACTAGAGAATTATAGGTGTGGTAGCTTCCCGTTGCTTTCCACACCGGTGAAGGTTGTTGATGATAATGATGGTCGGATGATTTTCGGGAACCGTTGGGCCTAAGCTTCTTGACATTTGTCTTACAGGTGAGGAAAAACCCCGAAAAAAACTCATTCAGGAGCCTGTTCCGGCCGGGAATCGAACCCCAGCCCGCTGCGTGAGAAGGCAGCACGTTATAGCGGCGAACAAAATAAAAATAAAAGACGATAATTTCTAATCATACAATTTAGCCCGAAAGACATAAAATACATGAATCAATTAGTCAAGAATTATCAATATTAAAATCTTTGATCAATGTATTTCAATCCCATGTGCAATTAAAGTAACATGGTAGACCAATTCAATAGAGTCGTTTTAAGAAAAAAAAACTTTATCAACGATATACTGTATTTCTGGAGATCTCAGGGGCAATGTTGCTCGTTTGTGTAACTACCAGTTTTCGAATAACTTATTTCCTTAATTAATATTTTTGAAAAAATGGATGTTTTTAATCTAAACGAGCTATTAACTCTTAACATGTTATTTCCAACTTAGCCGTGAAAGGGACTCATTGCAAATTGTAGAGCACGAGGGATACAAATCTCCGGTAAACTTGGTTAGAACAAATCTTCGTTGGTTTTTCGTGCGCGCGAATCCCCTCACCTCTTCGAAATCGTGGGTAAAAGCAACGATTAATGTTGCAGTGTTCCTACAAATGGGGGATTGTTGAGATGTACATGGAGTGTATTACTACTTTCTCTAAGAATTAAAAATGATGAATACAGTAACTGCTCTACAATCTATGGCGTTTCCATTAATATTTAAATTTCTATAGTGTACAATACCAGTGTGCCTCCATGTGGCTCTAAGAACAGAAGGCATTGTTTGACTTCTTTTAAAATATCTTAAAATGCCATATTTGCGATCAGTTAAACCAAGCCATGGATTAGAATTCCTGTAAATGACACTAATGTAAAATGTGACATAATTTCCGTAAAAAACAAACTTCAAATACATAAATGTCAACTGCAAAATGAGTATTGATTGATTGATTGATTGATTGACAACGTTCAAGCACATCGAATTATAGAACGAATATTTGCCATAAATCTAGCCTTGGCAGTAAACTAAAAGTAAATTATATAAACTATTTAACAAATAACAGTGATTGCGGCACATAGCATTCAATGCTATGTAGGTCAGTCTTATAAACGTTGTCTTTATAATTGACCTTTACCACATACCTCAATTTATACAGAATATCACGAAAAAGGGACAATTTCTGGAAATGTGTCTTTATAATTTGTAGAAAAGAGAAATATTTGATTTATGAGTTTTACGACTTGAAAGGTAGCACTACGCTACCCTGCTGAACGCCTACTACGTATTCTTGCACGAGGGGGTTTTTAACGAAAAAAATGTGTGTGTGTATGTACTTACATACGGATCGTCTGGAGCAATTTCAATCAAACTTGGTACACACATTAACTATAATTTGGAAAATATGCTCTAAGAGGTAAGATACTCCTAGTCCCCAAGGGAAGGGGGGGAGTGAGAAGGGCTTGTATAAATGATCGACATTCATCGAAATAGCGTAAATTCATAGTTTTCGGGGCCGCTGAGATGAATATGGTGACACTCACGATGACGCTTTAGTCCAATCGGCATGAAGATTAGAAGGGGTGGAAAATAAAATTTCCAAGATGACCAAGATTAGTGTCTAACCCACGAGAGCTTATTCATATTCAAATAACTTATTAATAATCGGATATTTTCATTACTTCTGACCAAGAGATACATACGTATATATATACCATAAGAAATTAGCTATCACTTAAGAACTTCATCTTTATGATAAAGGGGAAAAAATGCTGTATTTGTGACATATTAATCTACAAAATAAGAATCATAAAATCAGACTTACGTAATTTTACCCTAATGCCACAGAATGTTTCATGCATTGCAATGCAAATTATCTGGTAACGCCTGTACACTACTGCATTGTAGATATGACTTCGCTCTAGTTACTCCACAATTTTATTTTCTAAAATAGCTTCATTTTATTTCCTACAATGTTGTCTAAACTTCTGAAAACAGGTATCTCTAAGTTCGTTTCACAGATGATAGCACTTTATAGACTGTATCAAAATAACAGGGATTCATTAATAACATAACCAATTAATATGCTGTATGAGAAGAAATATGGTGATTCGTGTCTTTTTTGTGCAAGGTATTTATTTTCCATGCGAAATGATAAAATCACATGTTAAAAGATAAAACTATTTTATAACGTCTGAGTAGCCTACAATATAGTAGACTAACTAACTCACTGGTTTCATGGCCGTTCGGACATAAGCTCTCCATACATTCATATCCTGAGCTAACGTTTTCCAATCATTCCCTGTATAATCCACTTCCCTCAAACCATGGATAATGTTATTCTACCACCTCATTCTTGGTACCAACTGGGCGTTTTCCTCTGATTTTTCTACAATAAGCTTCTATGCACCTCTTTCACCGCTGCCACATGTCCTGCTCATCGCAGTCTACGAGACTGTCTGTTCACCTCTTTTTTACCCAAAAATGTTCCTAAGAACTTTATTCTCAAATACTCGTAATCTTCTTTCCTCCCATAAAGTAAGAGTCCATGTATCACATCCATATAATATAACTGGGAGAATAACTGTTTTACATAGGCTATACATATTTTTTTCAGTTTAACGTATTTTTGAAAAGAGTTGGGATGACAATAGTCCCTGTAATGCATAATAGCACGCATTTCCAGAATTGAGCCTATCTTTTAATTTCTTTGTGTATATCATTCCTATTTGTAATTATTGTTCCTAGGTACTTGAAATCAGCCACTTCTTCAAAATTGCCTTCATTAGTTGTCCATTTCCATTACATAATGCATTTCTATGTGTGAAGATATATATAGTTTTATTAATGTTTATTTCCAATCCCAATTTCTTAGTGTTACTCAATAGAGCGGCGATAATATAGTAGAAGCCGAAGCAATTCCAAGTCTTAATACTCCTGGCCTCAAAATTAGAAAGTCTAATAAAAAATCAAACCATTGTACCGTCCATGCACAACTCTTCAAATTAAATAAATTAAGTAAGATATTCAAATTATATGTAAAAATTATGAAAATATACTCTAAGTAGTTCTTTGTACTCTATTTAAACTGATTAATGTATTTATGAGCATAGTACAAGTCATTAACATTTTTCTAATTTTGGAGATAAACTGAACATTTTTTGTCTATGGTTGCATGAAGATTCATCTAGACAATATCTAAACTACACATGGTCACTCATTTCAAAATAATAAAACCAGTGTCCGAAATTAAACTGCAGTAAACAGATGTAGGCCTACGGGAATTCCCTAAGCGCTTGTTTCTAAATACTAAGAAAATAAGTACTATATTCCATACTGTTAAATTATTTATTTGAAAATAATAAACTATGACTTTATAATTCCATTGTTACCAATTCAGTTTGCAATAGTCATTTTATCAACCGATGCCACTAGGTTGTCTTACAACATTTATAACGTTGGCGGAATTGTAACCCACTACTGACGTTGGGGCGCCTGAAAGGCGGGGTTATGTTACCCCAATGATATGGTGGGGTGATAACGAAGCGCCAAGAGAGTTCTTAAACCTATACTTAACCTAAATTACAGACCATGAGCGACCACAGGAATTTAATTACATGTGGTCTGAGCGGGAATCGAACCCGATACCTCATGAACTGTAGTCAGATACTCTAAATACAAGATTATGAGGGTGGTCATACGTCATAATTGAATATGGTTAATAGCAGTAACTTGGTTGTAAGTAGATATTAAAAAACATTAGTGGAAAAGAAAGTCAAAACGAAAACAATAATACAAAGCCAGGAAAGTTTATATAATTTTAGTAGTTCATAATTATATGCTGATATTATGTATGCAGTTCCCTGGTTTAAGATAATAGTATGTGCAGCATGTTACATAATCTCGCTTAATTTTATTCAGACCGAGTTTTCTTGAACTCTCAACTCCTCCGTATAACAACAATAAACAAAAGAGTGGAAACGAGATTAATCTAATATTGTGATCTACTTATTGTAATTAATGAAAACATTAGTTCGAATAAAAAAATTCGGTGTAGTTAGTATCATCTTACTAATATATAATAATAATAATAATAATAATAATAATAATAATAATAATAATAATAATGCTTTATTTTAGCTGGCAGAGTTAAGGCCATAAGGCTTTCTCTTCCACTCAACCAGCGAATAGTAAAATTATACAAAAATTACGTACATATTACAATTTTAAGATATTAAGATATTATTAAAATACAGACTAAACAAAATACAATGATGATGTGATCTAATACTAGTTAATACTAATAGAATATAATAGAATTAAAATGATATAAAATAAAGTAAGTAGCTTCCTAGATGATTATTAATGGAATGCTCTATATAGTTGTTATGCAGTTAATGTTTTCATTGTGTCGAACTTAAGATATCAGTTAATTTGGATTTAAATAATGATAGCGATTGACAGTCCCTGACATGACTGGGAAGTGGTTCCATGCTCTAGTCATAGATATTGTGCAAGATTCAGAGTATAGACAGGTCCTGTGTTGTGGTATCAAAAGTAAAGAAGAGTCTTGTGATCTTGTTCCTAAATTGTGATGAGCCGATAAATTTTGAAAACGTGTTGTTAAATAAGTTGGTAAATATGTGTGCAGAATTTGGAATAGTTAGGTATCCTTTATTTTTAAATATGTTACTTTACATGTTAAATGTAGCCCATGCCTATTTTTTAAAATATAAAATTTCATAAATTTTAGCATAGCAAACTTAAATACGTTGAAAATTTTCGTTAGCAAAATAAATAATCTAGGAGTATCTTAAGGAATGAGGTTTAATTTCCCAGACGAACAGACACATAACTGAGTTACATAATTTTAATGGAAAACTAGATGCAATAAGAACAGTTAGGCCATAGTCTCATAAACTGCGATGGGCAGGACATGTACACGAATGGGGAATGAAAGAGGGACATGGAAAATCTGCAGAAAAACCAGAAGGAAAGCGCCCAGTATGTAGGCCAAGAATGAAGTGAGAGAATAACATTAAGCATGATTTGAGCGAGGTAAATTTTGCAGGGGATAATTGGAAAACTTTAGCTCAGGATAGGTATGTAGACCTATGGAGAGCTTATGTCCCGTAGTTCATAGCTATGTGTTGGATAGTGCCAGTGAGTTAGCTAATGGTGGCAGTATTACAATAAATCTAACTTAAATACAAAAATATTACATCTCTCTTCCCAATATCTATAAATCATCATGACATCTAGGCTACACAGTACTCGTACTTTCCTACGCGATTTAAGTGATACTTCATAGCTTTTTTCTGATTTTTCAGAAACGGGTTAAAATATCAATCTAATGAAATTTGAAGCTCCTAATTGAGATAATGAAGAACAGATACATTCCAGCCAAATTAGTTTATAGGGTTGCTTTAGAAAAACTCGAATAAAGAGAAAAAAACACCTTTTTTTTTAGTGAAAATGGATTATCCAATAAGGTAAACAGTGTATGGATAAATTGCGAAAAATAATTCAACTTCCGTGATAGGCCTAATTGTAAATATGAAGTATTTCATGCAGGCCTATGTAAGTTTTTTTAGGAAATAGTTAATATTGTGTTCCTCGTCTAATGACAGTTGCTGAAGGTATCCAGCATTGCAAAGGTATATAAGATAATCATGGCGATGACGATAAATTTAGAAAGTTTCAGGCTAAAAGAAAAAAAGTAATAATAGAATATTGTCGATTCTCACAAGAGCACTATCAACGACTTCACGCCGAAATCTACCTTGAAATATCTCCCAGAGAAGCGCTGTGATGTACCAAGGGCGTGCCCAAAAGAAAAAAAATGCCGTTTTTAACTGAAAGGCACCAAAATCCAACGTCAAATCCCTCATTTAAACTTCTTCTTCACGGTTTAGGCTTATTTACTAGCCTGTTCCGGCTCCAAATTGCTGTTCTTTCCATATTTTCCTTGGTCTTCCCAAGCTTCTTCTTCCTCGTGGTGAATAGTTGTATGCTGCTTTTGGTATTCTATTCTCAGTCATCCTTGCCAAGTGTTCTTTCCAGTTTGTTCTGTATTTCTCTATTGTTGAGTTTAATTCTTCTATTTTTAGTTGTCTTATTTTTTTGTTACGTTTTTTGTCTGTTCTTTAGTATCCTGCTATTGGTCTGAGGAATCTCATTTCAGCAGCTTGTATCCTGGCAGATTGTTGTGTTGTCACTGCCCATTTAAACCTTAGGGAAGTAATAAAACTCCAGACTTGGTAGATTGAGTAAGCCTCACAACCTGCCGTTCGCTCCGAGTCCCGCCTCACTCCACTCTATTCAAGCAGGGACATCCATCTGCTTCGAACAGTGGGTTGTCATTGCTGGATTCTGGCATCGATTTCTGTGCCTTGAAGTTAAAATCAGCAGATTTTTTTTTTGAGACGGCCTTTAGTATATCACCACGCTTTTCTGAGAGAAATTTCAAGGTAGGTTTCGGCATGCAACGGTTGAGAGTTACCTTGTGAGAATCGGTGAAAGCAATTATTTGAAAATAAAAGCAAGATGCTATATTTCTCATCTACATTAATTAATAGGAAGTTAAGGAAAATAATTATTTTTCATAAGTAATGCCACGAGTGATTTCCAAATTATCGATAAATTCACGACTCACGAATTGAGGAGTGAATTTATCTAGAGAATTTGGAAATCAACAGTGGCATTTGTTAGGACTATTTAACGAATAAAATTAAGCTGTTTACTCACAAATCATTATTTAAATATAGTCATTTTTAAATATTTATATATTTAATGTGAACGGCGATGTTTGAAAACAAATGACAAATGACTCGTACGCTTAATTTGTTTCTTTTGTTCATCACTGCAACCAGATCATTATTTATTGCCAAAGGAACACAATATTGTAAGAATTGCACTCTAGTGGAGAAAAAAAATGAAACACATCAAACTGTATATTAATTAATTTCTGATGTCCTATGATGTAAATATGACAATTATATTTTTTCTGGAATGTTATTACCTGGGAAAAAATATATTTATGAAAGTGCAAAGAGTGGGTTATTTTTTTTTTTTTTTTTTTTTTTTTTGGTGGTTTAATAAATTGCTACAAATATTTTTATATTAACTCCCGCATGCGCTATGTGTTGACATTCATGCACTATATATACAATCTGGTAGCCGTATTTCTTAGGGTCAGTCACTGAAAAATAATGCTATGACCTATTCAGAATGTTAAAAAGGAGGTGCTTTCTTTATTATGATAAACTTTAGTTCGTAAATTCTAGGCGAAACACGACTGTGATTGGTTGTAAATAAAAAATCATTGAAATGTGATTGGTCATTGACTCCCATTTAGGGCATGAATTAAATAGTCCTAGTAATTCGCCTGTAAGTCAAGTCACTTGCTGCTGCACAATTTTCTTCTTACAACAATGCACTTTCAATATGAACGTAAACAAATGAATGAGTAATACACATAAATTCCTTAGAGACAATTTATTTTATTTTATTTTGTTTAATTTAATTATTTATTTGTAACACATATTCTACATAAATTTTATTTTTCTGTACTCCTTCTCTATATGAACTTTAATTATGCCAAATACGAGTAGTTAACATAATTGTACAGAAAAATGTTGCACTTGACCCAGAATCTGCACTCAAAATCTCCAAATTTACAAATTGAAATACTTCTGTCGATACAAGTAAATCCCGACTCAGGTGCAATTTTTTGTTTCTAGATTTCTGTGGACCGCGGTGGACTAGTGGTTAAGTTGCTTTCCTCTGGTCCCAATGGTCGCGGGTTCAAGCCCGAGGTCGATGGATTTTTATGATAACATAATCGAAGAAGCAAGTCCTCCGGGAGGGACTTTAAGCCGTGAGTCCCGAGTCTGAAGATTTTCAGGCTCGTAAAAGGCCTCTGTACAAAATTTACCAATCTTCTTCATCCTAGTTATACCTTAGTTGCCTACTAGATGTCCCATTTAGTCAGTATATTGGCCGCTTACTATTCATGACATCTCTAGACAAATAAGCCTAACTAAATTAACTAGGTCCGGTAACTCCTAACAAAGGAGAGGCTAAAGCCCAACACTCGGTTGTTATGCCATTGTAGACAGTTGATAAGTTAACTCTTACCTTCAGACACATTACCTAGAATAGTATATTAAGATACAAGGATGTAAGTCATTGTTTTACATAAGAGATTAAATGTTTATGCTCCAGTCGATAGAAGAATGCATAATCTTTCAACGAATACACAAAAGATCTTCCATGCATCGTACTATATTTTAATTCATACTATGTTGAATTTCTTACCTTCAATTAAATTAATTACATTGTGTAAGTAAGACAGGAGTACTATTAAGGTTCTAACTTCAGGGCCACTATTTAGAATTAGGACCAGCTCACCTAACGAGTGAAATCTACTGAGTCATGGCCTGTTAATCAGGAGGCCCTTGCCATTACGGGATCTAGTAGGCTACATTTATTATTATTATTATTATTATTATTATTATTATTATTATTATTATTATTACTATCCATCCATAGTAATTCTGCCCGAAGGCAGGTCCTTCACTACAATCATAGCATTTTCATGCTATGCTTGCAGCTTTACTAGGGAATTGTGTAGGTGTGGTAGCTTCCCGTTGCTTTCCACACCGGTGAAGGGTGATGGTGATGATGATAATGATAAGGATGATGATGATAAAGATGATGGTCATTTGATTTCGGGGACCGTTTGGGCCTTAAAATTTTCCTGACATTTGTCTTACAGGTGAGGAAAAACCCATTATTACTATTATTGTTATTATTACTATTATTATTATTATTATTATTATTATTATTACTATTATTATTATTATTACTATTATTATTATTATTACTGTTATTATTATTACTGTTATTATTATTACTGTTATTATTATTACTGTTATTATTATTACTGTTATTATTATTATTACTGTTATTATTATTATTACTGTTATTATTATTATTATTACTGTTATTATTATTATTACTGTTACTATTACTATTATCACTGTTACTATTATTATTATTATTATTATTATTATTATTATTACTGTTACTATTATTATTATGATTGTTATTATTACTGTTATTATTATTACTGTTACTATTATTATTATTACTGTTACTATTATGATTATTACTGTTACTATTATGATTATTACTGTTACTATTATGATTATTACTGTTACTATTATTATTATTATTATGATTATGATTATGATTATGATTATTATTATTATATTATTATTATTATTATTATTATTATTATTATTATTATTATTATTATTATTATTATTATTATTATTATTATTATTATTATTATATTATTATTTTATTATTATTATTATTATAAATATGGAGGGAGCTTTGAATGATGACTGCGAAGTTCCGCAAAATTATTCCAAATAAATGTTCGATGTTGGGAAAAGTGGATTAACATGTTTTAACTGAAATATTATATTCAGCAGATAAGCATTTCAAGTGGTGTATGTAAGAATGAGAAAGAAATGAGCGGAAATAATAGAGAGAAATGTGGAGGATCATGATTATTAAGAGACTCATCGAAAACTCTAATATCTAAAAAAATAATAATGGTTTATTTATTTTACCTGATGGAGTTAATACCGTAAGGTCTTCCCTTCCACTTCACTAGAGTTAAATTATACATATCATAACAATTATGAATTACCTATAAATTGATTATTAATACATAATAGGCAAATAAATAATAAGCAATATACAGATAAGGAAAGAACAAAAATATTAAAACTATAATAATAATAATAATAATAATAATAATAATAATAATAATAATAATAATAAATAACCTATAATTTGATTAAATCGATGGGTTATTCGATTAAATGATTGGCTTAATATAAACAGAAGAGGAAAAGTGTAATACTGAAATACGGATTGTAACTGGGAACTACGGATTATATGGAAAATGAATGACAATAGTGATCTGGTATTCTAGAAAACAGGAAAGTAAGTGTAGGAAAGAAGACAAGAGTTTGTACGTGCGACCCCATTACTTTTTTTCTGTCGCGTTCCGCATACCCAGATTAATGTTACGGCTCAATGATTGAGGCTATCACTTACCGGTGGGAGGTCGTTCTTTGGGGTAGCAGATCCGGAACAATCCCTTGGTCCTGGTGTAGTAATAGTATTTTGTATTCATATTCTCTAGTAAAGATTCTTGATCTCCCCGCTTGGCTGCATACTGCTGCAACAAATACATTTTATTAATTATTATAGACTAAAATAAAATAAAAATTAACCCTTAAATTGGCAATTAAACCTGTTATATATATATATTAGTACAACACTTATTTAAGTCCTTGAGTATTAAAATGTACATGTCCACTTCAGTGCATTTACAAATGAGCACATCTACTGATAGCTCTAGAGTATATTTATGTTCATAATTGTATTTTTCTAATGTTTCCAAATAGGTTTATTAACACAAATTAAATATGTGCTCTTTGTATTACTATTTATAATGCACTAGCTAATACCCGGCGTGAGCTGCTACGCCCAAATAAATGAAAAATAATGTGCTTTTATGTTTAGTTGAATAACTAATAGGAAAAATATAATTATAAATTTATATTTTTTAGATACCACGTGCTGATTACCCGGCGTTGCCCAGGAATCTACTTATCCCGATCTTCTTGATATAAATGAGCTGAAATACGAAAATGTATGTTTTATCTTTAGTTAAATAAGCGAAGAGGAAAATTTATATCGTAATTATTTTTAGATATCCCGTGCTGTTTACCCGGCGTTGTCCGGGAATCTACTTATCCCGATCTTCTAGGCATAAATGAGCTGAAAGATAAAAATAAATGTACATCTTATGATTAGTTGAATAAGTAAAATGAAAAATAATTATAAATGTATATCGTAATTATTTTAAGATTCCCCGTGCTGATTACCCGGTGTTGCCCGGGATTCTACTTATCTCGATCTTCTTGGCATAAATGAGCTAAAAGACAAAATTAGTTAATGTGAGTTATCCGTAATAGAATACCCGCCATGTGCTGCTATGCTTGCACAGAAATATACGTACTTGTCTCGATCTTCTTGGCATCAATGAAAGACAAAAATGGTTATTGTGAGTTATCCGTAAGAGAGAAACATATGCTGTCGCGGACTTTTTTGTAGAGCTTTTTGAGATATTCAATTCTCTGTACATTAATGTTGTGAATTTGTTATGGTTTAGGCAGCGTAAGCCATTTAAACGTTCGAAGAGCTACTTTTTTCACGTTTTCCACTACAAAGGGCGATTTTTAAGGGTGCAGGAGTTGAGTATCACAACTCTCTTATAGCCTATGTTCATCCCGGGAATCTCCTGAACATTTTGCAAAAAGGCCCAATACAAGCGGATCAACGGTATGGCCGCGCATAAAGTACGAACAAACAAACAAACATTTTTATATAATACATTATTTAATGCAGTATTAAGAAGAAAATTGTGTGTTCTCGAAATAGGACATAATTTACATGGCACATTTTAATACTCAAGGGCTCGTTTAATATTTTTATTAAGTCCACCGCTGCGTCTCTGGTATCATCTGGAGGCAGCGGACCAGAGTTCTATCCCCGGTCAGGAAATGTCTCCTGGAGGAGTTTTTTCGGAGTTTTTCTTCGTAAGGCAAATTATAGGAATATTTAAGGCCCAAATAGTCTCCGAATACTATTTGTCTATCAGAATCACGTTATATTCGCCCTGTTAATATGCATGCAGAAATGAATTTTGTGTGTAGTCTTAAATGTTCGTAGGTCTCGGAGGAGTCCCTCCATGTTTTTGTGTGGCCAAAAGGTACGTATCTGATGCAGATTAAAAAAAAAAAGAACTATTCTGACAAGGCGTGTTTCTATAAGCCGCAGGAGGTGTAAGGTACGTAAAAGTAACTAAAAAGGGACAGTTTACATTAAAGAACAGAAGTGAACATTTTTAAGAAATAACAGAAACATTAATTGGTAGGAATAACAGTAAAAGCATGATTATGCTATAGCAGTTTTTATTGAATTCGAAATATTTAAATGAACTGTTACGAGGAAATGATTGTTTTACCAAATTAAGGGTTATTATTAGTAATCCTTATGTCTAGGCCACCTGTCTATCGTAATTAACATAGGCCTTCGTTCAGAGAGAGATAGAGAGGGAGAGAGAGGGGGGAGAGAGGGAGAGAGAGGGGAGAGAGAGAGAGAGAGAGAGAGAGAGAGAGAGAGAGAGAGAGTGTGAGTGAGTGAGTGAGTGAGTGAGTGAGTGAGTGAGTGAGAGTGAGAGAGTGAGTGAGTGAGTGAGTGAGTGAGTGAGAGAGTGAGTGAGTGAGAGAGTGAGTGAGTGAGAGAGTGAGTGAGTGAGTGAGTGAGAGAGAGAGTGTGTGTGTAATGTACTAGTATACGATATTGTTGAGCTAGTGAGATGTTTCAATACGGTTCAAATTTTACTCTTTTTCATCATCATCATCATCATCCATGCAAGTACTAGGCCGTGTGGCCTGTTAAGGTCAAAGAGGAGTTTTCCATCCAGCGCTTTTTTGGATGTCCCAGCGATCTTTTGCCTTGGGGGCAGTAACGAAGCATGGTTTTTGGAATTCTATGAGGCGGCATTCGTTGAAGATGGGCTTTCGAGTTTACTCTTTTTCAAAATATAATAAACAGTGAATGAGGTGCAACAATATTCTGACGACACTTTGAGAGACTGTTTATAACTATTCACTGGCAGTATCGAACCAGTAGATTCATGGCTGCGCGGACATAAGCTCTTCATTACATCCCTATCCTGAGCTAATGTTTTCCAATCGTTCCCTTTATAATTTGCTGCCTCTAATCATGGTTAATGTTAATATATGACACTTAATTTTGTAGCTGAAAATTCCGTAGGAATATGATAATTCTGCTTCCTAGATTAACTGTCTCTTGGCTATAGCTAACATTTTATAAAATAAAATAAGTTAGAATATACCTTCTTAGGTAAAATCCGTCATCCTCAACTTATAAAATATGTATTATTTATGCCTGTAGGCCTTTCAGAACATCCGTTCCATATTCAGCAGGTCCCTCTTCGCTACAACATCCAGTATGATGGTTGATGCTGCTGGTCCTAATGTGGTGTTGTCGTGACACGACAGGCATAAAGAATACATATTTTATAAGTTGAGGACGACGGATCTTACCTAAGAAGGTATATTTTAACTTATTTTATTTTATGACTCTCTATCTCAACGGTTTTAACAATGAATTTTATTAGTACTGAACATATTATGTTTCTTAAAACAAATTTATAGCGTTAAGTGTTGCCGCTAGACCACTGTAGTTCAAATGATATATATATATATATATATTTTTTATGTTCCTTGAACATTGAATAAACAATGAATGAATACAATAACATTTTATTTTAGATCTAATAAAACAATTCTTTACCCATTAGTCTACATGAAGTCGTCTTCAAATTACACATTTGTAAGTTCTGATTAGTGTCAAGATCGGGAGCATAATTTTCGTGTCATACATTTCAGTAGTAACAGTTGCGAAGTTTCACTAGTCGATTTTTGTGTCTTGCAGTTAAAAGCGGCAAATATATATATTTTTAGATGACCTTGGTACATCACAATACCATATACTAGTACATAGTAATGCATGGGCAAGTGGTCAGAGCTTTTGACTACAGTTCACGGGATCCCGGGTTCGATTCCGGTCAGACCATCGAATATTTTTCTTATAGGGAATTTCTTTGGTAGCCCATGGCCTAGGTTTAGGTTAAGTTTATATTTAAGGAACTTATTGGTTCTTCATTATCATTCATCATATATCACAATACCATCGGGGTAGTGTAAACTCCAACCTTTCAGGCGCTCCAATTTAAGAAGTGGCTTACAATTCCGCCATGACAGGAGAGAATACCAGGAATGTCAAAATGTCAAAGCCAATCTGATGGCATTGGTTTAAAAAAATCTGAATGAATGTGTATAACGTCTGTGTAAACAAAAACTTGTTTTTTATTTATTCCTCAGCATGCGCCATTACAAAGTTTTTTTCTCCAAATGCCCCAGATTGTCATTTCGACATTTCTGGTGTTCTCTCCTGGCATGGCGTACTTGTAGCATCTATTTTTTTTTTCAAATGCCCTGGTTTCTCTCCTGGCATGGCGCACTTGTAACTCACTTCTGAGGTTGGGGCGCCTGGAAGGCGGGGTTACGTTGCCCCGACGATGATATGATGGGTGATGATGATGATGATGATGATAATGGTGCGCCGGGAGAGTCCCTAATCCTAATCTTAACCTAAGATGAATATGAATGATGATGATTGCGATGGCCATATGATTTCGGGGACCGTTTGGGCCTTAAAGTTTTCCTGACATTTGTCTTACAGGTGAGGAAAAACCCCGATAAAAACCTCACCCAGAAAAACTGTCCCGACCGGGGATCGAACCCGGGCCCGCTGCGTGACAAGGCAGCACGCTACCCCGAGACCACAGCGGTGGACCTATTAATTCTAATCTCTGTTATTTTACATCTTGGCATTCATTTATATTAAATGGATGATGGTTTGTTCCGCTCGATTGCATATGCATGCAAGGTTTCTATTGTTGTCGAGCTAAGAACTATAAGCGTATCTACTACTTCATCTGTTATTAATCATCGCAATTATTTCAGTGTAGATATTAAACATGTGCTATACATTAGGAAATACTTTCATACCCGTTTTGAAAGGGATATCGAAGAACACAGAACGTAATTATGATTTGTATAAAATGGGTAAAACATCTGTTTGCCGTATTCAACGGAATCTGAAATAATGTTAGTCATGAATCTTCCTTCTTTTGTTTTCGACGTTCGTATTGTTTCACAATGATATGTGACGTTTTCACAGCCTTTTTATAATGTGCGTATTCCCAGTGCCTTGTGCAATGTTGTTTCTACTTTAAATCTGATCTTTACTTCCCGGTTGGTTTCTCATTGTCATTCAATCGATTGTTATATTTTCCGAGTGAAAGTAAAAAATCCGCCCCTTCCTTGAATTATATACTAAAAATAAATAATATACTACTAATAAGTTATAATTTACTTTCTGGTTCAGTATCTCTCTAAATCTCATGTTCTCAACCGCGACGATCCGACATCGCCCCTTTATTGTTTTTAGAAGGGGGGGGGAAAAGTTTATATTCTAAAAGTAACTGCATTATGAAACATATCGCTGACACGAATATAGGAATTCTTATGTAATTAATTATTCGAGTCCATTTAAAATTGTGATAAAAATACATTAAAATAGTTTCTGGTGATAACTCCATCTCATGATTATTTTAGATAAATCCATCAGAAATGAACATAATTGGACAATGTTATGCATCAACTGGCAAAGCACCATTAAAAAAAAATATTTCGATCCCATCTGTTGCACTGGCTCATGAAGTAAGTGTACGCACACTTTTAGCGCCAAATCTTTAAATATAGGCTAACTTTATTATTTAAAAAATGTAAATACCTTCAGTCCTAATAGAGATTCTGCGTTTTGCAACAAACGGCTATGAAACCAGATCTTTATAAATGCCAATCTACATTTTTTATTCATGCAGAAAAACGCCAAATGTTCCCGCTCTTAGAATGTTGACGCAAATTATATAATGAATTAATTAGATCCAATCCAGAACTAAGTATACTAAACACAGCTAGTTTTAAAGAAGCAATTAAATTAATTATTTTAAATTAATTAAGTGAATAAAATTAATCATTTGAATATTTTAAAATAATAAATATAAAGCATCTATTTTTGCTTATATTATTATAAATCAATATATAACTAATTACTTTCTTCTGTATTATTGGTTATAATCCATTACATTATATGATTTATATTATTTTATGTATATCATTCTCCATTCTATTAATTCTTTTGTTAGAATAAGTCTTATTCCCAATACATTATTTTTTTTTTGTATGTGCCATAATTTATGTAAAAATGAAACTGGCCTCAACTTTAAATGTATATATTCTATTTGTATTATTCATGTAACTGAACTGCACCCGAGCACGAGCACTTGCTCATTCGGGTGTCAATACTGTATATAACATTTATTTGTAAATAAAATTTATTCTTATTCTTATAATTGTGAAACAGGGAAAATAACTTGCAATATGCAGTATTGTTTGGCGCGCTACAATAAATAGTGAAGATTGACTTAAACTGTAATAGTATATTACGATGCGAGGTTGGGAAGTGGTTTTTATAGAAGTGAGAAAAATGTTTAAAAACCGAGCGATAGCGAGGTTTTTAATTTCCGATATTTTGTAAAACACTTCACAAACGTGCGATGTGCATTATTTTTTGCGCGTTGGTATTTTCAAAATAATAAATAATGATAAAATAATAACATCTTTGTTGGAAATATTTGCGTTCAATTATAAACAATTAGCCTAACTAACGTTAACAGTGTGGGCATTGTTTATTAGTTGAAACCACAGGAGACCGAGAGACAATATTAGTGATAACATGGCGGCAAGTACGTATTTATTGTTTTATATTGTTTAAAATAAAGTTCAGTTCATTTAATATGCAGTGATGTTTTTCGTATAATGTATATTAATAGCCTACTACCTTTTGGATATTTTTTGTGTAAACATTGTATGTAGTATACATAGAGGGCAGTGGTTTTACTTCCCACACGCGTTTTTTAATATGTAATATTACGGTATAGTTATTTTTATAGTATCGTTATTTAGGTTGGTAACCCTGAAATGTAGGAAGTTGAACTTTCAATCATGGTCGTCATTGCTGTAAGTACGATAAAACGCACTATCGCGCAAAAACGTATTTTTCTCGAAACTTTCATAATGGCGCTTAGCCATTGATGCATAATGCCGTCCAATTAATATTGAAAATCTATTTTTGATGGGAAAGTTTTCTTTATTTAAGGTTTTTCCTCCCCCGAGGACGAGAATTTCCTCCTGAATGCGATTATAAAAATACTCTACCAGGCGAAATGTCAGGTCGAGGAATGAGATGAGATGAAGCTTCATTATTCAAGGACTATGATATACTTTTGTCTACTAGATTTACATAATAGAATAATGTAAGTTAGGGATATACACGATTGCCGGCGGTCTAAGTCTATGTACCATCACAGGAGCAGATTAAAAAAAAACTAAATTGATGGTATGAGTATGAAGAAGTGGTTAAATAAAATTTTTTGTAAAGGAAAACAGGAGAAACCCTGAAAAAATCTTCCCTGGCTCCGATTTGTCCATCAAGAACCGCACATGAAGTGATCGAGATGCGAACTTGGGACCCAGAGAAGAAAGCGACGTTAAATAATATATATTTATTGCTATATACTGTAGTTACACATGGATATTTGAATTTACATACAAATTATTTTGGTTTATTGTAATGTAATATTGAATTATCGAACGGTCAATTTTATTTTGTATGTTTTTGCCAATCTTATAGGCTTACTTATTTCGCCAGTTCACATTAAATTAAGTAATGTATCTGAATCTTATTTAGTGATTATAATGTACAGTATGTTTTAATTTATAATATAGATAAAACAATAATTAAAACAATGTATTTGGAAGTTAACATTTGTAACCGACTGACAGTCTACAAGTCAAATTTAGCCTGAAGACATTACAATATTAATTTGGTGATTAAGACAACCTCATAAGATTGGTTTTAGGATTTTTTGATCCTACATACAAAGTTAAATTTCTATTAAAAATTTCATCCACAATCGAGAATTCATCACCCATTTGTCCAGTTCAGGTAGTAACCATTTACCGTGAGATTCACTAAATGTTCCATGAAGTCAGTAAATGTAGGCCTACTTCTGAAATGAATCACTACCACCTATATATTATGACATCTGTTTAATATCCCAAAAATAATTAGGCCTATAACTGTTAAAAGGTCAGTAACCATCAATGATTTCTATAGCAATTAAATATTGAGTCTGTAAAAGATAGTTTAAGATTTATATATTATTTAAAATAAAATAAAAAATACATTAACAAGGAGTTTCACAAAACTTAACGTCTACAAAATTTTCAACTTTGGGATATTAATGTACGATACTCTTGTGTTTAAGAGTAAGAATCCGCTAATTCATTGACGTAGTCAAAATTTAGCTAAATTTAATATCAACTGATCTAAAAGGTAAGTAAAGTCACTGAGTTTTTCACAGAACTTATCTATTGACAATGGGGTTTTCTAAAGTAAAATGTCTACGTGGTATTTTACTCAATCTTAACAGGCAAATTTAGTTTAAATTCGTTTATTCTTAGTGTTGAGAACAGTAAAGATATTTTATGAATGCTTGAAACAATATTCTACCACCGCTATGGACTCGAAGTAGCGTGCTGCCGTGTTACGCAGCGGGCCCGGATTCGTACCTCGGTGGGGACAAGTTTCCTGGATGAGGGTATTTTCGGGATTTTCCTCACCTGTACTGTAAGACAAATATTCGGAAACTTTAAGGCCTTAATGGTCTCCGAACACCATCTGGCCATCATTATCATATTCGTTTCATTAGATTGAGTTTAGTTTAAGGCCTCTCATCGGACATCATCACCTTTCATATTATCGAGGTAGCGTAACCCCGCCTTCTAGGCGCCCAACCTCATAAGCGGGTTACAAGTTCGCCATGCTAGGAGAGAATACCACAAATGTAATGGCAACCTGGTGGCATTAATTTAAAATATATATTTTTTACATGAAATAAAAATATAACAATGCAGCAATTGGATTGTTGGAAGTTGAACAGTTGGAAGATTGGATTGGTGTATATGAATTAATACTAATCCTGTCTGAGAAGTTGAAAGAGGGATTAAGAGACACAAGGACTTATCTTCCACGAAGAAAATTTTGAAACATGGTAATTCAGCTGCAGATCCAAACATAGCGTGTTTTTTATTAGGAATATTCCACAATACAATGTTTCTCTTTCATGTTCTCATGTTATAAATATTCATGCTGGATATGAAAAGGAACTTTGAACGGTAAAGCAACTGAATTGTCAATTAATTATTTACTTAAATTTTACCACAATGAAACTAATATAAAATCGGACATATTTTTGCTCAAAAATATGACAGTAACAGAACCAACAAGTACAGTTGTACATAAAAAAAACGAATAAAAGATCTCTGTCTCTAGTATAGGCTATCCAACTACTTTCAACGGGATTCCTGTCGCTCTTACCTCCCACCTGACCTGAATATTAAGTTGATATTTGAGAATATCTTGTAATAAAAGTGTTTGCCAAGTTCATTTGTCATGCTCCCTCACAAAATACACATAAGTTTTCTAAAACAATTTCAAAACTCGTATTTGAAAATCTTCGCTCGGGCACTTATTTTGGATGTGTTGAAATCTTATTGACTATTTAACTCATGCCCCAAATGGGAGTCAATGACCAATCACGTTTCAATGATTTCTGTTTTACAACCAATCAGAGTCGTGTTTCACGAAATATTTATCAGTGTTAGGATTATCATATATTAAACAAAGCTCCTCCTTTTTAATATTCTGAACAGGTCTGACCGTTATTTTGCAGTGACTGAGCCTATAACAAATACGGCTACCAGATTGTATATAATAGTGCTTACATGTCAACATTTGTAGCAATTGATTATACCACCAAAAAAAGAAACCACTGTTTGCACTTTCTTAAATGTATTTTTTCCCAGGTAATAATCGAGAAAAATATAATTGTCATATTTACATCATACGACATCAGAAATGAATTAATATACAGATTGATGTGTTTCATTTTTTCTCCACTAGAGAGCATTCTTACAATATTGCGTTCCTTTGGCAATAAATAGTATGATCTGGTTGCAGTGATAAACAAAAGAAGCAGTAGAAGCGTACCTATCGTTTCTCATTTGTTTTCAAACATCGCCGTTTACATTAAATATATAAATATTTTAAAATAACTATAGTTAAATAATGATTTGTGAGTAAACAGCTTAATTTTATTCGTTAAATAGTCCTAACAAATGCCACTCTTGATTTCCAAATTCTCTAGATAAATTCACTCCTCACTTCGTGAGTCGTGAATTTATCGATAATTTGGAAATCACTCGTGGCATTACTTATGAAAATTAAATCATCCCCTGATTCAGAAGAAAAGAAAGAGAGAAACACAAAAAAAACTCAAAACACTTAGATATCTTAATGCAACCATTTTTAAAATTAAATTTTTAAATTAAAGCCTGCTAAAAAATGCATACCACATAATGCAAAGTTCGAAATTATTAAACAAGATGAATTTAAAGGTACGGTATTTGAAAAGATAAATTTCGTTTGAAACGGATATCCTGAGGACGGACTGACAATACACTACATTAGCTATGGGCCATTTTTTTTATTATTATGAAGAAATAATTTATGTTCTGAGTAACATTAAAATTAACCTCTCCCCAAAATCACCAATAGCAGATTATTTTTAGTACACAACTGTAACTTCACAACATTACAGGCGGAAAATAATAAGAGTACAGTAAAAGCTCCATATTCTCGGTGTATATGTTCCGCAAATATGCCGCGAATTCAGAAACCGCGAATATGGAATGTTAATTTGTATGGGTATATAGGGGATACGTTCCAAGGTTACAAAATAAAATAAAAATTATCAAAATAAAATAAATTATTACTTAGGCAAGGGCTTAAAGAACTTAGTAATTTTTTTCCTGTTTTGCCGTTTTTATAAGGTCTTTCAATTCAGACTGATATTTAGCTGTTAATTCAGCGATAGAATTCCGTATTTTATATTTTTACTTTAAGCGGCAAAAATACCCTTTTTTTTTTTTCGTTTCGGAACTAATTTTCTTTCCTTTTACTCAACAGTATAAATTGGCAATAAAGTAGAAGAGACGTGTTATTAAATCAAAATTATTGAAACGAATGACAAGTTGAAACAATAAACACCGATCGTGGCGAGGGCGGCATTTATCAACGGACATAGCAGCACGTGAATTATGGCGGCGGTGGCTTTTAACAACGAACTTTAGGCTTTGTGACAATAAGGATCGTTTTACCTTCATATTAATTTGTTCATTTGGTTTGAATCGCTCCTCGTAAAAGCTGCCTTGGCACGTGACTGCAGTAAAAAAGTTGCTGATGCCTCAGTAAAGGATACTAATCCTTCTAATATACCAACTGGATCCGCGAATACAGGAATTGTGTCGCAATTTTTTAACCCGCGAATAAGGAGCTTTTACTGTACACACATTTCACACTATACATTGTTGGAGACTCAAAGTGTGGCTTCAATTAAACTGCATCAGGCATTGGAGTTGAAATTTTAAACCAGGAATAAGTAATTCAAAGAATGTTGATAGAATTGTGGAACTCCCATTTATAAAATCATATTATTGAAAAAAGTGCTAAAATAAAGTAGTAGATTGAATTTGATTTGTCTTTGAAAGAAGCTAGAGTATTTTATTAAGTGTTCTGGGATTGTTGGAAGAACAGTGAAGATACATCTGTATCTGGATGAACCTTCATATTAGTTATTATTGTATGACAGGAGTATACATCAGGTTTCACTTATTCCCGTTTCTTCATCATCATCCCTCACACTATATTCTAAACATACTACGTGTAAACACTTAAAAAGTACACTAATCCTACATCTCTCTCTATACACAATACAAATACAGATCTCCTAGAAACGTTCGACTTTGTGCGTAGTTTAAAAGTAAACCATATTAACCCGAAGCATGGGAAATGCAATCGGCGGTATTAGAATGCTCACTGTTTCTGTTATGATTGGATTCAGTATTACTGATGCATTGCTGAAAATATTCAGTGGTAAAACAAGAATAAAAGTAGTCCTACCTAAATGTCAAAAAATCTATATTCAACTGAATTCTGCATAATATGTCAAATAGTTGTTGAATTTTTTTATTGAAAATATCGATAACAGTTTTATATTTATAAATTGTGTATATGTTGACTTCTGTACAAAAATAGTCATTTTCAGAACCCGTTTTGGATTGGTATTTGCCTCTTAAATAATGTTATAGTAACATAATTTATTTGAATTATAGTTTTTTTTTTTGTAAATTGATATTATCTGTGAAAATGAAGTAAAGTGATCCCACAACAGGCCCGGAGGCCCTTGGGGTAGTAGGAGGTTAAGGCTCCCACTTTTTCTAGACAATCGGCACTTTATGTCAGCCGGGTTGTCAGCCCTGCGTGACGGCCGCCTTTACCCCCAGATCAAGCGCCTGGTACTCATTTCCGTTAGAGGCTGAGCCGACCCCAGGGCCATAGTGCCGCCAGAGAGTTTGGGTCAGTTTAAAAATCTTGACCCCAACGGGACTTGAACCCTCGACCCTCCGGCTTGTAACTCAGTGCCTTAACCACTACGCTACGGCGTGCCCCCTCTGTGAAAGTAATGTATTTAATTTGTGAGTTAATTAAAATAACATCGTTCCTGAAAAAAATTGTAGATGTTAAATTTTGTGAAAAGAAATTGTACTTAGAATTATTCTCAAATAAGTAGTACAAGCCGTTTGTCTTTTACGATATTTTTCTTGACATTATATTCCTAGTGGATTAAAAAAGTTTACAAAAAAAAATACCAAATGACAGGACAAAAAAATGGATATTATGCCTAATAAACTGGGTATATCAGTGAATATTAACCATGAAATGGACAGCAAGTGGATGTCACAGAGTGGACCAAACATCTGCTAATTCATTAGATCTTGAATGACGAAAGAAATACATTCTATCGTTGTAAGTGTTGTAATCAAATAATATTTAACCTTGAGCATTATTTAAAATTCGTGTTCGTAATTATTTACGTAAACTGACCACAATCACGAACTAGACTATGTTTACGGAAAAATGCACGTATTCATGCGGTGACAGAGTATTTTTTATACACAAGTAATAAGATAGGTATACGTAAAATGATAAATAATTAAAAATACATGTTCGCTGCACTGTAACAAAAAATAACAAAATATGTTGAAATTAGACGAACTAAAATTAATGTTTTACTAACATTTTATACTTTGTAAAAATCAGTTGATATTAAATTAGTATTCTTGTTCAATCACCACCATCATCATTCTTTTTACACTCCCTGTAGAACTTACAAGTCAGTGCCCTGTATGGGTTGCCTGTAGATAGAGAGCAGGAAATGTTAACCATACACATTAGATAGATACAAAATGGCGGGTCTACCTTCAATTCGTGGTTACGCTAGGATTGCCGCTGAAGAAATCACAGTAAATACAACACAAAGGACACACACCCAAACACAAAATGAAGATTTACAAATCCTTCGCCTAGCAAGAATATAACCTGGACTGCCGGAGGGAAATAGGAATATGTCATGAAGACAATGGAAAAAAATTCACCAAGACATTACAAATTAACATCTCTCTCACTCTTCTTTTCTTAGTTTAATTTTTCCCTTTGTAAGTAGGCCTATTTTTGTAAGTCCCACGCCTTCCGGGCTTTGGGGGTTATGATCTGATTTCAAACTCTGTGTCACATACACAGTACTTTCTTGTTCATACAAAGTAATTGAGAGCCTTCCCGGATGAGTGATCAGCTCAAATCCGGGATCATCTCAGAGACAACATGAAAATCTAAGATAAGACAGATTGTAAATTCGTACTAAAATAGGCATATTGTGGCCAGATGGTGTTCAAGGCCTTAAAGTTTTCTGATAGATAAGGCAGAAAAAATCATCACCCAGGAAGCTAATCTCGATGGGGAATCGAACCAGAGCTGCTGCATCCGAGGCAACGAAACTGCTCCAGGCCACACAGCGGTGAACTGACTTACGATACAACCAATATTAATAAAATGTATAAGACTGATATAAGCAATTAATTAAAAGATATTATTTTGAGCTGATTTGACATCCGAGTAAATTACAATAAAGACATTCTTTTAGGCCTGTATTTTGAAAAGGCGACATATTTAATTTTCACCAATAATACACCTTAAAATCGAGAGGGCATGTTTTAAATATAGGCTATTAGAATAACACGGAGTAACTGAATAAAATAATACGGTAAATTCTGAGTAAATAAAATTCAAGAACTAAGTTAGTTCATATCAAATTCACTGAACTAATAAGATTAAAATCACTATTTTCATGCATTGTTTTGGTGGTAAAAGGTAAAGGTATCACACTACAGGCCTCAGGAGGCCCTTGGGGTAGTAGGAGGTTAAGACTCCCACCTTTCTGGACAATCGGCACTTGATGCTAGACGGGTTGACAGCCCTGCGTGATTGCCGTCTTCACCCCCAGAACAAGCATCTGGTTCTCATTTCCGTTAGAGGCTGAGTCGACCCCAGGGCCATAGTGCCGCCAGAGAGTTTGGGTCAGTTTAAAAATCCTTAACCACTATGCTATGGCGTACAAACGCATAATCCTGGGTAATGAAAATTTAGTAATGTTACTGGTAGACTAATAAAGCTAAATAATATGGAGAAAAGTGCAATTTAAATTTTAATGTTTTATTTTAATTTGATTGTATGTTTCCTGGAATTTGCTGGTGTAAAAATGCCCTATAATTACGTCAAGAGTTTTCGGCCCGCTCGGACCTCTACATACACCCCTATTCTGAGCTAAGGTTTTCCAATCATTCCCTGTATATAATTCACCTCCTTTAAATCATTGTTAACGTTATTCATCCATCTCATTCTTGGAATAACTACTGGGTGTTTTCCTCTAGCTTTCCATACGCCTCTTTCCTTCTACAATCGGGCCACATAATTTGTCCTTCGCAGTCTAAAACTAAGCCGCTCCATATGTGAAATAAATTAAATTCCCCCCCCCCTGAAATTAAGATGTGTTTCTTTTATATCCAGATCTAATATTTTCCAATCATTCCCTGTATAAATTACCTCCCTCAAATCATGATTGGTATTATTTTCACGTGTCATTCTTGGCCTACCTACTGAAAGCTATGCCTTTGGTTTTCCTACAAAAAGTTTCTTTCATTCCCCACTCGTGCCACATGCCCAGCTCATCGTTGTCTACGAGACTTAACTCTTCTCGTTATTCCGGGTTTTCCATAAAGATCATGTAGCTCACTGTTACATAGAACTAGCCTTCTCCATTCACCTGTATGTTCTTCTCTCTTTGTTCCAAAAATAATATTCGTAAGATTTCCTCCTCCCTTAAAGTAAGATACTATAATTCGCATCCATATAGCTGTAAGGATAACATTTTTATATATTTTTATTTAACATTTTATTTTTTTAGTAAAACTGGGATGAAAAGAATCCCTGTAATGCGTAATAGCATGCGTTTTCAGAGTTGAGACTAAGTATAATTTATTTCTCGTCATTATTTGTAGTCTAATTATTGTTTCTGGGGCACGCCGTAGCGTAGTAGTTAAGGCAGTGCGTTACAAACCGGAAGGTCGAGGGTTCGAGTCCCGGTGGGGTTAGGAATTTTAAACTCGCCCAAGCCTTCTGGTGGCACAATGGCCCTGGGGTCGACTCAGCCTCTAACTGAAATGAGTACTAGATGCTTGTTCTGGGGTAAAGACGGCCGTCACGCCGGCTGACATCAAGTGCCGATTGTCTAGAAAAGTGGGAGCCTTAAGCTCCTACTACATGAAAGGTCTCTTATGGCCTGTAGTGGCATCCCTTTTATTGTTTCTAGGTATTTGAATCCCGTCACTTCCTCTTTTGTTGTAAAGTAATACCATTCCCATTTAATAACATATTTCCAAGTTTAATCATGTACTTAATTTTATTGATATTGACTTCCAGCCCCGTTTTTAAAAAGAATGTGTGTTGACTTTTATTATTTCTTCACTATCTCGTAGTAACAATTGCAATTTCACATGTCGTTGATGCACAATGCCATCATATTCCCATTTATTTTATAGAATTAGTCCTATACCAAAAATCTGATCCATTGTAGACTTATTTTTTTCTAAATCCATGTTGATGATCACCTATTAGATCGTCAATATAAGGAGTAAGTTTAAGTCTGATTCTGATATGATAGAATTCTGTATTAAGTAACAAAATATATCTACAGTTTTTGTAATCAGTTTTATCTTTCTTATAGATCAGTACTATTATTTAGTTTTCTATACATCTGGAAGATCCACTTAAAAAAAATAATCGGTGTATCGTGTTCATCAATCTCCCCCTTATTTATTTATTTGTTATGAATTCTGCTGGGATTCCATTTTAACTTGCTGCTTTATACATCTCTAAGGATTAAGAATGAAAATAAACGTTTTCTCAAGTGTTAGGCTATGGTTAAAGTCATTAAAAAGCAACACACGCAAACACACACACACACTATATATAGGCCTATATATATATATATATATATATATATATATATATATATATATATATATATATAGTAGAATGTAGCCTATATGCATTTACAAGACAATAGAAACATTGCTATTCTAAAGAAAACAGTACGTTAGAGGCCTATGTCCACCGAAAATATATCCATCCATATCCATAGTTATTCTGCCCGCAGGTCTTTCACTGCAACCATAGCATTTCCATGCTATGCTTTGCAGCATTACTAGGGAATTATAGATGTGGTAGCTTCCCGTTGCTTTCCACACCGGTGAAGGATGATGATGATGATGATGATGGCCGATGATTTTCGGGGACCGTTGGGCTCTAAGCTTTTGTCTTATAGGTAAGGAAACTCCCCGAAAAAAAAACCTTACCCAGCAGCCTGTCCCGACCGGGAATCGAACCCGGGCCCGCTGTGTAAAAAGGCAGCACGCTACCTCGATACTACAGCGGTGTACCGAAAATATAGGCTATAGGTTGATGAAAAAATCTCAAACAAAACCACGCATTTTTTTTATTCTTTCAACTAAAATATAAATTAATCACAAAGTTATTTCCTAAATATTTTATTATAATCGCATTATGTTACTATAACTAACAAGCACTATTGATCCCGGAGGTTCATGGCCTCGCGGACGTAAGCTCTCCATACATCCCTACTTAAGCCAACGTTTTCCAATCGGTCCCTGTATAAATAATCTCTCTCAAAATAAAATTAATGTTATTCTCTCATCTCATTCTTTGCCTATTACTGGCGCTCTGGACTCAGTTTTTTTTTCTGCAAGTCAGCATAGGTTGCATAATGTTAAGGAAATATTTACAGCCCAAAGCAGGGAAACTACAGTCTGATCTCTTATGAGACTAATGTCGGCTATTCGGTAAACTGACGTTATTGAAAAACCGTTAACTCATTTTCACCAGAATGAGTTTCTTTACATGTAGGATGACACTCTAATAACATGTAACAGTAATTTACCAGTTTAGTAGAATTAACACTAAAGCGAACATTGCTCCCAAAGAAAAAGACCGGATAAGAAATCCAGAAAATAGACTAGTGATATTGTGGGTATCAATTTATTGTAAATGTAATTTGACACAAATCAATCACTTTCACTGTAAGATGTTCTGTGTCTGATCAAGCGACCTCGTAGTCTGGTTCCACATTACGTAAACCGCTCTACTTCCGCATCCGGTTTCGTTTCAATAGGATTATCCGATCTCAACGCATCCAAAGTAATTATTACCGGAACTTGCGTATGTGATAATAGTAATACAATAATAAGCTATTAATACTCAATTAAATGATGTAATAATGATCAAAGCGAAACATGGATTCTTACTTTAAGGGAGGAAATGAGATTACGAGTTTTTGAGAATAAAGTTCTTAGGAATTTTTTGTACCAAAGAGAGATGAACAGACAGGTGAATGGAGAAGACTACTTAACAATGAACTACATGGTATTTATAGGAAGCCAGATATAATAAGAACAGTTAAGTCTCGTAGACTACGATGTACAGGACATGTTGCGCGTACGGGGAATGAAAGACGTGCATGGAAGCTTCTTGTAGTAAAGCCAGAGGGAAAACGCGCAGTTGGTAGACCAAGAATGAGGTGGGAGAACAACATTAACTATGATTTGAGGGAAGTAGATTATACAGGGAATGATTGGAAAGCATTAGCTCAGATAGGAATGTATGGAGAGCCTATGTCCGCGCGGCCATGAACCTACGGGTTCGAGAGTGACAGTGAGTAAGTAGGAGTAGGGCCTAAGTAATAATGATCAAAACGTTTAAATTTATGGCCCACGATTCAATAATGAGTGTACGCATATTTGACAATTTTCGGAGTTTTATAGGTAAAAAGAAGAAGTTTTATTGAAGAATACAATAAAGATATCTCGAAAAACGCATTATTTTCGTTTAAATTTAAGGATGTTTAACTTCAGAATTTAACTGAATATCCTTATAATCCGTTCAATTTTCATGTACTGTGATTTTTTTTTCAATGCCACCAGATTGTCTTTACGACATTTCTGGCTTTCTTCCCCACTTCTGAGGTAGGGGAACATGGAAGGCGGAGTTAGGTTATCCCGAAGATGATATGATGGATAATCTGATAAATGATAATGAAGTACCAGCAGAATCTTTAAACCTAAACGTAACCTAAATTCCAAACCATAGGCGACCACAGGAAAAAATTCTTGTGGTGGACCGGGAAACGAACCTGGGTTCTAATTAACTATAATCAGAAGATCTGACCACAAATACACGAGGTTGGTCACTTTGATTTTTAATTATGATAACATATTTAACAACCATATTATTAATATATCCACCGCTGTGGTCTTCGAGGTAGCGTGCTGCCTTGCCACGCAGCGGGCCCGGGTTCGGTTCCCGGTCGGGACAGGCTGCTGGGTGAGGTTTTTTCGGGGCTTTTCCTCACCTGTAATGCAATTGTCAGGAAGCTTAGGGCCCAACGGTTCCTGAAAATCAATCGGCCATCATCATTATCGTTACCATCCTTCACCGGTGTGGAAAGCAACAGGAAGCTACCACAGCTACAATTCCCTAGTAAAGCTGCAAAGCATAGCATGAAAATGCTACGAGATCAGTAAAAGACCTGACCACGGGCAGAATTATTATGGATGTATTATTCATATTGTATAATTATATCCAATATCGAGTTAGAATTTGAAATCAAAAACATTTAATCAGATGAACACTGTAATATGAATCTATATATTTCTCTATCCATTAATTTCACCCATTCCATGACACATCACAATAGATCTAATAATAATAATAATAATAATAATAATAATAATAATAATAATAATAATAATGACTACATTTAGAACTATTGGAAGAATTATGTCAATAGAATAAACAACGAAATAGTTCAACAGCTATCCACTAACATAGATCTTAAGAGGAGAAATCAAGTCGATATCCTGCGAAAATATTACTTTTTATTCCATGTTTGGCAGACTATTATTATTATTATTATTATTATTATTATTATTATTATTATTATTATTATTATTATTATTATTATGTTGTTTTTATATAAATATTTTATATAAAGTTTGATTGTTATAGGCCTACAACCAGTTACTTTTAGTTTTCTGTCCCCTAGCTACCTTAGTTACGCTTTATTTCCCTACGGATGTCATTGAATGACATGTGATCAGCACATCGCCTCAATGAGACATCTAGAAGGCAACCTATGTATTGCTTGGATGGGGAAGGCTGGTTAAAGTTTGCTGAGAGGTATTAATTTAGTCCTGAAGTTCTTTTCGAGTCCGAAAATTTTCAGACTCGACTTGAAGTATCTCCCGAAGGACTTGGCCATTGGATTTTTCCATCCTAAAAATCCATCGACCTCTGTAGGATTTAAACCCGCGACCCTCGAGATTGGAGGCAAGCTCCATTAAAATAATGACATCTAATTACAGTTTTACTCAAAATGCGAGATCTTCCATTGCTTTACGCACACTACTCTTTAACTTGTATCTTAACGATCCACATGAGGATGAGCAGAATGGATAAGGCCAGTGAGTTCTCCGGACTTCATCAACTACTACCGAAAGGATTAAGCATCGGGGTTTTTTTACTAAGAGACAAAGGAATGCCTATTATCCTTTGTCCCCCTTTTTTATATAATAGTCCCTGATGAATTGCACAGTCTAAGCAATTTAATAATATTGCTATACAAACCATTATATGGTTGTAATAGTAGTAAATATAAATTAAAATAAATTTAGAATAATTTAAGATACCATTTCATTCCATTAACCTCTCGCCTTATAGGTACTTTTACGTGCCACACGCGAATTAGGGCTTACAGTGACACAAACTCTTTTTGACCGCATAAAAATATGGAGGGCGAATCTATACTTTTTTACTATAAGAAATACCTAAAACTAAAGAGAAATTATTAATTACATGTGAAAATGAAGTTTAACTCGCAGAAAAATAATTTAACCAATTATATTTTCAAAATTATTTTATAAATTCCATTTCTGCTTAAAATTAAAACATTGTAATTTTTTCTATCTCAATGTAACCAAAACTGAGCCTAACACATGTAAAAATTAATACCAATGAATGAAAAAAAAATGAAATATGAAAGGCTTAAACTACATAAAAAATAAATATTATGAACTTGTAAGCTGAACTGGTGAACAATTAGATGCGAACGATTATAATAACTCTCCAAAACTCCAAGCGCGACAGGCCTAGAAGGCCCTTGGCTGACCATCCGGCTGCTGGCCTCACATCCATATGTGTTAATCACAGAGGTAGACGATCATCTAGCCAGTGTAGGGGTGACGTGGTCAGCATGTCGGATGCCCCAGCCGTTATAGCTGGTATTCTCAACCTGGAGTCGCTACTTATTGTAGCTATCCAAATGCGTCACGATGCTGGGTGGACACCGGTCCCATACTGGCCGAAATTCCATGAGGAAAAATTCCTTCCCCGTGGAGACTCGAACCAGCGCAAGTCCCGTAACTCTGCGCCAAGGCTTCTTGCACTCGGCTACGGCGCGGGACGAACGATTATAATAGGAAGTCACAATTATCAATAGGACCCTCTGAGAATAACTTGACTGAGGGGGAACGAAAAAAAGGATAAATCTGTATATCTAGACCTACAGAAGGCTTGTGTAGCCCCCTTTCATTTAACTTTGAATTAGATCTTCCTCGGACCATGTTTTGTAAATTGTAGCTTGTCTGTCCTAGCTTTCAAGTCCTTTATATAACAATTACAAGTAATAAAAATATGTATTTTTAATTATGAGGCCGGAACAGGAAAATAAGTGCCTAATTTCATGACTGTTACATGACTGTAATAATTACACATACTGCTTATGTAAAGGTAAGTTATATAATTGAATTGTACGTTTATTTTAACGACGTTTCCTTCCAACACCTAATTTCTTCGCTTCTCGATTTCTATAAATATATATATATATATATATATTTTTTTTTTTCAAATGCCCCAGGTTTGTCTTTCGACATTCCTGGTTTCTCTCCTGGCATGGCGTACTTGTAACCCACTTCTGAGGTTGGGGCGCCTGGATGGCGGGGTTACGTTGCCCCGATGATATGATGGGTGATGGTGATAATGGTGCGCCAGGAGAGTCCCTAATCCTAAACGTAACCTAAGATGAATACGAATGATGATTGCGATGGCCATATGATTTCGGGGACCGTTTGGGCCTTAAAGTTTTCCTGACATTTGTCTTACAGGTGAGGAAAAACCCCACCCAGAAAAACTGTCCCGACCGGGGATCGAACACGGGCCCGCTGCGTGACAAGGCAGCACGCTACCCCGAGACCACAGCGGTGGACATTTCTATAAATATTAATGTATGTATTTAATTAACTGATATTTTTAATTCCGTGGGTCCCGAGTCTGAAGATTTTCAGGCTTGTAAAAAAACCATATGCCGTAATAAAAAGGCATCTGTGCAAATTTTACCGACCGTTTACCACCCTATAATACCTTAGTTACCACTAGATGTCTCATCGAGGGGCTAGGCCGACCTCTTATCACTCGCTGACATCTATGGGTAAGTGAGCGTAACTAAATTAACTTGGCCGAGAAGTTCCCGTTAGCGAGCACCCTAATCCCGGCACAATGAAGGAAAGGGCTTAAGAAGAAATATAGGCCTATTTTAAATTCCACATAATGAAAATACTGCCTGCATAACAACTATTTTTAGTACTTTGCATGTTTACAGGATTTACATTATATACTGTAAGACCGCGAGCGGCGTCTTCGCTCTCAGCTACAAAACCCGCATTAGCCTCATTCGACGCGCGCGCGTCTTTCCTGCTTTAACTGTACAAAAAATATTATATACAATCTTTACTTATATGTTGAAAGTGTGTCCTTTCTGGGTTATACAGGCATTGTATCCGGAAACCACATTCTGGCTGACGCGAGTGCACTGAGCCAGTATTTTCAAATGTATTAACAATTCATCACAAACTCGTGACTTAAAATAATTTATACACAAGAAAATACGATGCACCAGCGAAATCGGTCTCATCATCTTGATAACTTAAAGCTGACTAATTGTATCCACGTTCCGTGAAAGCTAAACCGGATGCGCGCGCCACCCGCTCAATCAAGTCGCAAAGCTCATTTTAAAAATCTCACTCGACCGTATTTTCGTGTGTAAAAATATTTTAAGTATAAATCTATAGGCCTATTATTGTTAGTATATTTGTAAATACTGAGTCAGACAAAACAATACAATTGAACTCACTCGCGTCAGCCAGAATGTGATATCCAGATACAAAGACTGTATAACCAAGGAAGGGCGACACTTTCAACATATAACCTACGATATATGTTATATTTTTATACAGTTAAAGCAGGGAGAACTCACCCACGTCGAAGGAGGCTAATGCGGGCTTCGTATCGGAGAGTGAAATCATCACTCGCGCGGTTACTACGTATAATGTAGACTTGTTTAAACATTCATCTAGGAAGCTTTTCATACTTCATTTTTTCTATGCTTTGTTAGTGTTAGCTACCACATTCGCATTGTGCATAGTTTAAACTGTATTTTAATAACATTTTAAAACTGTAATAACTAACTAACTCACTGGCACTAACGAACCCGTAGGTTCATGGCCGCGCGGACATAAGCTCTCCATATATCCCTCTCCTGACCTAATGTTTTCCAATCATCCCTGTGTAATCTACTTCCCTCAAATCATAGTTAATGTTATTCTCCCACCTCATTCTTGGTCTACCAACTGGGCGTTTTCCCTCTGGGTTTCCTACAAGAAACTTCCATACACGTCTTTCATTCCCCATTCGTGCCACATGTCCTGCCCATCGCAGTCTACGAGACCTAACTGTTCTTATTATATCTGGCTTCCTATAAAGACCACGGGGGGTATAACCAAATTTCAATTCGTAAAATCTTAACATATTCATCAATTAATCATTTAGGCTATAGTTCACTGTTATATAGTATTCTCCATTCACCTGCCTGTTCATCTCTCTTTGGTCCAAAAATTTGTCTAAGAACTTTATTCTCAAATACTCGTAATTTCCTTTCCTCCCTTAAAGTAAGAGTCCATGTTTCGCACCCATATTATATGACTGGTAGAATAATAGTTTTATATATTTTCAGTTTAACGTTTTTTGAAAGGAATTGGGGCAGCAAGAGTTTAAAATTGTGATAGGTATATAAAATGTTGTGTTATATTAATCGCTGATTGAGTGGAAGAGAAGGTCGTATGGCCCTAACTCTTCCTGTTTAAATAAATAAATAATAATAATTATTATTATTATTATTATTAGGCCTACTATTATATATCCCATACGTCCCTTATGGAGGCATGGGTGCTCCCAGCTAATTAGTTATGCTTATTTCCCTACAGATGTCAGTGAGTGACATGTAGTTAGCACATCGCCTCAATGAGACATCCAGTAGGCAATTAAGATATTACTTGGATGGGGAAAGCCGGTTAAAGTTTGTTCAGAGGCACTAATTTAAGGTAGATGATCTTTTGCGAGCACGAAAATCTTCAGACTCGGGGCCCCGGTTTAAACCTCCTTTGGAGGACTTATCCCTTGGACTTTTCCATTCTAAAAATCCATCGACCCCAGCCGCGACCCTAGGGACTAAAAACAAGGAACGTAACCATTAGACTACTGCATCCAACAAAAGAATTAATGAAAATATCTAAAAAGATCTAACCTTAACTCGAATAATGAGATGGAAAGATAACAGATGTCAGTGAACAAAAAATATTAATTCATTTACCAATGTTGAATACGAACATGACAGTGCATAATATGACGTAACAAATGACAGCAGTTTATGGTCAGTGCACCTCAAAACATATGAATAGAATGACACACAACAGAGTATAGGATGATAAAAAGTTAGGTTCCAGTGCAGTGATGCAGTTCTCTAAATTTAAGATACAGGTCTAACATAAGCAAAACATGGTGGGAGGAAACAGTTGCAACTGAACTATTATTTTGCTCCCTCGCAAAATGAGCACCATCTTCGGTTTGAGATATAATAAACTATTACAATATTATAAGGTATTGGGCTATAAGGCCTTGGTCCATAATTGGTGTTTTGCCCGATGTTTCTCCCTCACTACGGAGGGCATCTTCTTTGGCGAGTTCTACTAGGTGATGTTCCCTGGTCGGAAGCTCGACTAGAAGAACTCGCCACTGGAGATGCCCTCCGTAGTCGAGGGAGAAACGTCTGGGGAAAATACCAGTTATGGACTACGGCCTTATAGCCCGAAATATTCTAATATTATGATTTCTGGCCGTGAAAGCCTGCGTTCTTCAAACTATTAGGCTTATATTTATTGAGTGAACTTATTTGAACATAAAATATATTCAAATGTTATTTTCATTTTTACAGGATACTGAAAAAATCATGGAATTGAAAGCATTTACAAACTATTATATGAGAAAGTGTCTGGCCACGAAAAAGAAAAGAAAAATGTCATGCCAGTGTTCGACAAGGCTGAAAGCACGACTGTCGTATTGAATACAAGAAATTCTCAGAGACCACATAAATATTTACGGCCTCTAGTCTGACATGGGATAATCTTTTTACAAGTTACCGCATTATTATTATTACTTTATTATTATTATTATTATTATTATTATTATTATTATTATTATTATTATTACTATTATTATTATTATTATTATTACTATTACTATTATTATTATTACTATTATTATTATTACTATTATTATTACTATTATTATTATTATTATTATTATTATTACTATTATTATTATTATTACTACTATTATTAAACTTACTATTATTATTATTATTAAACTTACTATTATTATTATTATTAAACTTACTATTATTATTATTATTAAACTTACTATTATTATTATTATTAAACTTACTATTATTATTATTAAACTTACATATTATTATTATTATTATTATTATTATTATTATTATTATTATTATTATTGATGGCATATAACAAGACTAATTAGCAAGTGTTTAAAAGTTGGTTTCATACAAAATAGAAAGGAAATGAAAGTAACGTTTTCCTTAGGATGTGAAGTTCTTATGTTCATGGCGTGAAAATAAATTAATAAAAATATTAGCAATAAAAGTGAAACGAAATTAATGCAGAGAACTGCGTCGAAGATGCAATTAATCCATTCGCCAAGATAACAAAGGTGAAAATTAGAAATTATCTTGCAACTGCATGAAAGAAATCAGTGTACTGATCAACATACCATAAACTGTTACTAAATAATTCGAAATGTTTGTGTGTATAGCATCCAGCAAGTTCTTCCGGTTATAAATACTATTTTAACGGTTTCTTTTCTCTACTTAGACATGAACTGCTTTCCTTTAACAAACTGCCAATGTTACCAACTAGTTTATTTTTCTTCCTAAAGTTTTAAATCAACTAAAATTCCTGAACAGTAATGTTTTGTTATTTATTTATCTTTGTCACGGTAACCATGGTGCATAGGGAAGTTCCAAATTCCGGGCGTCCTGTTGCTTTTCTCGATGTTTCGTCACTTGTGAAAGAGCGACATCCCAAGAAGTCGCTGCGGTGTCTTGCACATAAACACCAAAATACAAGATGGCGCAACGACTACTTTTCAAGAAGTCATTCATAACAGGTGACGAAACGTTGGAAAAGCACCAACCACGGCCGGAAGATTTTAATTCTCATTTCAGCTCTCTCCGGAAAAACTAAAAATTCACGTAGTCTCTATCGTATCTCAATGATCTTTATATATAAAAATCAGTGTGAGTCTGTCTGTCTGTACTTTACAGACTCAAACACTATTTGATCGATTTGAGCGGGGTTTTTTTTACGATCATTTAGATAATTTTTCTGGGACAATTAACGAATATAACATTATCGTACGTACTATAGGACCGGAGCTAAAAAAAAGGGCATCGGTGAACTTAAAAAAGTCGCTTTAAATAGCTTACGCTGCCTAAATAATAACAAGCACACCAAATTGATGTAGGCCTATACAAAATTGAATATTTCAAAAAATTCTACAAAAAAAAAAGTCCACGACTAGCACGTGTCTATCACTATATTTTACGGATAACTCACAATAACGTTTTTTGTGCCAAGATCTGGATAAGCAGATTCCCGGGCTACACTAGGTAATCAGCACGGGGTAACTAAAATAATTACGATAAGTAAATACTAATAAAATTCATTGTTAAAACCGTTGAGGTGGAGAGTCATAAAATAAAATAAGTTAAAATACCTTCTGTCCTGAAATGCCTACAGGCATAAAGATAACATATTTTAAAAGTTGAGGACGACGGATTTTACCTAAGAAAGTATTTTAACTTATTTTATTTTACGATACGTAAGTAACTAACACATTGGCTCTATCGAAACCGTAGGTCGTGGCCGCGCGGACATAAGCTCTCCACACATCCCTATCCTGAGATAATGTTTTCCAATCAATACCTGTATAATCTACTTCCCTCAAATCATGGATAATGTTATTCTCCCACCTCATTCTTGGTCTACCAACTGGACGTTTTCCCTCTGGTTTTCCTGCAAGATGCTTCCATGCACCTCTTTCATTCCCCATTCGTGCCACTTGTCCTGTCCATCGCAGTCTACGAGACTTAATTGTTCTTATTATATCTGGCTTCCTATAGGCCTACATATAATGTAGCTCACTATTATGTAGTTTTCTCCATTTACCTGTCTTTTCATCTCTTTTTGGCCCAAAAATTTCCCTAAGACGTTTATTCTCAAATACTCGTAATCTTTCTTCCTCCCCTAAAGTAAGAGTCTATTTTTCGCATCCATACAACACAACTGGGAGAATAGCAGTTTTATATATTTTCAGTTAAAATAATTACGATATAAATGTATAATTTTTTTTTCTTTTTTTCTTATCCAACTAAGCATAAAAACACATTTAATTTATTTAGGCGTAGCAGCGCACGCCGGGTATCATAGCTAGTATGATACGAGCATGAGCATGAGTTTAATTTTGTCCATCGCCGTGGCGTAGTCGGTAGAGCCCGTTCGATTCCCGGCGGGGTAGGGGATTTTTAATCTCCACCTTGTGTCCATATGTGAGAATAATAGAAAGTTAACAAAAAAGGTAGAACAAAAAAAAAAAGAGGGAAAAAATGGTTTGCTCCTAAATGTAAGATTGATTGTTGTTTATTTAAATTAGCTCTCTAGCGATTTTCCTTTATTCATATTGAACTTTACAGGCTAAGGAGTAAACAAATGAGTTTACCCTCCTTCTAACATCCAGCAATCCCTTAAGTACTGTGTTTATCAAGTACTGTGTTATAATAATAATAATAATAATAGCTTTATTTTACCTGGCAGAGTTAAGGCCTTAAGGCCTTGTCTACCATTCAACCAGGTCATTGTTTTCAATTTAATTACAATAGGAGCTCTACTATTGCACTAATAGTTGTATTTCTTTACTTATTAGAAATCATACAAGTACGCGGATCAAATTTAACGATATCACCTTCGCAATAAACTGTATTTATAGAAATGTGAGTTTTTGTTTATAAAAATTTCGGCCGTACAAATAAAAATGTTACATACTGTATATGTATTAATTTCTACAATATTTGAAACATCAGGACACTGAAGTGTTACTATAATATCAAATATCCATTCGTAGTAATTCTGCCCGAGGGCAGGTGTTTCACTGCAATCATAGCATTTTCATACCATGCTTTGCAGTTTTACTAGGGAATTATAGGCCTAGGTGTGGTAGCTTCCCGTTGCTTTCCACACCGGTGAAGGATGATGATGATGGCCAGATGATTTTCGGGGACCGTTGGGCCCTAAGCTTCCTGACATTTGTCATAGAGGTGAGGAAAAAGTCCGAAAAAAACCTTACCCAAGAGCCTGTCCCGACCAGGAATCGAACCCGGACCCTCTGCGTGACAAGGCAGCACGCTACCTCGAGACCACAGTGGTGGACTAATATCAAATATGTGGAAACAATTTTTTAACTTACAAATTGTCTTTATTGGAACTACAACACCACTGAAATAAGCTTATAGTGAAAACGTTCTGTGATTTAAAACTAATTTCATGTCTTTAAGTAGGATATTTATTTTTTCGCTTACACCTTACGAGACATCAATGATCAAAGTTTGTAAAATTCAAAGACTATAATTTTTGCCACAAACTGGAAAGTGCAATACGTTTTGGATGTTTGACAGTTTTAATACTTTCTAGAAATACTAAGTTTGTGACACACTTGGTTTTATGTTGTAGGTCAAAGTATTCCATAGCGCGCTTTCTCGAGGAATTTACTCAAG